>PVIA01000323.1:0-495058 GCA_004024845.1 Tonatia bakeri | reverse complement strand
TTCTTCTTCTATGGTGAAACAAAGATGAGTAAGCGGAACATAAACCTATACAATTGTCTAAAGATGATGCTTCAGGTGCTTTTAAATGTTCAGGATCCTAAGTTGCTTTCATTTTGATCAGAATCAAGATGTCTCTAATCCTGCAAAAGCCAATGATAATAGCAAAAAAATAGTGATAAATGTCTAATTTGTATTTTTACCTCCCGCGATGCAGGCTATCTATTATGTGTCATTTGCAGATAATTGCTTGCAAACAGCTGAAACTCTTTCAAATCATAATGCAGAGGTTAAAGAAGACAAAAAAAACTTTAAAAAGTTTTTATTGAGAAACATAAAAATTTAAAATATTAGTTTAAGATTTTTTAATTTTGATTTTTTAAATATTATAATTCAATCTATATGCTAATAGATATCCAGGCCCCCAATTCAAATGTGATGTCATTTAAAAAATTTGTTTAAAATCAAAAATTTTAATAATATAACTAAATAAATTAAATTAAATATTATGAATGACTTGTTAAGTGGGAAAGGCTGAATTTTGTCCTTGGATTTTATAAAATTTACTGGAATATGAAAATCAACTTTATAACATATTCTTTTATAACATACTAAAATGAATTTTAAAAAATCTTCCGAAAATAATACTTTTGTCACATTTCACATCTAGTCCATTAAATTATAAAGGGATTTTTAAAAATATGAGGGAGCCTCAAAATTGTGTGCTTCTGTGAAAGGAATTCATCAGTCAAAATCTTGGAGAGCAGAGTATAGAATTTGGGGGTGCCTTTGGAGTATGTATGAAAGTATCACATGGACTTCCACTCTAAAAGCCACATATTTCTCTGGTCTTCTAACTATAGGGGCTTTTAAATTAAATTATAAAAGAGAAGTCATAATTTCATCTCTCCTAATCTCTGTTGAAATTTTGAATAATGCCCAATGAAGTCATATTGCATAACAGATGTAGTAAAATTTGCTGATGATTCACTCAGGAGACTGCTTTAGGAAGATTAACACCTCAGTGGAATCTGAATATCTATCATCTATCAATCAATCAATCAGTCAAACAAACATCTATCTATCTAGCCACATACATACCTACATGTCCCAATAAGCCACCAAAACTGGGCATTTGTAGTTTTGTTCACCATATCTGAGCTACTTAAAGAAAGGGGTGTAATAAGGACACAGCTAATCGGTAGGGAATATTTATGCCAGCCCACTGGAAGGTTACTATTTTGTGACTTTCAATGTTATTTTAATTATAAATTCTGAGTATTTAAAAAATAAGAAGCAATTTTACAAAATGCCTAATCATTTCTCTTCCCATTACATTTCCTGCGTATTCGTTAAGTGAGGCCTACTCTCCCACTGTGTCCTACTTCTCCAGAAAACCCACCCTTGAGGACTTGTGCGTAATGACTTAATCCCTGTTAAATTCAATAGTCTGTCTTTGTCCCCGTTGCCTTCACCACTTACTAGAAAGAGACTGCATTTTCACTCATACCTTAAGGAAACCATAGTTGCTGCATATCAAAGAATGTTTGCTTACTCTGTTACCAAACCAGGAAACAGCAGAAGTAAAACTTCAGGAAAAAGAGGGTCTCTGGGGCAATTATATAAGGTGACACTATATTGTCCAATTGGTTGAATATAATAATAACACAATAACTAAATACTGGCTACATTATTTTCAAAAATATTTTGACCTTCTATTTTTCCTCATCAGTTTTTACTAAACAGTCAAGTATTTTGGTGCATTTCAGTACATATTTAATCTAGGATCCAAATGTCTATATTACATTTATTTGTTTTAGTCCCTAAGGAATGAGAACAGCCCTTACAATAGCTGAAACAAACCAAACCATAACTGCATTAGGCTTACTGGATATTTTAGAAGATTTGTAAAATTTAGATGGCTGTTTAGCAGACACAAATCAAACAAACAAAAAATGTGAATGAACCTCAATCTGAATTATGATTGATTCAAGTCACTGTTGAATAATTCTTATATTTCAAAGTTAGGTCTTTTGTGCTGAAATGACAGACTAACCCTTTCATTAACAGCAAATCTTTCTATGGGAAGATTTGTGTTTTCTTACAGACTGAATTCAATGCAGTCTTATCGCCAAAGCAAAGTAATACCAGCCCAGCGTGCACGTGATTTAAATACACAAAACTTGCATTTAAAAACATTTAATATTCTCTTAGTTGCTCTTAAGTAAAAAAGAGTCCATAAATTCATTCTTTTGTGTTTCTGCAGGGGTAGAATAATGGAAAATTAAAATGCTTCCTCTGAATATGGACTTCAATCCTGAAGAGCTAGAAGAGGACACCATGTATTGACCCTTTTCTCTTTTTTTGCTCCTGTACAAGGAGAGCCCAAAAGCAAAATCTGTGGAAAATAGCTAAGTGTTCATCCGTTAGCATTTTACCACTCAGGTACTACTAATACAAATTCAAAAAATGCTAATAAAGTCTGAAATTTCCCAGTAGGGGAGTAATGGAACACTTTTTAAAAAGGCACTTTCAGTTAATGACTAAGGCATTTTTTGCTAACAGCAATTTTGGCTTCTTATCCCAGGTGGAAAAAAATGCATTAAACAGGAGATTAAAATGTCCTTTCAACTGCTTGGTAATGCCAGCTGCTGCTGCAGGCTAAAGCATCCATGAAGTGGCATTTAGTTAACGGTGGTCCTGTTCCACAGTTGGAGCGAGTATGAAAATCCCACTGGATGGGGGTCTCTTTAAATATGCTGTATACGCACAAATAGCAAGTGTAGGAGCTGGGCTAGGATGGTAAACTGTACAATCTGTTCATTGCATTTTGGTTGCTAATTAAGAGGTGACATACAGTATGAATGCACAGAACCTGTTGAAATTCTGTCAGGTTCTGTCTTTGCTTTCACATGTTTGAATGCTATTTAATAAGGCGTCTTAATTGAAAGCAGAGAAATATATAAATGCAGAGGACAAATATGTTGGAATAGGATTCTGTGACAACGTGTGTGTATATTCATGATTTCTAACCCCTCGGTGCTTCTGTCTGAGACAGCTAATCTACTTCATAAGCACAATATGCAAATTCTGTGATTTTCTTCTTGCTGTGGGGGATAGAACTAGAGTGGAAAGTTGGAAACAGAACTTGCAAACACAAATGTGAACTTAACAGTGACTCTGACATAAAAGAAAAATGGTTCGTCTTGCCAAGAAATACCATTTTTATGAGAAGTGCTTAAGCAAAGAAGATGGAAAAAAAGGGAGGGCACTGTTACTTTTAACAATGCATTGTGTGTGTATATTTTTATAGTTAAATGTATACTTTCTCTCAGCCTTTCCTCATATATGAAGTCAAATTAATACCAAACTTTTTTTTCTGCAATTTGACTTCCTAGAGTAAACATAGTGAAAAAAGGGAAGATTAGAACAAGGGCCAAAGTCATTGGTCTTTGTGAAGCTGGAAATGTTAGAAGCAGAAACACAATAAAGTTTAGCATAAGGATACAAGACACCCAGAACTGAGAATTGTATCTTGATGCATTACTTTCCCCACTTGTATAAAGGGGTTAATGAGTTAAAAGATATGAAGTACTCTAAGTTTGCCTAGCACATAACAAGTAAACTTGTTTGCTCCATCTTTTCTGGTTGCTATTATTTAGTTATTGGAAGAGCCAGTAGACTTTAAAAATCGGATCATAGTAAGTTTCTCCTTAAAATTCTCATTGACTATGCTTCCGTCTTGAGATATTACTTGAATTTGTTTTACTAAAGGCTATTCTTCTCCCTCTCCAAATGACAGGTAAAAGTTAGCATTATTTCAACAAGTATTTATGCCTCCACTTTAACAATCATTTAGTGATAGCTTAAAAAGGCACGTTTTGAGTTTGAAGGTTCCTTTTCATTTTCATTTGTATTGCTCTAATCTTTCCAGTCTCCTGGTTCACTTGACTCATAAAGTTGGGTAGGACTTTCTCATTTGATGCCCAGATCTATTGACATGCCCCCTCCAGTTTTAGCAATATCTAGGACAAAAACAACTATGTCTGAACAGGGAGTGAATTTGGAATATTTGTCTTTATTTGACATAAGCCATCTCTACTATAGACCTACAGTAGCCTGAATTCATAGTCCACTGAAACTTTGAGTTAACAATAGGGCATTGGAAACAGCCATTAATTATTACATAAATGACTGGGGGGTAATTTGAGTAAGTAACTTCAACAAATATATATTCAAAATTTTTAAATCATCATATCCATAGCAATAAGTCCTAATTTGTACCGGTAAGCATAAAAAGTTCTGAACCTGGAGATCAGGAAAATTGAACAATAATCTGTGCCCTGGTCAGGTAGTTCAGTTGGTTGGAGCATTGTCCCAATGCATCAAGGTCACAGATTCTGTCTCTGGTCAGGACAAATACAAGAGCCAACCAATTAATGCATGAATGGTTGGAACACAAATCAGTGTTTCTCTCCCTAAAAATAAAAAAAAAATTAAAAATAATAATTTCTAATTATTTGGGTGAGTTTAGAGGCAAGGAGGGAGTAGACAGAGGAGAATGGTGTTCTCTTCTGAGATTGGATCCAATCTCTGGATCCAGTTACCTTTAAATAAAAGTACAATATGTTAAAAAAATATAAGATAGGGCAAAAGTAGGTTTACAGTTGTGAGTATGCAAAAACAGAGCTTATCCTTATATTATTATTTATCAATTATTGAATTATTATCCATAGAAACAACTGTAATCCTACTTTTGCCCCACCCTATATATGTATTAAAACTTCAGATTGTCAGTAATTATGTTGTGATGATTCTTCACAGGTTTATCACTGTGTTTTGTCAATGCTGGACATGGAATTCTCCAGAAATATATCTAGGGCATTTAAAGGTATGAAGCACTGTCCTTGGGGATAAAATTAGCTAGAATGAGATGACTCACCCTGCCCATGCAGCTTTGAAATGCCCTAGCTTCCTAACAATAGAGCAGAGTAGTTGTATAAAATCTTTATGTTCATATGTTATGAAATTCTTTCATATATTAGTAAGAATGTAAATATTATTAGACCTTTCAAACTCCTAATCACTAAGAAAATAAAAACCATACTAATACCTTCAATTATAAGTCACTTGACAATATTACTTACAGTAAGAATTTAGTTTTCCTTGGTAAATGCCAGTTAAAAACATAGCAATTACATGTTCTTACAGATTACTTGGCAACTCTATTTCTAAAGTTTGTATGACTTGCCCTCTGATTTTGTAACCAAAATAATCTCTTTACCCTATAATTACTTGCTATGTAAATACCTGTTAATAGATGATTGACTCTCACCATATCCATTTAATTAAAAGGTCAATGCCAACATATAAATACTTTTTTATTTAATGATAATATTTGTGCCTATAACCACACAGGTAGCTTAGTATCCAAGACAAATTTATTTTTGCTGTGCACACTGAGATACACAATATGAATTTGATGTCACAGGCATGTACCATCAAATTTCCCACATGGCAATTATAAATGGTAGGCCATTTATAGATAATGATATATAATAAATACTCATAGAAATATTGCATACAATTATTAATCACATGGGAATTTATTAAAGTATTGCATAGATTAGGAAATAAATGGAGAAAGACAAACTTATTCCAGAGATTTTCTATTTACTTACCAAAATGTACCTAACTATGCGTTCTTATAATTCTCCTTTGAGCACAGGAGATAAAACAGGAAAGAGAGATGAACCGGACTTATAAAATGTATCCCTGTTTCTAGGAGAACCAATGGGGATAGAAGGGTGAAATGGAGCAGAAAGACAGAGGAGGTCAGATGGGTTGGTTATGTGACAGGAGTAAAGAACAAGCTAATTGAATTCGCCAATGATATGAAGTTGGGAGTTGTTAGGAGCAGAGGGGAAGACACAGTCTGTGAGTGCTAGCAGATGACTTATTTAAGTTTCAGTAAGTTGACATTCTGGAACTTTGAACACTTATACTTTGCATACTTTGGCTCTGCTTTGTTCTTTGCCATAGGATTTATTAGTTGCTGTCTTTGGAAAAAGCCAATGATTATTCCATCGTCTATTGAACAAATATATACCTAAAATGTTCTAGCTCTTTTTCACCTCAAGGGAGAACATGGAGATTAAAATAAATATAATCATTATTTGTATAGCTTTCCTGGCTTAAAGACATGCTTGCCCTGGAATGTTTTAGTTAAGTACAGTACACATGCAATTTGAGTTATTTGGCTGTTACCTGGCTCTTAATTTAAAATTTTTACAAAAATCAAATTGGAATCTAATCTGAAGGAGAATACTATGGACAACTTTGCAGAGCAAAAGCACCTTTTAAATAGGCTTATAAAAGAAATGGAAACAGTGCCGTTTTGGGTGAGATGGCAGCTGAAAACTGCATCATCCCTGTTACCATTACTTCGGATGGAGAAATAGCATTTTACACCTCAAAGGATTTGGCCTCCTTTGCCATATATGAAATGTCTCATTTTTACTTTAATCGAATGTGGTTTCATTTTTGAGTGATGCCAGGTACCTGACTGTCAGTCTGGAAAGGAGGAGCCCCTTCCCTGAAATGGGTCATGAATGAAGGTGGCAGGCACAGAGGCCTCTCTCTCACCCTCATTAACCTTCTCTTGCTTCACCTCTTTCCTACACAGCTGTAGTAGCTCTCAAAGAAAAAAAAAAAGCTCTGGGAATGAATACAAACTTTATAATATAATATGAAGAAATGTAGGTCATGAAAATTTCAAGCCTGATAGAAATAGTTAATACTCATTTATGCAATGACCTATGTTGTTTAATTTATTTATAACTTCTAAATGTTATAACATTCTTTTAAAACTTATCTCCTGTCAGTTTTCTTACAGTGCCCCAGGGAAAATTTTAAACTTGAAAGTTCCAACATTTTGTATTTATCAAAGTAAAAGTATTTCTCAGCTTCTCTTTTCACTGGGTTTCATGGATTTTTACATAGGAGAGTTAATATAACTAAAAAAATATTTCCATTAATGAAAAAAAAAATCACCTCTAGGCTGAGACCGTATTTGGAGAGCTTCTGCTCCAAAGCAATTTTGAGGCTATTTACATAAGAAGAGGAAACGGATTTATTACAAAAATTGTTTAAATGACAAAATTTGCTAAACTTCATGTTATGATATTGGCTGATGAATATACACATTTTCAAAAGAAAATCAGATAAAATCTCATCTGGTTAAAACTCTATCTATTTTATAGTGAAAAAAAAAGGCTTGTTTTAAAGTGTTATTTTCAAAGTGTTCTGCAGATATGCACTCGCCACACTTTTAAAAGATGTTTATTCATAATAATGGTAACTGATAAAATTGGTTAAGAGGAGGCAACTATTTCATAGCCAATTTGCCACTGTATAGCATTCAAAGCCAAAATAGACAATGCTATGGAGATATTTCCCAGTACTCAGAAAAAAAGTACTTTTTTACATACTGAATCACCTATATATCTATGGGTTTAATGTGTATCTTTAATAACTTTATACATGCCATTGAGCTATAAATCCTTTCAAGTTCAACAGCAGGCCTATGTGCCTTGAAACCTTGAAATTTAGCCAGTGCCTTAAATATGATTAACAATCAGAATTTAGTAAATCATGCTGACATACTTTCTCATACACCCATATATATGGGCGTATAAATCACCACTTACTGATTACTATTTAATTAAACAAGAAAAACGCAAGTAAATTGCTTCTGTCACTCTATAGGCTGTGGACATCTTCAGTGACTGTGACTTAGCTAAATCAGCCCCAGAGTGATTGGGTAGCTGGGGGCTATACAGAATATATCATTTCTTTCAAAACAAACTAAGGCTTTTGTGGGGGGATAATTATATTTGTTTTTTTTGTGTGATTTTTGTTATTTTGAGACAACACCTTGGTGTGAAAATTACACAGTGCAGCAATTTTAGTCCATCTACATTGAGTGGCATTTGCTATTACTTTTTTACATTGTTGTATTCATATTTATGACATTTAAAAACATGAACAAGTAGTTTAAACATTTGAAAACCTGAACCTGAAGTACAGGCTACCTTGCTAATAATGAAGAATAGTTTCTTCACTAAAACACTAGTCCATACTGTTTTCTCATTCCCTGCTCCCCACCCAGCCCCTTGTCTTCACTCTGCTTCTGTCTCACAGGCTTTGCTTTCAGAGCTCATGCTTCTCTTGGACTTAATCAACATGGCTTCTGCTCTGGGTCCTATTCTTTGGAGGCCCTCACTATTACCCTCTTGCCAAGGTTGATCCTTCCCAAGGTTGACAGAGTCCATTGGGCTGATTCAGGGGACAAGCTCAGTTGGAGACCTGCCTCAGGCACTCAAGACCCCAGAATTTCTTGCCCAAATATGCCTGAGACCACTCTCTGGGCCTGTGCTGAAGGCTTCTCCAAGTCCTTCTCCTGAGGGCACTAGGGTGCATTTCCAGAGGGAGAGAAGGAAGTGGAGGCTGTCAAATCAGAATGAAAATGATAAAAAGAGAAGTGGTGGGTGGCTGCCCACTGGCCATAACAGAACTCATGTCTGACCTATAAAAGGGGTGAACCTGGTGTCATTTACCCAGGAAAGGTTTTCCTGACCTCCCTGATAAGATTGAATTCCTCTGTTACTTTTATAGGTCATCATATCATTATGTGACAGTCCTTGAATGTTTATGATTTTATACTTGTTTGTATGATTATGTACTTGATGGTCACCATGCTACAAATCTGTGGCCTCTATGAGGCCAGAAAATGGGATTGATTATGTTCAACATTGTATCCTCTTGCCAAATACATTGGCAAGGTCATAAAAGTAATCTAATCAGTATTTGTAATGAATAAATGAGAACTTTCTCACTTCTGAAAATCGAAGACCAATGACCTACAGAACGCTTGATAGGTGTTTGGCAGGTACTTAGGAAAAGAGTTTTAGCTAAAATTTCTCTAGGCAAGTTGATAATCAGTTTGAGTAAACATTACCTGATTGGCATAGGTCTGCTATCAGTTATTTGTTAGTCATAACTATTTTGGTTTGCAAAACTATTTTACTTTGCCTCACTGATATATCAATACATTTAACTGGAAAGTCTAGAGCAATTATATGTAGGATGATAACATAAGTAATCTGTCTTTTTCCACCTCTGAATACAGTTCTGGTTTTGTACTCTGGCAAGCTCTTCCCCAACAATTGTCTGAAAAGTTTCATATATGAATCTCACAGGTCAAGTCTGGGTCACATGTGCAACCCTGAACTACAGAGGGCAGATCATCACAACATAAGAATTGAAAAATGAGGGTGAAGCATTGTCCCCAAAATAAAATTAATGTGTTATAACGTGGGATTAAGATACTGAGCAGGTAATATTACAGTTACTCATCCACTATAACTTTTAACAAACTCTATAGAACAGTGATTCTCAATGTAACATTGTTACAGAACAACAGAGGGGGGCCAAGGGCAATGTACTATTACTGAAAGAAACCCCCCAGTTTCCTTATGTCTGCCACCTTATAGGAAAGACATCTTTCAATGCCAGAGATTCATGAAAAGGAAAGAAAATATCTATTTAATGCTATACTAACTTAAAGTAGTGACCTAATGTCTTCATCAAAATCCCAAAGTCTCTTAAAACACCTACAAACACACACTGTCTTTCCTTCCCCCTTTGCTCAGTTTGGGGTACCATATCTCAGGAAAAGAAATAGAAGTCCGTGGCTCAGTCAGCCCCGAGTTCTTCCCAGTAATCCGTTTTGGCTGGTAGGCCTCCCTCGGTTCCCGGCACCATCAGCTGTGTTGCCGGGATCTCTGCTAAAGCTGGGTGGTGGTTCCCCCTTCTAAAGCTGTGGGAGTCCACACTCCGGCAAAGCCTCGTAGTCCTTCCCCCCAATGGCTGCCACATCTCCACCCTGGCAAAGCCGCATGGTTCTCCCTCCCAGGGCCACAGGAGTCCCCACTCTGACAAAACCACGTGGTCCTCTCTGCACAATGGCTGTGGGAGTCCCCACTCTGGCAAGACCGAGTGGAGTGGTTCTTCCCCCAATGGCTGCTGTGTCTGGGTTTAAATCCCCAAGCCAATCTTCCTCTGCAGCTCCATTTCCGACTCCTCCCACAATTGGCTACACTTGCCAGCACTCTCATATCCTTCCAGCTTTACTGGGCTGCCATCGTGAGTCTGGGCAGGTGTGGCCCCATGTCATGGAGTCAATCTTCTCCAAGCTCCAATGCAGGTGCTGTAACTCAGGGGACCTGTCCCCAGTTACATCTTTGTGGGGAAGTTACTTCCATTCCCCTGGCTCAGAGCATGGCCACAGCTATTTAATATATCTATGCAACCAGTTAAAGGTTATAGATTTGTTAAATGACCACACCAGAGGTTAACTGCAAAGCTGTTACTATGCAAAACAACTCTCAATGGCCCTGTTCCATTTGTCCCTCCCCCAACCCACACCTGTTGGAGGGGGGGTGCGGTGAGGACATCCTAATATTTCCTGAAGACCTTGAGTTCTGGACCCCATTCCAAATTCCTATGTGGGGTCTCCCCCTCTTGGCTGCACCCTGTTACTACGTGACTTGATTTAAATGACTTAGTCAATTGCTGCGGGCTTATCAATTTATCACATATAGAAAGAGAAAGAGCAATACACAACTTTGCCTTCTAAGCCTCCTTCCTGAAGGACTCTGCTTAAGTATCCCAAGGTTCTGCTCTCAGAGTGGCTCTTCATCACTTCCTCTGGAGAGAATAGGAGGAGGGGAGACTACTGGCCCTAAGTTACAGCCCAGTCACAATCTCAGAACTTCTGTTGGCTGTTGGCCAAAAACCAGAGCTAGGAAAAGGAGCAGAGCCAAGCTGAGAAGAGCAGAAGGAGGGAATGGAGAGTGATGAGAATGTGTGTTATAGTAGAGTTTATAGATCATAATGCTTTTGAGACCAATAAACCACTTCTGCAGACAATTCCTAAAGATGAAGTGTACTTAATGATAGGGGAAGATACAGAATCATTCAAATAAGCGTTACCTCCCTATAGGACTACTCTGAGAAGTAAAGCTAATTTTTGTTTAGCTTTACTTTTTCAGTAAAGTTTACTTTTTAAGTTTATTTAGAATAAGGACTTGATTAAGAGCTTCCCTGGTTCTTTGAGTCTGGTTTTCTAAGTTCAAACTGAGATTCTGCCATGCACTAGCTTTGTGACCTAGGTCAAGTTTCTTAATCTCTCTGTCCTTCTCGGTCCATATTTGTTATGTGGGAATATTAGTAGAATCTACATAATAGAGTTGTGGTGATAAGTAATTGAGTTGATATAAGTAAAGATTTAAACTGCAGGCTGACTCACAGTAATCATTTAAAAGTTGGCATGGCTATTAGAATGCATTTGGAAGCAAAATAGTTTGTATATGTTACCAGATTATTAAAATGAGTCTCAATATTTTTAGGCATGTGTCATAAACAACCCATAAAACTTTTCAAAATACTAATAAAAGCAAAGGGGAAAATAAAATAATTAGTACTTACTATACTCAGTGTTGTGGGATCTTTTAAGTTGAACGTGTAATACACTCTGCCCAAAAAGCCAGATTTGTGCCTTTAGGACACAGACCAGCTCTCTGTACATAAAGTTCAACCACCATTTGGTCCAGGCTTTGAACTCTTGGCCACTGTGAAATAGCAAGTGGTGAAGGATCAAAGAATGATAGTTCAGTGCCCATATGGATCATTTCATGGACTTTAAAGGCTGGAATTACTTGTGTAACAATTAGTGTTCAGGAGACGGCCACAAGTACTGACAATATGGCAGCTAAAGAAAACAGAGTGGCTTTCTAATTGGAAATAAGGCTATAGACCAAGAATATCCACTCACTCTGTTATTAGTTTCATCACTTACACATTCATTCATACGTTCATTCAACACATAGTTACTGAATACTTAAAGTGATGTACCAGTGTTAGAAAATATATATATTTTTTCTAGTTATAAAGGATCAAAAAAGGCTTCATAGAGAGTGTCACTAGGAAGAAAGGCATTTCAGTGGTCTGGCAGAGTGAAAAAAGGTGATAACACACTTCTGAGTATTTTTGGATAGGCAAGTTCCTGAGCATACCTAAAGCCCAGGTGAGAAGCACAGTAAAATTGGCTAAGTGGAGAAACAGAAGGAATGTGCTGATGGTGTGAATCCACTCGTAATATTGTAATAAAAAAGGAAATACGGCCACGTACAGTATCTTGGATCAACCTTCTAAAATATTCACCTACTGATCCTAGGTCTTCTCCCAAACAGTCTCTTCTAAAGTGTCTGCAAAATCCTACCCTAGTTTCTTCTGTGCTTTTCTCATAAGTTACATGATTCTAGAAAAAAAGATAATCCTCTAATTTTTTTATTAGAAATTGTGAGATACTACTAAAGAATTTATAAGTGTGCTATATTATTGAATAATATTACATATACAGGAAATTCTGTTATACAAACATTGAAGAGTTTCACATTTTAGCCGTTTCCATGCAGCCTGAGCACTAGTCAGGAGAATTACTTTTTATTATGCCTGTAACTCCAACATCAGTGCACATCACCAAGCTCCAGTTAAAATTAGCCTGTCTCTACACGTCTGTGGAAAATCCAGTGTGATTCCAAGAAAATTAGGGAATTCCTAGGAGATTTACTGCACATTGTCTGACTCCAAGTTCCTGCTGTATCAGTTCAGTTTATGGACTGTGTTCCTCTCGTCCAGTGCTGATATCATCCATGTTGCATTATTTCCATACTGACAAATACCACCTAGCATCTTGTATGTTTTACAGCCTTTGCCCAAGTTTTTGAGAGATGTTGGAAGTTTCATAGGATTTGTTTTACTTCTGAAAACAATTGTATTTTCCTGATATAAAGTACACAGAGATAAACCATTTTGTTCATGGGTTCCACTTTGGGAAAACCTTGAAAATTGATGAACTCTTCAAAATAATAGTTAGTGACTTAATTGGAAAGTCATTCAGAGGAACTGAGATAAAAATAAATATACTTTGTCCCTCTTAATATTTTGGTTGTTATATGGTAGTTCATATCATAGTACCTACACAAAATAGTAATTATAATCTATTTTTCCACATTTACTTTCTTTTCTTAGGATTGGTTTGTGAGTAGCATGACCAGATTTCATAATCTACAAAGTGATTTTGTTTCAGAATCATATAATTTTAACATTGTTTTCTAAATATAAATGTTTTACTTGGCTTAAGTAGCCCACAAGTAACTGGTGATGGAAGAGAGAATTTTGTAGGCAATTAGAATTAAACGAAATTGTTTTCTCATTCCAGAAACATCACTTAACTATTGTTTTAATAAGCTTATGGAATAAAAAAAATGTTTAAAAGGACATCCTGGTCCTTTTGGAAGGACAAAAGAAAGTAAATAGCATAATTGCCTGTTGCCTCAAACGTGTAACGAATCAATTACAGATTCTGGTTATCTGTGAATAAAGGCAGACATGGTTCTTCTATATATTCATTACTCAAATTATTTTCTGATCTATGAACTGATTTTAAGCTGCAATTTTAGGAACTTCTATCAGTCATCATCCATGGTTATTAATGCAGAGGATGTGGCATGTTTGTGTTAAACTGGCACAGCATGAAGCGTGAATTTTATGATATATTTTAAACTCCATGTTCATGAATTGTTTTCTTCTGGGTGGGTGTATCACAGCTATATAAAGACACGTTATGTTTCAAGGTCTGTCTCAATTTGAAATATATATGTGTATATATTTATTTATTTACAGAATACAAATAAGAAGAAAGTGAAGAAAATTAAATTTGAAGAACTCAATATTTCGAAAGGTTTAGACATAATTATAAAAATTTGTTTTGTGGAGAATTTAATCAGTGGAATAAAGATTAAAGAAAATTCTCTACTTAATTCTAATGAAAAGTAATAGTGTGGAGGAAAACTGTGACCGAGTGGGGAAGAAGAAACAACCACCACCAAGCACTGTCAGGAGGAGCTCGCGTGTTCCGAGGGATGTCAGTGCTTCTTAAATTTTATGCTGCATAGTAAGTCTGGTTTTAAAGTAGATTAGTTAATAATCAATTATTAGCCAAGTGATTAATTTTCTATTTGAGTTTATTAATTTAATACTTCATCAAATTTGGTCAAATAAATCCAGAAATATAATATGCTGTATGTTAATATTACAGTCTCACTATTGCTTGTATAAAATGTCTCACAGCAAAAATTTGGGACTAATATATGTATAAATATATAAATATATATATAAAGAGAGTGTATATGTATACATACATATATATATACTCTATAGGTTCAGAAAGACACTTTTGATATACATATATGGCAAGTTTTCAATCACCTTCCAATGACTTATGCCCCTTTGTAGTAAATATTTCTGATCACTGTAATCCCTAGCAACCACTGATATGTCTTATTTCTCTCTAATGTTGCCTTTTCTGAAATTAAAATTAATGGCACTATATAGTGTATATACTTTTGGGTCATTTAGCATAAACATTTGATATCCATCAATGCTACTGCTTAAATCCAGTGTCTATTTCTTTTTATTGGTGAGTGGGAGTTCCGCTTATGAATGTAACACAGTTTGTTTAATCTTTCGCCGGTAGGAGGATATTCAAGTCCTTTCTGATTCTTTTCATTTATGAATAAAGCCACTGTAAACTTTCACTTACGAGTTTTGTGTGAACATACATTTTCACATGGATGACTGGGTCATGGTGCATCTTTGTATAGCTTCATAAGAAACTGCTGAATTATGTGAAGTACAGGGCCCAGCAGAAGTAACACCTGCTTGGGTGTGGTTGGTAGGGTAATAATATGGGTCTCATAATTTATGATTTTAATTTGAATATTTCACCTCAAATGTCATATTGTGTGTTTGAGTGTGATATTGCTATGTTACAGAATTACATGCTTATGATTTTTAATAAAAGATTTTGTAATAAAAAGGGGCATTATTCGTGTTAGACCCTGGTTTTCTAATTTTTTTTTCATTAGTAATGTATGAGTTCCAGTTGCTCTGTATCATTGCAAATAACACTTGCTATGGTCATTTTTTTGTGTGTTCACTTTTAAACTGTGTTAGTAGTATTTCATATGGATTTCTATTGCTGCATGACACACAACACAAACTTAGCATCTCACATCAATATGAGTTTATTATCTCAATGTTCCTGTGGGTCAGAAGACTAAGCACAGCTTAGCGGGGTCCACTGCTCAAGGTCTCACCAGACTGAAATCAGTGTCAGTCAGGCTACAGCTTCCGCTGAGACTCAAGGACCTCTTCCAAGCCCATTCTAGTCACTGACGGAATTTAGGTATTTTACATTGCCAGGCTGAGGCCTCTATTTTCTCACTGGCTGTTGGCCTGAGGTCACACTCAGTTCTAGATGTCCCCCAGTACCAGCCATCTTTCGCTGTGGAATTTTAACTCTTCTTGGTAGCCAACAGCAGTATGACTGTTCGATTTCATCTTTTTTCTGGTTCCTAAATGCTCTTTTAAGAGTTCATCTTTTTAGATTGGGCCCATCAAGGTAATCTCCTTTTTCATTAGCTCAAACTCAACTGCTGTGAGATCTTATATATGTACAAAATCCCTTTATCTTTGCCATATAATATAATGTAGTTATGGGAGTAATGTTCTATCATAATTGGAAGTTCCACCCACATTCATGCAGAGGAGGGGCATATTAATGGGAGGGTTATCTTAGACAAAAATTTAAAAAACTTCATAGACAGAAAACAGTATGGTGCCTAACAGAGGGACAGGGGGTGAGGGAGTTAAGAGAGGGTGGGGGATAAATGGTGATAGGAAGACACTCGGCTTGGGATAATGAACACACAATAAAATATACAGATGATGTATTATAGAAGTGTACTCCTGAAACCTATAACATTTATTAACCAATAAATTCAATTAAAAAAGAATCCTTCCTATATATAGTCATTTTTATTTTAATTTGCATTTCCCTATGACTAATGATGTTAAGCATCTTTTAAAACACTTCTTTGCTAACTTTATTTCTTCTTCAGTCAAGTGTCTGTTGAAATATCTTGCCCATTTTTATTGGTTTCTTTGTTTTATTATAATTGAGTTTTGAGAGCTTTTTATAAATTTCAACACAAGTCCTTTATCAGATAAATGTTTTAAAATATATCCTTTCATCTGTGTTTTGTCTGTACATTTTCTTAATATTATTTTTGAGGAGCAAAGTTTTTAACTTTAGTTAAGTCCATTTTATAATAATCTTTCTTTCATGGTTCTTGATTATAGTTTTATATTTCAGAAGTATTTGCCTAATTCAAGTTCACAAGGATTTTCTCCTATGCTTCACTGAAAGGTTTTCTAGTTTTAGGTTTTATGGTTAGGTCTATGATTACCTTTTAGATAATTCTGTTTATGGTACAAGATAGAACTTGAAGTTAACTATTTTGGCTATGAATGTCCAATAGTTCCAGCATCACTTGTTGAAAAGACCATTCATTCTCCATAGCCTTTACAACTTTGTCAAAAATCAATTCACCATGTATGCGTGGGTCTATTTCTGTACTTTCTGTTCTTCACAATTGATTTATGTTTCTGTTCTTTCTCCAATATAACACTAGCTTGATTACTCTAGTTTAAAAGTAACTCTCAAAGTCTGATGATACGAGCTGTTCAACTTTACACTTCGTTTTCATACTTAATTGTCTTTAAATATTAAGCATGATGCTAGCAGTATGTTTTCTTCTTCTAGGTGCCCTGTGAGAGATTAAGGAAGTTCCTTTTTTATTTCTAGTTTGCTGAGAATTTTTATTATTAGAGATATTGCATTTTGTCAAATGATTCTTTTGCATTAATGGAGATGTGGATATGATTGTTTCCTCTGTTGGTATGATGGAATTGCTTTGATTTATCATGATGGATTAATATTTTTATATATTGTTGGATTCTGTTTTTTGAAAAATTTTCCATGTATGTTTATGGGGGATATTGAATTCTGGGTTTGTTTTCTTGTAATGGCACTGTTCAATTTTGGTTTCAAGGTAATGACAGATTCACAAAATATGTTGAGAAATATTCTCTTCAATTTTATGGAAACTTTTGCATTGAAATGGTATTTGTTAAAAGATTTTTTAACTGCAAATTACATCAGTTAAGTAGATATAGGACTGTTTAGGTTACTTGCTTTTCTTGAATGAATTTAAGTGGTTTGTGTCTTTTGAAGAATTCATCCATTTCATCTACTATCAAAATTTATGAGCATAAAGTTCACTATAGGATTTCTTAATTATTTTTTGTATCTGTGGGTTCTTTAGTGACCTCATTTCTCTTTTACCTGATATTGCAATTATATCTTTTCTCTTTCTTGCTCAGTCTGATTTATCTTTTTTTCCTCTTTGTTTCCCCAAAGAACTAGCTTTTAGTTTTAATAAATTTCTCTATTGCTTTTTATTTTCAAAATCATAGTTTTATGCTTTTATCTTTATTACTTCCTTCTTTGTCTTCTTTGTGTTGACATTGTTTTTATTTTTTCCTTCTACTTGCTTTCAGTTCCTTTTCCCCATATTTATCAATTTTATTTTCTCTTTACTTTTGTTTAATTTTTAGTTTATTTTTTTCCATTACTATTTAGTTTCCTTATATCCCCTACTCTCAACAATCACCACACTATTGTCTATGTCCATGAGTCCTTTTACCATTTTGCTCAAACCCTCCATCCCCTCACCTCCCCCAACTAGCTATCATTCTGCTCTCCATCTATGGTCTGCTTCCATTTTCCTTATTAGTTCACTTTGCTCATTAGATTCCACATATGAGTGAAATCATATGCCATTTATCTTTCTCTGACTGACTTATTTTGCTTAAAATAGTGTTCTCCAAGTCTATCCATGCTGTTGCAAAGGGTAAATTTTTTTCTTTATTATGGCCAAGTAATATTCCATTGTATAAATGTGCCATAGTTGTTTTATCCACTCATCCATGGGAAGCTTCATATCTTGGCTATTGTAAATAATGCTGCAATGAAAATAAGGGTGCTTATGTGCTTTTGAATTAGTATTTTGGGTTCCTTCAGATATATTCCCACAAGTGGGACCATTGGGTCAAAAGGCAGATCAATTTTTAATTTTTTAAGGTAACTCCATATTGCTTTCCACATTGGTTGCACCAGTGTGCATTCCCACCAATAGTGCAAAAGGGTTCCCCTTTCTCCACATCCCTGCCAACACTTGTTGTTTGTTGATTTATTGAAAATAGTCATTCTGACAGGTGTGAGACAATATCTCATTGTGGTTTTAATTTGCATTTCTCTGATGATTAATGACATTGAGCATCTTTTCATACATCTATTGGCCATCTGTATGCCCTCTTACAGAAGTGTCTTTTCAAGTCTTGCACATTTTTTTTAATTGGGTTTTTTGGTATTTAGTTTTGTAAGTATTTTATAAATTTTGGATATTAACCCCTTATCAGATATATCAGTGAACATGTTCTCCTATTGTGTGGGTAGTATTTTTATGTTGTTGATGATTTCTTTTGCTGTGCCAAAGCTTTTCAGTTTGATGTAGTCCCATTTGTTTATTTTTTCTTATGTTTCCCTTGCTTGGGGAGATATATCCTATAAAATATTGATATGAGCAATGTCTGAGATTTGCTCCTTATGTTTTCTTCACATTTTTTATAATTTTGGGTCCAGTATTTAAGTCTTTGATAAATTTGGAATTTATTCTTGTGTGTGGTATAAGAAAGTGGCCTAGTTTCATTTGTCCACACTTATCTGTCCAATTTTCCCAAAATCATTTATTAAATAAACTACCTTTAGCCCATTGAATGTGCTTGCTTCCCCTGTTGAATATTGATTGACTATAAAGATGTTGATTTATTTCTGGGTTGCCTATTCTGTTCCATTGATCTATGTGTCTGTTTTTACACCAGTACCAGGCTATTTTGATTACTATGACCTTGTAGTATAGTTTCATATTAGGTACTGTGATTCCTCTTCATTCTTCTTTCTCAGGATCACTGTTGCTATACAGGGCCTTTTGTGGTTCCATATAAATTTTTGAAATATTTGTTCTACTTCTGTGAAATACATCATTGGAATCTAGTAGGGATTGTACTGAATCTATAGATAGCTTTGGGTACTATGAACATTTTAATGATGTTCATTCTTCCTATTCATCGACACAATATGTGCTTCCACTTATTTGTATCTTCATCAATTTTTTCCTCAGAGTCTTATGATTTTTTTGGTACAGGTCTTTTACATTCTTAAGTTTATTCTTAGGTATTTTATTCTTTTCATAGCAATTGCAAATGGGATTGTTTTCTTAATTCCCCTTTCTGTTATTTCATGTTGTTTCATTCATTCTTCTTTTTCTAGTATTTTACCACGGGGCTTTAATTTCAGACTTTTTTTAAAGTTAGTAAACACTGTAGATTTTTCTTCAAGTACTGAGTTAGCTACATCCCAATAATTTTAAGATATTTTGCTTTTATTTCCATTCAGTATAGAATACTTTAAAACTCTCTTGAGATTTGCTCCTTGCTCCAAAAGTTATATAGAATTGTGTTGCTTAATTTTCAAGTATTTGGGTATTTTTCATATATACTTTTGTTATTAGTTTCTAGTTAAATTTTTTTATGATCAGAGAATATACTTTGTATGATTTGTAAATAACATTTATGTCTAGAGATAGGCATGAGCTTCATCCTCCTTGGCTATTATAGTGAGAGAGCGAGTCAATCTCGTCAGAACATTAGAGAGGTTTACCTTTTGTTTTTGCTTTGATTACCTTCCATGTCCCACTGACTTCAGATTTCTCTAGCATGACCTTGTTCTTAGGGTGGAACTGGTTTGCCAGAGGATTTTCTCAATGATTTTCCATCAGTATTAGGCTTTCTCACTGTGCCTGCTCCTCAGAGAAGGTCTCCCTTGATGCTCTTGCCCTGCCCCCAGAGCTTCACTGCTGTTGTTACTCTGTGCCTGCAAGCTTACTGGTGAAACACAGGAGGATTCTCTATTGTCTTTATACTGTATCAATCCCTTTGTCCCTGACAAGAGATTTTCTTTTGTATTCTGCCCATTCCTCTGTGGTAGGAGATTTCTGAGTATCTGGTCTCCCTACAGTTTATTGACTCTCCCTCAGATGAAGGTACTTTTCCTTTTTCCACCCCCCCAGTCACATTGGTTCTAAAACCTTAGAGTTCGAAGGTTGACTTCCTGACAACTTTAGGCTCTTGATCCACAGGGAAGAAGGATCTGTACAGGGTTTCTGTCTTCTGTATTGACAGGCTTCTCTTCCTTATCTGTATTGCAAAAGAGGGTTTCTCCAGTCTCCTTTTCTGCTTCAAGTCTCTCTATGGGACCTGGTGAAGACTCTTGGAGAAGTCTTTGAATTGATGTAGAACATCCTGTGACAGAATGTAGACCCCTCTTTGTTTTCAGTTCCCAGGGGTTCTCTAGTCTCATGTCAGGCCAGACTTTGGCAACGCATTAACATTTTTAGCTGAATACCCCGTACCAAAGTCATCCCCTTTCCTGCTCTGCTCCCAGGATGTCAGTATTTGAGACCCATATCTCCTTGGAAGCTCCTGTCTTCCTTTAGATTTCAGGCTACTTGGTTGCCATACAATTTTACCAACCTGTTGCGTGCAAGAAAAGTTACCATTTTGTCTTTTTCTTATTGGAAGGATGAGAACAATATTTCTTTCTGTTTTCTATATCTTAAGAAAAAGCCAGTCATTAACTAATACATTTTGAAATATTTTACATATGTTGACACTAGCATTATCATATATTAAAGATCCATAAATGAGAAAGCCATAGAAAGTGGCTTGTATTTCTAGTAGTAGGTACTAAGAATACCACTATTGTCTGCACTTTACGAATGAAGTAATTGAGCTTTGGGGGTTATCCAACTCCCTCAAAGTCACACAGCTAGTCATGGCAGAGCTGGACTTGTAACAGGATCTGACACCAAAGCTTGTGTCCTTGACTCTCTAGTTTAGAGTCTTACCTACAAAAATGCTGTCACACCCATACACACTCACAGAGACTATTCACTGGAATAGAAAACATAGATTTTTAAAAATGAATTATCAAAGCCTCCACCTTCTCCATGATGGAGATTGTTCTTAGTCCTTTATTACTGGCATTCAGCGGAGTTCTCATTTAATGTTTTTTGAATGAATTAGTTTACCAAACAGGTAAATGAAAAAATTGCTTTTAGGCATTTGAATTAAAGATTCACTAATACTTAAGTATTTCATTGGTGTGTTTGTACACCGGATTCCAATATTTCCATAGTAAAATATGGTAGTTCCTGAGAACATCTATTTTTGTAAAACTTGGTGTATATTTCCTATAAAGTTTATTTTTCAGGAAAAAGTGACATGATCGTAGTTAACTAGAAAGGAGACTTTGAGAAATTTATAGGAATGATGAGGTTATGATACCAAAAGCTTCCAGCTAGTTTTCAACACAACTAATTGCATATATTAAACTCTTGACTTGAGGTGGTGAACACACCGTATCAGTGTACAGATGGTGTATTCTACAATTGTGCACCTGAAACCTGTTAATTTTGTTAATCAATGTCACCTCAATAAATTCAATAAAAAGGGAGGAAAAAAAGCTCTGGGTCCCCAGGTTCATTTACAATAGTTGAAGGACTACATTCAAGCAATAACTAAAGAGAGGGAAGAATAGTTCCATGGAGAGATTCATTGCAAAGGAACATACATAGAGAAAAGAAAAAGTAATGGATAATATCTGAGCTTTGCACAGCATTCCAGGGCAGTGGGGGGGGGGGGTTCTTTACCTGCTCTGAAATGGATTCTATAAGATTATTTCATTAAATAACTGGAAATGTAATTTTTCTCACACAAATCAGATATGATGTTTTCTATGCAGAGTAGCCCAAGGTGGTTTACTGTGTATGGGTAGTTTCTGATATAAAAATGTAGTCTTTAAGGCTAGTCATGTATTGATAGTTCATGTGCAGATTTATATGAACATCCATGGAGCATTATACAAATATTTGAGATTATTATGATTATAAACAAACAATTAATCTACCATGTTTTTAAGCAGACCTCAGAATAAACAAAAATTATTTTAGAAATTATGTTCTCAATTTTTTTCTTTTTTATCTTCGTCCAACAGCATTTTTTAAATTGCTTTTAGAGAGAGAGAAAGGGAGAGAGAGAAACATTGATGTGAAAGGGCAACATCAATATGTTGCCTCCTATATGTGCTCTCAACAGGATTAAACCCGCAACATAGGTATGTGACCTGACCAGGATTCGAACCCACAATCTTTCAGTAATGGGATAATGCTCCAACCAACTGAGCCACACTAATCAATGCTCTTTGTTACCTTCTTTTTTATATTTTGATGAATTTATTAGGGTTGCATGGTTAAAAAAAATTATATAGATTAAAGCCTGATGCTCTATCAACTGAGCTACCCAGTCTTCCACTAAAATTGTATTTTTTCCAGGGAATTTCCTTTGTCAAATCCATCCTGAACTTGTGACAGTAGATGTTCTCCACAGCCACTGTCTCAATTCTTGCTTTGCCTGTGCTGGGAAAAGGCACTGCTATATTACATATTTTTCAGTTTTTTCCTTCTAGGAAAATGAATGTTCAGTTGAAATGAATTTATCTTCAAAAGTAGTTTTTCTGTTAGAAAAAAGTGACCCTATCAGAATTCTAAGAAGCAAGTCTTCTAATTGAGCCATAACAGTACAGATACAAACAAATTAGAGGGTTCCTGAAAAAGGCTTTGAGAAATCCTGCCATTCTCTTTTTTGTTTTGGTTTTGTTTAATGATAGTTTCTCACTCATCTGAAACTGAAGATTTGAAAATACAAGTATCAGAAAACAAATTAGATGGACTGATCTAATAAAATAATATAATAATACTTAGTAAATGATAACATCAGTAAATATACTTTCGAAATGTTTGCTAAGCCAGGTCACATATCACATCCAACAAATTTCATTTCTGCCCTGTGATATGGGCCAATGTAAAATACGTGAGCACACAACCGGGTAAGATAAGATATTCAGGAACTTAAGGGATCAGGAACTATCATCCAGATTTTATATTATTCTAGGAAAGTAAGTGCATGTATTTTATTTTTTAGTGCTCCTCTTCCAGTTGACTGGCATATAATAAAAGAATAATCAACCAGATATTTTTACATGAAACATTACCATTTTAAATTATTATGTATTTGAAAATCATATTCCAAGTTAGCAACACTTTGAGTATATATATTTTCAATTTGTGTCTACTAAAAGAGACTTCTAAATGCTTTGTTTTTTTCTCTAGGTACTTTAAACAATTAGCGGTTGTCCTCCAGAGACTGAATATGCAAGTTATATAGAAGTTGGGAAGTATTAGACGGGCTAAAACAGAAGGAGATGCTCCAGGGGGTGAAAGAAATTGCAGTTGAAGTCAGTACCTCATCATATGCTCTCTGCAAAAAGTGGCTCAATCTGCCTCAGCATGACTGCATCTTTTTTCCACATGTCCCTTCATGTTGTACTCGAAATCAGCCTGGATATTATTAAAGTTAGTACCTACTGAGTATTCACTAAGTCCCAGATACTAGTCTAACCACTCTCGTTGACTAATATTTTTATCTTTTTAACAAGCTTAGGATGAAGTTAATACTATCCATGTATCAAAGATGAAGAAGGCCATATGTTTATAAGTAAAAGAAATATTTTGTAATCAATATGAATTTTATACAGTAGTAGGTTCATTGCATATGGAGATATATTTAATTTAGTTAAATTACATATTTCAAGTTAATTTTATGTCTACTGGTATTTGTTTTCAGAGTTATATTAGTTTAGATACTCCTAATGACCACTCACACTTGGTAAATATACAGTTCTTGGTTGGGTTGCTGAAATATTATTTGTAAATAAATTTTTGATTGACCAAGGGGAAATTAAATGTTTTGCACTGTTTCTCTATAGAGGAAGGCCTTCACTTGTATTTATCAATAAAGAAAATGTTTGATCTAGTTACAACTTATAACTAGTATAAGTATAAATCTGTGAGGTCCTGACAGTGGCAAAATGGTTCTGGAGTTGCATTCTTTCACAACTCCAGCTGATTTTTAAACTTAATCTCATCATGAAGCCAGAAAATATGCTAGTCTTTGTGGTTAGTTTGATTTACTGATCATTTGGCCCTATGCAAGTTTTATAACCAGTAGCAAATCTCATAGCTCCTCCTAAGGCCAAACCTCATTCTGGCACAGTACCATTGTTGGGTCATTTCTATGAGAAAAATATGTTCTACTATTCAACCAACTAATGTGGAAACAAAGTTTCAATTATGTCAGATAAATAAGTTCTGGAGATCTATGCAGCATAGGGACTCTAGCTAACAATACTGCATTGTATACTTAAACTTTGCTAGGTGGATATATCTTCCATTGAATATTCTTACCACAAAAATAAATAGTAATAATTAAAGGGACAGAAAATCACTTTAGTATGTGATGGATATGTTTATGGCCTTGATAATGATGATGGTTTCACATGTATATACTTATCCCCAAATTTATCAAGTTGTCTACATTAAACATGTACAGCTTTTTATATGTCAATCATATCTGAATGAAGTGGTTTTTAAAAAGAACAATGTGATTACTGAAAGTGGCTTAAATTTTGTTTTGTTTTTCCTTTTTCTCCCAGTTCTTTTTTTTTTTTTTAAGATTTCATGTATTTTTAGACAGGAAGAGAGGGAGTTGTGAGGGAGAGAAACATCAATGTGTGGTTGCCTCTCACACACCCCCTACTGGAGACCTGGCCCACAACCCAGGCATGTGCCCTGACTGGGAATCAAACCAGTGACCCTTTGTTTTTCAGGCAGATGCTCAATCCGCTGAGCCACATCAGACAGAGATCTCCCCATACTTTCTGACTTTAAGATATATACTACCAGGGAAGGTTAAAACAATGTTTTTGTACTCTCTCCATTTGTGTCATCAATACAATTTTCAATTTGATTTATTTTGCTTTTGATTTTTATGTATTTGATGTATTTATTTCAATTTGGCCTTCTAAATAAATTATGTTCAAAGATGTGTATAAATTCAAAGACCAATGTTTAAAACTAGGTTTATTTTGGATATGTCTATATTCCATTTCTGTCCCTTTCACTCTGCTTTTGCTCTCTACTTAAGGTAACAACGTTTTAAAGTTTGTTCTTCTGTTTTCTAAAACAAACATATAACATATATGTTTGTTTATATGTGGGTATAATGAGAACAAGAGAGAGAGTTTGTATTCTCCATCTCTTTTTTAAATGAATGGTAGAATAACAGAAGTTTTACTATACAAATTCAGGGATTTTTTAATATATTTTTTCTTTTTCACTTCAGTGAGTTGGTGCCTATCAAGTGGCATTTCATATTGCAAATAAGAGGTCAAATAAATGGAGTTTTAGAAGTCATGTTCTTGTTTAATTTTGATCTTATTTTTAGTTTTAAATGCTGAAATATTCTATTTAAAAAAAGAAAAACTCTGAGGACAAGATGAACTCATTACTGGACAAACTAAACAACAACCCACATAGGAAATCAGTCAGTGTTTTCAGACTGGGAACAGGTAAAGATTACCCCATGGTTTGCTTCAGTGCCCACTGTTTCCACAGGGACTGCTGTTAATGACTTTTAAAAAAAGTTGTTATAAAAATATGGATCCTGGTATATAAAAATGATAATGTAGATTAGAAAATGTTTTGAGCTACTACTGTATATAAGATATCATATAAGACACTTTGTAGGGAAAACATAGGGAATAAAATATCAGTCCCTGTCTTCAAAGAATAGACAGTCCAATTGGGGAGATAAAACACTCAAAAAGTGTGAGACCACTTACAATCTATAGTGTGTGCAAAATTTGCCATGTAAGCCAAATATAAAGAGATTTCATCTTCCTTTATTTTTCCCCAAAACTTATGTTTTTCAGTCGATTGTTATAATGGAAAGACTTTTTAAAGGAAGGTTATTACAGATAGTAGTTTTCAGAAATGTTCTCTTTAGTATGTCACACAAATGAAAAAAATAGAAAAAATCTTACTACAGTAACATTGAACTTATGTAATCAGAAAAAAGCAAAAAAAAAATATTATTGTTACCCTTATTGAGTGTTTGAGGCAAAGGGCATACATATAGGCTGAAAGAATAATAGTGTGGAAACTGGTGATCACTGATGCTAAGGGTCTAGAATACAGAGTGTGAAGGATAGGAATTAATTCATTGTAAGTGATTTGAGAGACATATATGGTCAGCTGGCAAAGCAGAACAGAGACTCTAGAGAGCTGGAATTCTGATAGATACTGGTCCCTCATTAACCTCTCCATCCCTGGCCCAACTACACAGAAGAGAAAATTATTTTTGTTTTTTTGAATTGGAAAAATTGGAAATAAAAGTGTTAAAAGTTCGCAGTCTCACTGTGAAAGTTGTGAAAACTAAATCACAGTTTTGTTTTTCTTTACTGAATAAACACCATTTTATTTTTCATTAAGATGAAATATGGAAACAAAAAACTATAGGGATTTTGTTGTAATTCAACTAATAATGACATTTCAGTAGCATTGCAGGTCAGACAATTTCCCATGCCAAAGCAGCCACTGTTGACATGGGGCAGATGTTCTTCCAGGACGTTACATGACTGTCTGTGTGTCAATTTCTCTGTTTCACTGAAATTATATAGTATATAGTTTATATTCTACTTGTTGCTTCATTTTTCTCCATGGCTAGCATAATGATTTCCAGTGTTATATGTCCTTTTTGTTTTTGTTTTTTTAATTTTTACCATTGTATATAATGCTGGCAGTGATTACTTTGTCTGTAAACATACAACCTTTTGGGATGATGTCTCATCATTTTCTTAAGAAAATCCTAGGAGTAGACTTATCAGGTCAAAGTTATGAGTAAGTTCTTCCCTCCCTTCTTTCTTCATTCCCTCATTTCTTCTTCCTTCTTTTTTTTTTTAAGTAGGAAAGATATTTGTTAGAAAAGGGGTATATAGCTCACAGCATAAAAGTAAATCGTGTTCTCCAGGTCCTAACAGCAAGGAAACCCCCTGGGACCTCACTGCAGAAATAAATAGAGTGTTTCTTACAGGTTGGCCACGGAAGGACTCAATGCCAATGTTTTCTATCTCTGTGTGCCTCCATTTAAGGTTCATGTTCCTAGAAGAAGACTATATTTGGCTTAACTTGCATCATGTTTCTTCCAGAAGCTCCCAAATTATCAGAACTTTATACCATAGAGTGAGAAACATTTATCTTAAATAAATGATGCTGAGCAGACAAAAAAGCAAAGCAAATAATAATAATAATTAATTAATTAATTAAAAGAAAACCACTTTCAATTTTATTTAACAACTAATATCTGTGTAACCTGACTCTTGGCTGCCTAAAATTCTCTTCAACATACCATTCATGTAACATAATCAACTATCCCACACTTGAACTTCCTCTGTAATGGAAAATAATCCAAATCATATTCTACACTGTATCCACATGTCATGGCTGTACTTCTCTGATTCCATCATGAGTGACATTCATTTTTTCTTTAGTTTGTTTAAATGAAAACAAGACCCTACAAAAGGCGAGTAAGAACACCTTACAGCAAAGTACTAAGAGAAGAAAAGAGAAGGGGTTGCTTTTTGCAGGTTGCTCCCTTTTGTACATGACTACAAAGGCTCTTGATACAAAATGGCAACTGGTGTTTCAGAAAAATCAACCTAATTTACAATCCAAGCAAGAATACATCAGAGTATTTGTTTCAGTGCACCTTTGCCAGCAATGAATATTGAAAACAGTCAGATAAAAATAATGTTGTTTTAATCTAAAATATTTTAAGGCTGCCCTGGCCAGTGTGGCTCAGTGGATTGAGTGCCAGCCTGCACACCAAAGAGTCTCTGGTTCAATTCCCAGTCAAGGCACATACTCGGGTTGTGGGCCAGCTCCCAAGTTGGGGGCACATGAGAAGCAACCACACACTGATGTTTCTCTCCCTCTTTTCTCCCTCCCTTCCCCTTTGTCTAAAAATAAATAAAATATCTTTAAAAAATAAATAAAATATTTTAATGCTGATATGACTAGAGCGTTTCATATGTTTAGTGGACATTTATAAAACTCCTTTTGTGAAGGAACATAAAGTTATTTGCTCAATCTTTCTATTGGGGCATTCTACAAACATCTTCAATGCACATCAAGTACTAGCTCAGAATCGTGCTCTGATTACCACTCAGAGAATGAAATACTCACACATACATTTGCAGATTGTTAGTGAAATGTTACATATCTTATTTACATTTAGTCTCTCATAAACAGTAGTTAGCTGTTCTATGAGATTTTTTAAAATTTTATTTTAATCATTGTTCAAGTGCAATTTTCTGTCCTTTACTACCATCCCAGCCCAACCACCCCTCCCTCCCCACCTCCCTCCCATTTCCACCCCCGCTAGTTTTTGTCCATGTGTCCTTTATATTTGCTCCTGTAAACCCTTCTTCTTTTCTATGATATTTTTACATAATGTTATAATTATTTGATTGAGAAAGGGAACTGAAAAAAATTAATAAAAGGAAAAGGCTATACAACATACTGGTAAATCCAAAGGCACATAACATAAAATCAGAATTCTTACTCCTGAACTCTACCTTACACGTAGATGAGGCACATCGGGAAGCTGAATCATCATATTATGTACTATTTTATAAGTACTGCTTGTGAGTGACCTAAATACAGCAGTTCCCATGTGACCCGAGAGAGACAGCTTCCAAAGGTAGGTAAAGTTACAGCTGGAGAGCAGCTTGAGCTGTGGGAGAATTGCATCAATAGGTCTTAGAAGCCTTGCCTTGGGCAACGGTGGGGGAGCAAAAATTTTAAGTATGGCCTCAGCCTCACGGTATCTGGGAGCGTATCCTGAATCAACCCAATACTCTTATTGAAGCTGATATCCCTCTTAGTGTGCCTCCAGGTCCTTAAAAACCCAAAGCCACAGGATGACATTTAACTTTGAACTCTCTTCTTTGTATTTAGTGAAGTGAGTGTTAATGGGATATTGAAACTAGGATAATAATTGCAAGAATGTTAGTTAGCATTCTTAGCAGTTCCCAACAGGGGGTAGTGAAGTTACCAAAGAGCGAGATTTCACTTTTGATCATAAACTAATTGAAGAACTCTTTTTGGCTTTTTAAAGAAACCGAAAGTAATGAAAAATTAAGGGTTTAAATAGCAAAGCAAATTTGAGGCATTTAATAGCTGCTAAAAATAGACTTAAAACATTATATTAAAAAACATTTCTTTTTTCCTGAACTTTGAGAGCATGGTGCTTGCACTAGTATTGTGGTATTTTCCATATACTGCCGTATGTTACATTATAGTCACTTTGCTACTAGGTTTAAGGTTAGTGAAAATAGAGTCCAGCATCCATGAGACCTTGATCTTTAAAGTTACTGTTGCGTTTCAAATGTGTCCTGGATTGAATGGATGAGTACCGCCTTTAGTAATGGCTATAACATTAACAAAACAACAGGCAGGCTTGCTTTTTTGTTTGTTTATATTTTTGTTTTAAAATTAATTTAACTGCTTAAATGTGCTCAAGTAAAGTACTTCATAAAATTTAAAAAGTCATAAATACTTTGGAAACCATTGTTCTTCTTACTTTTACCCTTGATTGTTAATTTGTTAAATCAGCATAATATAATAAGAGTAATAACACAATAACATAAGATCATCATATTGTAAGAAACTGATTTTAAGAACATGGGCTTGATCATATCTTCTGTTTAAAAAAATGAGATTGCAATCGAACATGTATTTTTGTCTCTGAAATATTTTACAATAAAAAATAAATTTAAAAGGGGATCTGTATGTGCCAGGGGTATTAAACTCATTTTCACCAGGACCACATCAGCCTCCCGGTTGCCTTCAAGGGGTGAGACATAATTCTAGGACTGTATAAATGCAACTGCTCCTTAACAGTTAAGCGAGAGCTTGGCGCTGCCACCGGGTAGAAACAAGGTGTCAGGCTAGATAAAACAAAGTGGAGGGCCAGATTTGGCCCTCGGGCCTTGTGTTTGCCACCTGTGGTATATGCCATTTTTAAGCCAATATTTGATTTTAGTAAATATAAAAGATTTAGCTGCAATATTTATACTATTCTGAATGAAAATGGAAGGTAACATGTAGAACATGAGACTTCAAATTAGATAGTAAGATCTTCATGACACTAATTATAAAGTAGGTTGTTATATGATTTTCATTTCAAAGCATGTGTTACCTGTTGTTCTTTTAATGTCCAGGACACCACAGTACTCTGAGGAGGGTGAATAGAGCAAACTGGGAAAAATGTATTTCTGTTTTACCAATGTGTATCAATACTTGTTTGTTTGTTTTTTAATTGTCGCTGTTAAAATTAAATATGCAGGAAATTTTCAGGGAATTTAAAGCCTAGTTAATATATATGGATATATAGAGATTCTCTGTTCATTTCTGGGTATATTATTTCTTCAATACACATTATAAAATGCAAAATTAGTTTAGCATCTTTGTATTATGCACTATTTACTTATCTTGAGTCTAACAGTTAAATGGTGGTATTTAATACATCTTGGCCATTTAGTTAAACAAAAGCTTCACTCTACTTTAAATAAGCTAACACGATATTTTTTTTCTAATGCAAGCAGAATATCTGAATTTCTTGCCTGTGACCTGCATCTTTTTCTCCTACTTGTGTCAGCGCTTGAAATTACAGGTCTGTGGCACTTTACCTGTGTCTGAATGGTCTTGTGTGAGGGAAAGAGGAATTTATAAACTTCAAAACATGGTATAAGAGAGGGTGATAAACAGGGTAACAGAAAATAAAAAGGAAACAGATTGTTCTCCCTGAGGGAAAAGTGAAAAAATGTGCAAAAGAACTGGTCTGTTTTTTAAATTTCTGAGATGAAAATGGTAACCATAGAAATAACAATAAAACTGCTGTCTTGTCAAAGACTTTCTCTTGGTTAATGCCAATACTCTAATCTATTTTTAGATCTTTGGCCTTATCACCCTTTCCAATATTTTGGAATTTTGAGAAAGAATACTCCTGTGCCATTCATGGAGTAGCAACTTGGCCTGAACATTGAAACAGAGATGAAAATTTGAGCTTCTTAGAGAGACAGAATTCAACATACAAAGCTCAAAAGAAAATATAACACACGAACCACAACTATAGGGAATGGGGGAGAAAAAAAGGTTAAGACACATTCCTTACACATATTTATCAGTTATGTTCTTACATTTCATAAAGAGTAAAAACTCTCTGGCTATTTTAAGAGAAAACTTAGCTTATAAAATTTAAGAAAATAATTAAGTAATCCTGACTTGAAAAAAAGTAAACTACAGGAGCAGAAGTTTGTAAGGTTTCCTTTCTAGGATGCTACTCTGATTAAGAATTTACTCAGTAACTATTGTTTGGGCTTGGGGTTTTTACCTACCAAACATCCTGGAAGAGAGAATCTGATTGAATCAAGTTACACCAGGTGACTACCCTAGACCCATCACCTGTGACAAGCCATTGAGAGGAGCTCGCCTACCCTGCTGCTCGGGAGGCAGTGCCCAGGGAAAGGATCAAGATTTGACAAGGCTGTCATTTTAAAAGGCAGTGCCACAAAATCCACCTGACTAAGGTCAATATGCACAACTCCCATGCTCAGGAGATAAGCACATTTAAGTATAGTAAAACCAGTGACCCCCACTACTAAAAGTCTTCATTTCTTTATATATATACATTAACTGAGCATGTATTATGACACAAACACTATGCTATATAATTAGGATATAATGATGAGTAAGATACAACCTTGGGTTTTAAGAGTCTATGGTTTAGCCAAAGGGACCAAACATGGATGCATTGAAAACGTTAACCATAGAACTTCAAAGATAGGAACAATTGAAGATGTTAAAAGTGAATTTAAGTTTAAGGGGAGCAGATGTGTTTTATCTATCCATATTCTCCTATTCAGTGCCACCAGGACTCTCCCAAGATGCATATTTAAAGCAAGTGTAGCAGATCCGGTCTCTTGCATCTGTGTCTGTTTTCAAATGCTACGGGTTTCCTGCCTCTCTGTTTTACTCATGCCATTATTTTTGAATAAAAGGTGTTGGTTTTCAGATTAGATGTCCTCCCAAAGTCCCATCTGATTTCCATATCATGTCCGCTAACAATTTACTGATGCCTAAAATTATCCTGTTGTGGAATCTTATTTGCTGTCTCCAAGAAGAGAATAGAGCAATATAATGATGGCAAAAACAATCTTCACATTTTTTTCACAGTCTTTCTCAGGGCTTTACATGGCAAGAAAAACTAGAATGCAAAGAAATTATTTTTCTCTTCTTATATCCAGGACTGTGCCTAGCTAAGGCTCATGCAAGGGTTAGTGGAGGTAAGAGCTGAGTGAATTCTTTCATAAATATGTTTTGATTTTTAAAAAAGTTATTAGTCCTGTTTCCAGCTTCTGCAATTAGAAGTATAAATATAATATAGCAGGTTTGTATTTATGTGCAATCATTTATTTCTATTTAAAGCTATTCTATGTATTTGAAACCACACACTGAAGTACTTTCACATTTAAACACATACACATACCCTTATTCAGTAATTATTTTATGTCTATAGGACAATGTTTCTGTATAATAAGAAGCATACACTTTACCTAAAAATGTAAAGTTACATAAAGTTATCTTATGTCAAAATGCTTGCCTACACCATTTGAAAAAAAATAAATGTCTGTAAACAAACCATATGTAAATGATAAATAAAGGTAGGGTTTTAATTAAAGGAATAAAGCACAACAATTTTAACCCCCACAGTAAATTTGAGATGAGGTTCGGATGAGGATTGGGAGCAGGATGAAGATGCTGACCTAACATGGCAACCTCCGTCAATGAGATAAGTCAGTTATTTAAATAGTTCTCAGATCACCTTTATTTCTTTTACTTCTCTTATTATTTTATTGGGCTATAATTGACCTATAACATTATATTAGCTTCAGGGGTACAACATGATTATTCAATATTTATTTGTATATATTTTGCACTGATCATCACAATGAATCTAGTTAACAGCCATCATCACACATGGTTATAAGTATTTTCCTTGTTTGAGAACTTTTAAGATCTATTCCTTCTCAACAACTTTCAAGTACACAATACAGTGTTATTAACTACAGGCATCATGCTGTACATAACATTTATAAGTGGAAGTTTGTACTTTTGATCACCTTCACCCATTTTCTGTCTTCATCTTTCATTTTAATTTTAAACATCATCAATTATAAATTTAATTTTAGTCATAAAATTTAAATTTTATTTTAATACTTTTTAATTTGGGGAACTCCTGTGAGGAGAAATAATGGGTAATGATGTGGGGAAAATGCTACAGTGTAAAGATGCAGAGCTTGGGTCCTGACATGAGACTGTAGGCTATTGCCTAACCTCTCAGTGTCTTGGTTTCCTCATCCATAAACAAGACTAATAGTAACACCCACTTCCTGTGGTTCTTGTGAGCATTGAATAGAATAACACATATAAAGTTCTCAGGACAGTGCCTATTATATAAAAAGTGGTCAAGAATGTACACTATGACTATTATATTCTACAAGGCAATCTGAATAATGTTTAGAAGATTAATTTTTCATTGACTGTAACACAAAGTTGTGATCACTTATTTTAAACTCTTCAATATGCATTTTTTATTTATTTAGGGAATGTTGACCTAGTACCTACTTTTTGACTAGTACTTTATTAGATACTGACAACACAAAGATAGTCACTTAAATAGGAGATTGAGAACTAATATTGAAAGGCAGTTTGTCACAAAAAGTTTAATATAATATTATAATTGGAATAGTAGAAGAAGACCTGGGATGGCATTGGGATACATGGCAGGTCATAGCATCTCAAATGTTTCCTCGATACGAGTATCTGAAAGCCTTCACAGAACAGTTGTCATGAGCTGAGTCTCTAAATTTTGTAGTGTGTCCACCCAGAAAAAAATTTCTGAGAAAAAGGTTGAAATCTCATTGTTTAAATAGCATAGGAAAGAGGTAAAACTTTGTGGTGAACCTTGGAAACTGCGAATGATTTACTAAAAATGAGACTTAACATGCCAAAAGATGGGAAAGGGTGAAGCTTGACATCTAAGCAGAGATGGTTCATGAGCAATCTTAAGTGACTTGCTAAGACATCTGAGTTTGGAGATAGTAGGTATCTAATACAGTGAGGTTTATTTTAGAGAGTCAAATCCACTCACATAGCAGGTGAGAGATCAAAGTGGTGAGCTCAGGTAGCATTTTTATCGTCTCTTAATATTATTACCCCTTCCACTGGAAGATAAAAAGAAAAACAAGAATTTTCATCTGTATCCCTAGCATCAACAGCAGTTGCCTGATAACATAATAGATATTCAATATCTAACTTGCTGAATTATTGAAATTTCAATGGTCTAGGTAAAGGAAAATGAAAGTCTCAATGAAAATAGTCTTATTATTAAAGCTGAAAAAATAGGTCTTAAAGAGTACAACCATCAGAATTTGTGACAGATTAGTTAATGGTGAAGAAACCAGAGATTTTTAATAAATACTCAGTGTCTGTATGGAATATTATGTCAGTTCTTGTAAAAGTAATATGTGAGAAGAGTTTGCAATGAAGAGGAAGGTGGTCAATGTTTACAGAAGTTTAGTTTTTGACTTGATTGTTTTGAGGGACACGCAGGTAGAATACATACAGATGTCTGGGAAGTAGTTAGATAAATAGCCCTGAAGTTCAGGGATATCAGCATAAACAGAAATGAATATATTTGAGAATATTCAACATATTATTATGGTTATATTTAATTTGGAAATATATGGAGGAACACCTGGAGTTGCATAAGGATAAATCTATGCTGCTATATTGCAAAATGCCTCCCAGAATGTCTTTCTTGCATTCTGTACAGGAGCTATATCAAAGTATCACTAGCTTCCTAAAGCCTTATACCCCACCATCGGCCTGATTTCAAAGATCCATTGGAAGCCAACAGCACCCCAACCCTGCTCCCATACTATCAGCTTATCTGTACCTACATACACCTCACCCCTTCACTAACATCTCACAGAAAATGTTGCTTCTTTGCCATCCAGCTGCAAATATCCCTTGTGACCTGGTTCCTGTTGACTTACACCCACTCAGAGACCCCACTCCTTTAATTATTCTCTCTTAAGTCTGTCCAATATTGGAGCAAATAAATGAGTAAACAAATAATCAGGGATAAAACTGAAATGCTGCACTGTAAATCTTTTATGCCTTGTAAGCTTTTGAATTTCTTTCAGGCTCTAGCCATGTCTATAAAAAGGAGTCTGTCTGTCCTTCACTTCCTAACCTTTCTATTTTCCAGGCCACTGACTGCACTATTCAGTTTCAGCGTGGTTGACCAATAACCACCTAATTGCCAAGTCTGATAGATTTTTATTTTCAACATTTTGTTCCTGTCCCCATTTTACCTGATATAGTGTCACTTTTGACAATGACTCTAATCCCCTTAAACTGTATTTCTCTCACTGTTTTCTTACATGTGTTCTTTCCTTATACTTCGGATAATTCTTATTTAGGTTGCTTCTCTTTTGCTGGTTTTTCTTATTTCTTAGTGCTCTTCAGGGTTTCATCTTCATCTCTCTTATAATCTCATCTTCCCTTATGAGTTCACTTTCAACTCTGTGTTGGTGACTCCCAAATCCCTTCTGTCATCCTACTCAGCTCAGCATCACATGCATATATCTTGCTTTCTACTGGCACTTCCTCTTCCATGTGACACTGGCATCTTAAGTCCAACACACTCCAAATTACTTTTCTGACTCCCTTCCAACAGCCATCCCCTGTAAACCTCTCCTTGCCCTATATTTCCTATCTTGTCTCCTGGCACCTCCATCCATCCAGTCTTCTAAGCCATACACTGGGAATTACTCAGAGCTCTGTCAGCACTTTCACCCCACCCCTAAACTTATATCTCTTCATTCTTTCCATCCTTCTTCTTAAATATCTCTTAAATACATTTAAGTCTTTATAGTTCCCAAACCACTGTCTTATTTTAGATCTGTATTTTTTCCCAAGTGGATTATTGCTGTGTTTCTCCTAACTTCTAACTCATTCTCCAAACTGAAGCTAATACTCTTTCTATAACTCACCTCTTTTATGTCATGTTCCCCAAAACAAACTTTTAGTGATTTTGTTCCCTTCAAATTATTGTTTTTTAAATTTTTATTTTATTTTTTTGACTGAGTTCATTTATACTTCTCCAGCCATTGGTTTGTTGCTCCTTCATTTGGGCAGTTCCTGTGCATCCTTAAAATTTTAACTGAGACATCATTTACTATGGGTACATTTCCTGATTCCCTTATTTTAGGTTATGAGAAAACCTGTGCCTCCACACCTTTCCATGTTTATACCTAACAGGGCATTTAGCAAATACTGTAATCATCTCTTTATCTTTAATTAGACTGTTAGCTCTTTTATTTAAAATAAAAGCTAATATTTTGCTTGGATACTCCATAATCTGCCATGGCACTTGGAATGCATTATGCACATAAAATTTTATAAAATACCCAAATACAATATATATTAGGTGGAGTATGCTGCAAGATAGCACTATTCTAGGCATTGAGTATACAGCTATGAAAAAGATAGCCAGAGTCCCTGCCATCAGATAGCTTACATTCCAATGGGAGTAATAAATAAATAAACTTGCACTCTAAATTATTAAAAGTATGGTCATTTAAAAATTTCTAATCAGTAATTTTTGGTAACAATCATAAAGATAATCCTTCTTCAAACTACAGATTTCATTAGTATAGTACTAAAATCTCTAGATAAAGGGTAAAAAATATGCTAAACTAGATGTTTTTGTAAGTAAATCTCACATCACACTTCAGAATGTTCCAATGTGTATGATTTAGTGTAAGTATGGTAATCATCTGATAAAATTCATAGAAAATACTGTAAACAATTCCAATTACATTGACTTAAAACATTTAAAATCAAACTTTGCATATAAGATTTATTTTAGAAATCTCAAACCATAAAGTATGCAAAGAAAATGGGCTATGAATGGATGAGAGTCTAAAAAAGTGTCTAATTTCTAATTCCAGCTGCAAGGAAAAGAATGTCAACTATGTTAGACTGTGGCTGTGCCTGCATCCACAAACTGATTTTAAAAATGATTGAATTCATTTAAATGGCCAGTTATTTTGACAAAACCAACAACCAGAAGTGGCCAAATCTAGTCAATACCTGGTTGTTTGCTTTCAGCCTACTTGCCCTTCAAATTGGTGCTATGTGTAGATAGTCTGTGTATCAAGAATTCAGGGTGGGCCACTAATGTCATTTTGTAAAAACAAGTTACCAAATAAGAGCATTTTCTGACCATTTGCTCTTGGCCACCCACATATCTGAGGATGCAGTAGGCCAGGCTCAGTACCTTAGGGCCTCGCAATTTTTCTCCTCTTTCGAAGGTGTGGGGAAAAAACAGTTTGACTGGAAAACAGTCAACCTGCTGTTTGTGGATGGAGCTACCATAGAAGCTGGTTATCAATCCAAGAGTCGGCCAGCAGGGGTTGCTACCTAAGAACCCTGTAAGTTTGACTTTCTTTTAATTAACCTGATTAGGCTATTGAATAAAAATGTTTACACAAAAGCACAGACTTGCATATTTTTTAAGTGAAGTGACTTTGCTTTTGAATTGCATTTGTTTCTGTAACAATTCCCCAACTTTAGTTTCTGTCAAATACAAGACCAACTAGTATTTTTCTAAATACAAACACCAACAAATATGCTTACTGCGATTGCTATAGCTGCCTTTTTACTATTGTTAGGAGATACTGAAAGGCTTAATTGCTTGTATTTCTTGCAATGCCGATTAAAAATAAGAAAAGTGCACACACACACAATTTAATGAGGACTGTGTACAACTGAAAATATAGTCTGATGTTCTTGCTGATCCTTATCCAGGGTTATTGCTATACTAATGTATAAAAGCACAAAAACTATATTGAGGATACTACATATTACAACTTTATTTTTTAACAGTGCCTGTCCCTTACACTGAATTCAGATATCTTATTGCTCAGTGTGTCCAAAAGTAAAACTTTATGCTTGATGCCTTATGCATTATTTGATCCTATCCCGCTAGGCAGGCCACAAGTCTTTTTGAAAAACAGGTATGAAATTGACATGTTACTGTTATTATTTATTTATTTATGTTGTCCTGACTAATCATTCCCTGTGGTTTAGAGATAGAAGTAATAGAGATGGCAAAACTAAAAAAGGAGGTGCTAATTCACTTGCTTATACCCAGACATTTACACTGGGAAGGAATGACTGGGAAAACATTGATTACTCTCTGCGACACCTGAGTCAGTAAAATCACCTGCTCAGGGTTGAGAGAAGGTTCTCTCATAGTGCAGATTTTGTGTTTGATTTTAAGAGGAATTCAAAAGCTAGAATACAGTAGCTGTGGATAGCATTTATATTTAGTAAGAGTGCAATATACGCCTTTGAAGTTGGGAGATGAGTATTTATTGAAACAGCTGGCAAATCAGCGGGAAAATGCTGATTTTGAAAAAACTATTCTTCTTCTGTGGAATCAGACCTACTGTATTTAGCAACACTATTATAATTGAACACAAAAACTGCATTAAAATATCATTAAAAGGGAGACAGAAATCCAGAAAAATAAGAGAATTCTAAGCTAAAAGCTGTCACAGCATTCTTAGGTCAGCTCTTTTAAGCATAAATGCACAAATGATCTTTCAAGTATGACATGAGATGAACTGATTGAACTTTATTTCCCTACCGCGTATGGCCACTATTAAATGCAGACAGGATATTTTTCCAGGCTGACCTAACTCAGCCCATCTATCCATTCCCAGGAGCACAAATTCCACCCTCTGATGGAATTAAAACACCAAGAAATTAGATGAAATTTTAATTTCAGCATGACACAAACCCAGCCTGACCTTCCCCTGAAAATAATCTGTGTATTAATAAAGGACGCTCTGTAACTCCCACCAACCCTTATACCTGCCACTTAGAAAACAGAGCTGTGCTTTTTTATACAGACATAAGGAACCCAAAGGTCATTTTGTTGTTGTTGTTGTTGTGTGTGTGTGTGTGTGTGTGTGTGTGTGTTTTTCAAAAGAGAATACTGGGAACTGCTAAATTTATGTGACTTACTAAAGGTCACAAAACGGTTTTGTGGCTAAAACCAAATCTTAGGGCTTTAAATCCAGTGTCTTTCTACTGCATTCCTTGCCCTCCCTGGTTTGTCAGTGATGGTTGTTGCTATGCATAAAATAAAGATAGACTCTGTCCCAACACCTCATCTTTAAAGGCTACTGGGAGGGCAGAAGTGGGTATAAACAGCAGGGCATTTTGTGAAGCACTTAACTGTTACTATTTTCTCCTCCTGCATTTAATAATGACAACAGTCAAGTAGAGTTCGTCCACCTCCCCACACAGGCCAGGAAAGTCCTGTGGCAGGCCACTGTGCATAGTTTCCAGAGTAATGGGCCATTTCTGTATCTTCTGCTGCCCTGGAAAAATCAGGGAAACATACGCCGTGCGGAAGGCAAGGTGCAGATGCTGGAGAGCTCTCCTGGTGGAGCTCAGCTCTGGATGCAGTTTCGTCTCGAAGGCAGAAGTCCATCTGACAATTTCCCAGAAATGTATTAATGGTTTCTCTCATAAAAAAATGTCAGATACTCTCTGGAGATCAACTTGACCTTTACTTTTTTCATATAGTCTAAGATCAATCCAACATTGGCTTCAATTGAATCAAGCAGAAGTGTACAAAGTGTGCCTACATCTAGCTTTTAATAACCCTCTGTGGAATCTCAACTGTTTAGGGGAGAGTTAGCTTCCCAGGATGTCCCGCTGGAAGGTCACATGGCTTGGAAATGAATCTGAACTTAGATCTTAGTATTTGTTAGAACTTAAGAGAAAGTACAGGTGGTCCCAGTGGGTTTGTAGAAGCTACATTTCGTGCTAGGCTCTGTTCCTCAGAAGTGTATCCTGCCCTCTCCCACACCCCAAGATTAGTGGTAGACTTATCTAGAACATAGCTTTTGAACCCTCACAAAATTTAATCACTGTTCACTTTTATAGAAGTTTGAGTTTATTGATTAAGATTCATGTCGTGACAGTGGGAAATTTAAATACAAAAAATTTGAGAACTTATTCCTCTGAGTTCAGAGCCCAGTGGATATTCTTGTGGTTGAAATTTTAAACCTAAAAAACTTTTCAGTATTCAAGTTCGTGCCTTCTCAGAAAAGCATGATTTCCCTTTTTTCATGATGAAAAAGTTCTAAAAACTTCAAAAGTTATTTTTAAATCATTTTAATTGCAAATGAATTAGAAATACAAGTTTGAAGTATCTGAAATTATACTTAATTGCTAACACTAAAAGAAAAATGATTTAAACAATTTTTGATCTTCAAACCATAAATATTCAAAATATGAGGGGCAACCCCCCAAAATGGGATTATCTGCTGGAGGGCTGGCTCCTTGTAGTACCAGCTTCCCCCAATAAGCGAGTGTTCTAGGAACCCATCTGTATCAGTGCACCAGCTGACCTTGTTGTGAGAGGCCACATTCAGCTTCAGTGAATTTTTTTAAATACCCTTTCAACGTGTTTGCCTGTTTCACCATGGGTGACTTAGAAGCTCACCAACCCACACCGTACTGTGTTCAGCAGTTTTTGACCAAAAAAGGCCTGACCTCCATTTCCCACCCTCCCTATTCACCTGATCTCACCCGGAGTGACTTTCATTTTGATTCCTTAGATGAAAACAAGTCTTTAATGGGAGATGTTTTGCTGATGTGGAAGAGGTGAAACAAAAAATGGTAGAAGAACTGAAAGACATCAAGATCTACAAGTTCAACAACTGTTTTGAGTAGTGAAAAAAATGACGCAATAGGTGTATTGCATCAAATGGAAGGTAATTTGAATGTGGCTGAAATTTATACCTATAAGAATAAATACACAATTCTTTTTTTAAAATATTTTATTTATTTATTTTTAGAGAGGGAAGGGAGGGAGAAAGAGAGAGAGAGAAACATCAATGTGTGGTTGATGGGGGGCCTGCAACCCAGGCATGTGCCCTGACTGGGAATCGAACCTGCGATGCTTTGGTTCGCAGCCCGCACTCAATCCACTGAGCTATGCCAGCCAATCTAAATACACAATTCTTATAAATAAATTCTGGTTGTTTGTGTATCTTTTAAAAAAGTGGTGAGGGGAGCATGGATTCTATTGAATACCTTACTTTTTAAATATGAAGTAGAACTGAGGAAAATTTTGTCTTAACTATTTGTGCTGACAAGGTAAAATCTGACATTTCCAGGAAGGTGTTCTGCTTTTCTTTTCTATTCTGCATATTTTTTTATGTTAGCTTATGTATTATCAGAGAACCATTAATACATCCTTGTAGAAAATACAGCTTTGGTCTTCCAGTATTCTGCAAATGAGTCTTTGGTATATCACACAGGTTGCCCATAACCTGTGATGGATGATCAAGTTTGGTTAGCAGTCTAACCAATCCTGAACCTTTACTGTGTTACTTTTAATAGTCCCATATTGATGATATTGAACATTCTTAATTTGGATTTTAGTCAGATTAACTTACATGACAGGCTCAGTTTTATCTTCCAATCTATTTTTTAGTAATTTGCTTTCTATCTTTATTTAATTACATTTATGTTGACATTTTGTTTTATTCCTAGAAGTTTCTTTATGGACTTTATGGCTTACATTTTTAAGAAACACTTTTAGCATACTCTTGGCATTCGATGTAATGTTACTTCTATTAATTTTGTTAAGGACAGTCAATATTTGTTGAATGCCTACTCTACAGACGAGTATGTAAAAAGCCTTAATATCTGTTGAGCACTTGTATGTGCAGCTTTTCATAGAAAAGTCTAAATTCAATAACAATTCTGTCCAAAGTCAACTATTCTATACCTTTCATTACCCTCTGTCATTCCCCTAACCCCTGCCATGTTCGACAAAATTTTGTGCAAATTTTTTGATTAACTACATATTGCAGTTAAATACACCATGGGAGTCCAGGGAGAGATGCTTCTATGAGAAGCAGAGCTACACTTCACCTACTTTTACGTTCAAAAGTCATTATAGGTAAGGACACCCAGGGTATCTTTATTGATCCTTATCCCAACCTGTTCTGCTCCCCTTGTGTATGAGAGGATCATGAGACCAATTCTTTTAACTGTCTTCCAAGATCAATATTTGAAGGTTAAAGAAAGATCTACATATGGTACATATACTTTCTTCAGTGGTTTGCTGGACAACCTGGGTTGAGAGTAGGAGAAAGTCTGGTTTCCCTGATTCTTCAGGCTACAACAAATATGAGAAAAGTAGGTTGAGCATGGAAGTCATGATGTGAAAACCTTATTGTACCTCAGTCTTCATTGGCCCAGAGCAAGTCTGATGGCCCAACAGCTAAACAAAACACTTGAGTAGGACAATAAGAAAATAAATAGATAAACAAACACATAAACAGATAAATACATTTTGTATTAAAAATTGGTGTTGAAAAAAGAAGCAGTCACCTTCTGCTGGGGACTAACTATGCTCCTCATTACAAGTAGGCTACTGGATTTCTTCATTGTTCTCTGGGTGAGGAAGGAGCCAGTCCTACACCCTAACTTCCAGTTTGATCTGTGTCAGCTTAGGTCTTTTAAGAAACACTGGATGGCAAGCTGGAATAAATCCATTGAGTTTGAAGGGGTAGGGAATACAAGAGGCCAAAGCATGCCTGACATTTGTGAAAGGCAAGTAGAAAGAGGGAAAATTAGAAAAGGGAGAATTAGAAAGGGAGCACTTTAGATCTGAGAAGTTCTCAGTCAGACCCATGAGAAATCTCCTAGAAAAGGGTGCTCACTAGATCACTGAATGTCCAGGCTCAAATACCCACAGATGCTTAGTAATCGGTTAGAGAAGCATGGACTCGGCACAAATGGCACAGCGGGTCTAGAGGTGCTGCAGCTAGACACTGTCAGCTAGTAACTGCACCTGCAGAAGGGAGAGCTCAGTGACATCTGTCATCCCGGCATATTCTTAAATATTAATGAAGTGTGATCCTTTTGTTGGGACCTAAGTTCACTAAAGTTTTTTACCTGAATCTTCCTTTGGAACACTTGTTGCTTTGGTGTAATTCATCTCACACAGTTACCTGCAACCAGATTCCTCTCCTTTCTCCATGCAAACATCTTTGAAGTATTTGAGGACTCCCAGGCTTACCTTGCTTGTAAGCTTTCTTCTACCTCCTAAAAGTTTCTTTTGTATTAATCTTGAATCTTTCTCCAAGTCTCCTTTGAGAAAATTAAATAAACAGAAATTATAAAATATGTTTTATTGTAATATTTCACCATAATAATATTAATAACGATCCAGAATTTCAGTTCTTTATACTACATGTCTTTTTTGAGGAATCATGTCTCTAAGTCACATCTCTTATTGCCCTTTCTCTTATGTTGGCATGCCCATTAAGGGCTATATAACTTTTGTTTGGAGAGCAGATACCTCTGGAAAAAGTGGAGTTTATTCCAAATGTAAGAATAACTCTGGGGAAGAATTTTTAACTCTACTTTTGCTCCCTGCATATTATTAGTTAAGGTAATTAATGTTAGTTTTCACAAGACACTCCAAAATTCACAGTAGCTTAACACATAGAAGTTATCCAATGTAGTTTAGCAGAGGACTTTTTTTCTATTTGGTAATTCAGGATCCAGGTTTCTTCCTTTTTTTACATCCTTTTCACTATCTGACTTCCAAATGTGTTGTAACAGGAGAAGAGAACAGGGTGCACAGTGGCTCCTAAATGTTCTGAACAAGAAGTGGCACATCAGTTCTGGTCGCATTCCTATCTTCCAGTCACTTTTATGTCCCCAGCAAAGAGGCCGAGAAATGTGGATTAGCACAAGGACCCTTGCTGAGCACTCTCTGTTTTTGCACACAATGTCAACTGCGCTCTCTCCTCACTCTACGCTGGGTTGATTAATCTGTTCTTTTTTCTTTTTCTTTCTTTTCTTGTTTCACAGCCTCTGAAGTATTTCCACATGCATATAATCTGTCCCTTGCCAGGAAAGAGAGAGAGAGAGAGAGAGAGATCTGTGGGAAAAATGAGATATTTCTAGAGATACCTTTAAAATACTGATCTAAGTTTCACATGTTTTTTGATGACAGTGTCATTCTAATGTTTTGAAAGTTTTTGCTATTCTTTTTTTCAAATGTCTTATTTGAAGGGTATTACTTGAAGGACTTGAACCAAGAGGAATAATACAATAAGGGTGAAAAATATAGTTCTAGTTAAAACATATTATATAATACATAAATATATGCAAACTAATAAGTAAATTATCTAAAAATAAATAATTATATATCTCTATTGTTAAAATTGAACATAATGTGATAATTCTGGTCTTGTCATTAGAACAATTTTTTTTAATTTGCTTATTTCATAGTGGTTGAAAAATCCATTTTACTGAGTTTATTAGTTTCTTAGTGCTACTTCTATAAATTACCATAGACTTAGTGGCTTAAAACAGCACAAATTTATTCTCTTATAGTTCTGGAGGTAAGAAGTCCAAAATTAGTCTTACGAGGCATAGAGTTACCAGGGCTGGTTGCTTCTGGAGGTTCCAGGAGAAAATTCCTTTACTGACCTTTCCAATTTCTAGAGACTTCCATCATTTTTTGGCTCATGGTCTCATCACACCAATCTGTGCCTCTGCCTTTGCATTTTTCTCCGTCTTCAACCCTCCTGCCTCCCTCCTAGAAGGACCACTGTGATATTGGGCCCACCCAGAAAATCCAGGATAATCTTTCTAATCTCAATATCCTTAATTTAACATCTGCAAAGTGCCTTTATCATGTAAAGTAGCATAGCCACATGTTCCAGGGATTAGGCTGTGAACATCTTTAAGGGGCCATTATTCAGCCTCTGCACTGAGCTACAATCTTTCTTACACAACTTTACATTCTTATCAGTAGCTCATATTTATCAGTCAGGTGGATGAAGACAGGGATACAATCTATGGTCATGATGTAATAGTTTTATGCTTATAAACCAAATGACTGACACAGTTACAAAACACTGAGCAAATTTGTATAAAGGTCAAGAAACCAATTGGAAACAAAGCTCAAGATATTTACCACTCCATATTGGGCTTCAAAGTTTAATTTCCCGTAATGGATGGTGACAGCTAGACGACAGGTAGGATAGATTCTCCAGGGGCCGTATTTTAAGTGGCAACAGATTCGGGGCACTGAAAATAATTTACCTCATAGAGGAAGGATTAAGTTTTTAATTTAAATCACAAACACCTCTAGCCATGATGGCAGGTTGGATAATCTATTGACAAAGAAATTTTCATGAAATTAAATGAATTCACTAAGGTAAAACTTAATTGACATGATTCTTTGTTGGACCTCACGCTGATCTTTCCAAACTTAGACCTTGTTTTTCCTTTTAAGTATCATACATTTTAATATCTTCTATGACCTAATTGTTACCATTGTAGTGGTGTTGCTATAGAACTACTCTGAAATCTTTTAACCAATGTAATGGAATTATAATGGAATTATAATGAGCTCCCCATAATTTTTTTTACTATTGTAATGCTGTCATAATGGCATTGTAAAGGGTTCTCCATAAACATACACTGAAATCATTTTGCCACCATCATGACAAGGAAATGAGTCCCCATAGAGTTTATTTGAAATTGTTTTGCTCTTATAATGGCATTATTAATGCAGTCTTCATAGACTTACAGGGAAATTGTTTGACCATCATAATGTGGTCCTCATAGACTTATAATAAAATCGCTTACTAGTGTAATGTGGCTTCCATTAACTTGCACTAAAATCATTTTCCTACCATAATAGCATTCTAATAGGGTATCCATGAACTTGGATTACCAAAGTTTGGTTCTCTTGATGGCATCATAGCAGTGTTGCTATAAAGACAGTTAAAGTAATATGGATGCTGTGTTGTGTCATAAGCAAGGACTATAAGTAATGCACATCTACTTTTCACACTTAAGTAGCATGTGGTTTTTTCCTTTAAAAGTAATGTCCTGGCCACAATATACTTTATAAACCAACAACAATCACTTCTCCAGTAACTAGATGAGAGAACCCTAGATTCTCAGGGCAGAATATCTCATTTCATGTACTCTATATAAATTCTAGTGGTTTTTATTAATTTCAGTATTTCTCCCTCCCCTGTTTTTTTTTTAACTGTAACATATTCTTTCCTCTTGGTTCTTCAAAAAAAAAAAATCCCAGAAATATTGTTTTTATAAATTCTTTTATATGCTATAATTTGTGAATTTTTAAAATTGATATTGACAATCATTTCTTCTTAGTTCTTAGTAAAGCATGCTAAAAAACTTAATATTTGTATTTATATTGAGACTTTCATAACCTTGATCTCTTTTATTTAAGAGACAACACAAGTATAGAGAACTGACTGGCAATAAATGGATATAGTATAAAGATAGAATATCTTGTAGTAAATAGAGTAGATTAAGTATCTGCTGAGTCCTGACCAGTAGATTAAGTGGCTCAGTTGGTTGAGCATTGTCTAGCAAAACAAAAGGTTGCTAGTTCGATTTCCAGTCAGGGCACATGCCTGTGTTGTAGGTTTGGTCTTAGGTTAAGGCATGTCTGAGAGTCAATTGATTGATGTTTCTCTCCCTCTCTTTGTCCTTCCCTTTCTCTCTCTCTCTAAAAATAAACAAATACAATCTTTAAATACCTACCAGATGCACAGACCCAGTGATAGGTACATTATTAGGCTAAGCAAACATAATGAAAGATGTAATGTTGAGGAAATTTTATGTTTGTGTACAGCTCAATTAGGTTACTGATAATGTAACTATGCAAACAGCTTTTTGGGGACCTATCTACTGCAATTTACCAGCCTGGAAATTTTTAAACAATCCTTCTCTGAATTAGCAATAGCATGGTGAAAATATATATGATTTCAGGAAGCAAAATGGGTTGTTTGTATAATATTATAGATTTTATTTCTTTTGCTATTAAAATACTATTGTGTTCTCAGTCTCATTTCCTTTGGGCACACTCATGTGTTCTCATATCAGAAAACAAGTCAATATAATTAGGTATGAAATACTTGGGGACCATGGCACATGGTTTAGTTAGAACTTTAATTATTTAAAAAAATAATGTAAAGCAAACGGCTGTGTTCTAAGAAGTCACGAGCCATGTCTTTGTTTTCTTGTAAAGAGAAAGTTGCCTTGGTCCTACAAAAGGACCACGCAGATCCTTTTTAGGATTTAGAATGTCTTTGTAGGGCCAAATCTACAATTAGAAGTGTATATTATTGCCCCAGGAAAAGAGTACAGCATGATGCCCTTTTCAGTTAATGTTGGAGGAGGTCAGTAAGAGAGTATGACTGCCTATTGACTCTGCAGCTGGACCCAGAGGTTGGTTCAGCTCCGACCCCTGGCTCCGACCCCTGCCCTGTCCTGGGGATGTACATTCTGCACACTCTTCCCAGTCGTTTGAAGGACAAAGCCTTATAAGAGAAAGGTGTTGTTGAGACCATTTGGACAGTGTACTGGATTGAATTCAGTTAAGGCCTCTATACAAATTTTTTAAAAAATATTGAATTTATTGGAGTGACAGTGGTTAATAACATTATATAGGTTTCAAGTGTACAATTCTATCCTTCATCAGCTGTATAGTGTATTGTGTGTTCACCATCCCAAATAAGGTCTCTGTTCCTCATCACTTAACCCCCTTTTCCCTTTTCTATCTTCCCCTCTGCCTCTTTCCCTCTGGTAATTGACATACTGTTGTCTGTGTCTATGTAGGTTTTTTTTTCTTTGCTTAATCCCTTTACCTTTTCCACCCAGCCCCTGTCTTGTGACATTAGATTGTGGCAGGTAGGTGTGGAGATCTATTCATCTTGCAGTCACTGAGACAAGCCTCATTCCTTGTTTTTTAAGCTCTCTACCTGCCAATATGGACTAGTCTGCCTTTTTCTTTGGTGTCTCCTTGCACTTTGTATAAGATTGCCAGTTTCAGATTTCACCTGGTGAACATTCAAGTTTGTGAACCAACACATAAAAATTTCTTCTCTGAATACCCATTTAATATAAAATGTTTATCATTGAGGAGGCAATGAAAAATTTGCATAGGGATCAATAAATCTTTTGGGACCAAAGACATGCCGACCTCCACCATTTTCCTTTTGAGGTTCAATCATAGCTAGCTTATCAATTTGATGGATTGAGATGATTAGACAATAGAGGTCCACAGGTGGAAGAGATTCCCAGGGATACTTCAGAGGGTTTATACCATGTGGGGTGCCTCAAGTGGTGACTAAATTCAGTTTTTGGTTTGGATGACAAAGACAGTGGGGGGTGGGGTGGTACTTGTTCCAAACTAGTAGCTTCTCTCAATGCTGTGTGCTTTCAGACAATATTTATTATTTAATGGTAATAAAATAATAGTAGTATATAGCAGGGATTTTTCTATGTGTCTTACATAGGTCATCTCAAAATAACTTTATGATAGAGACCTTACCCATGGGAAAACTGGAAGAATAAATGACTTGACTACGGTCACACAAGTATTAAGTGGGTGAGTCAGGGATTACATAACACAATTTTACTCCAGTGTCTACTATTTTTGCACTATAACATTTTAGGATCCCAAGTTTGTCCCTAGCACAGTGACACAGTAGGATCTTACTCCTGGGGCTGAGATCCAAGTTGTTAGAAGTAATTTCAGAACTGGAACTTATACTTGCAGTGGTATAAGGAATTATTTGGAACACAAAATTATTGCAGTTTAGATGCTAAGAAAGTTTCTCTAGGATAGTAGTGATGTCAGAAAAGCAGATGACTACAGCATCCCATTGTCTGGTCCATGTGTGTTTGGCAATGACAAACATGGCTGGGAATACAATGACTGCTGCAGAAACTCGGGAACTTTTTGCCATTGAATTGATCAGATTTTCCAGTTCTTTCTGTCAAAGTGTGAAGGACGGATTCCCTTGGAATGAGAAAGTCTCCACAGTTTCTGAAATATTCGAAGAGTTGGGGAAGTCCCAAGAGAGATACTTGAGTTTCTGTTAATCGGTATGTGAAGACTCTAGGGATTAATTTGCATACTAAAAATAGAAATGACCTCATTTATATCACAAGCTCATGAAACAGGTCATTTTACACATTCGGCAAAGACCTTTGGATTAACATATACCAGCCAGATTTCATAAAATAAAATGAAACCAATGATTATCTAAGAATTATTTAAAGAAAGCCACTGGCTTTTACTATTAGGGTTGGGTTAAAGTCTAATGAATAAAATAGAAAAAGAAATCATAATTGTCAGAGAACAATAGCAAAATAATAGCAGAATAAAGTTAAGAGAATAACTGTGCCTAAATTATAATATGGCTACCACTTAACTGACCTATAAAATGGCAGAAACTAATATTTATAATGCTTAGTATTTTATTATTTAATTTCTGTGACAAGATTAATATCAACATTAACAATATTATTGTTTCCCAACATTAAGAAGAGGAGGGCAAAGGGGAAAATTGGGACAACTGTAATAGCATAACCAATAAAATATTTAAAAAATTTTAAAAACATATTAATGAGAGATCTTGTAGGTCAGTGGAAAGAACACTGAGATTGGCTATCAGACAAGAGGTACAAATTTTATTGTATGACACACAATAAAATCTGTCTCATAGTTTTATTGTTAGGATTAAGAGAAATAATTCACATATAACATTTAACAGTGCTTAACACATAGTGAGCATCTAAGAGATGCTGGCTCTTATTTAGTTTTTGTTGTTGTGTTATTGTTATTTGCCAATAAACTATGCAGCTTCAGACAAGTCACAATTTCTCTGTGTCATAAATGGCTCATATTCAAGAGAAAATAACCAAATTAGATGTCTTCTGAGCTCTTCTTATTATTCAAGTTGTTTGCTTATATAGTGCAGCAATTCTGATGGCAGTATTTTCTGAATACTTTATTAAACTATCTCAAAATTAGTTAGGTGCAGATAGTAGAACTATTGTGAAAATTTGGTGAAAAATAACTGAGTTATTTAGACCAGTTTCAAGAGAGGCATTTACAGTGACCTTCTAGATAGCAGTCAAAGATGAGGGCACTAAGTGTAAAGATTATTATGGACCACAAGAAGAAAACTCTGATGGTTATGTTGCAAGAAATAACACCCAGTGCAGGCTGACCATGGAACAGGGTACTCAGTAACCTTTGTAGGAGCCTGAAATAGCAATATTACCAGCAGAATGTTCTTTAAAGTATATTTATGGTTAGTAATACCAGTTTTATGATAAGTTATAGAACATCAAAACTCTTTAAAAGGAAGTCTTTTGAGATATTTTGATATGAAAAGGAAATACTGTGCTAGTCAGCCAACATGATTTGCTGAGGTATTTGACCAAAGAGCTGTCAAAATTCTGTTGAAGAGCAAACATTAAGTGAAGATCAGAAATTCAGGCAAGCATTAAATAAGTGAGTCCAGTGAAAACTGAAAACTAGGGCTAACTGATTCTACAGCTACAAAGGACAGAACATGAGCTGCAGTAAGATATAAGCACAGCTCTTGACCTTGACAACTGTCAAAGTTTCCTTGCTTACAGTTATTATTTTCCTATTTTGGTATAAACTCATTATTCTGATGAGTGGAGCAAGTTTTTGACAAAAGTGGGATGAGAAACTGATGTTCAGCTTTAGAAATATTAAAACCTTGGACTTTGTTCATGAACTCTAAAAAGTGGCCCTAGACCTGTGGATATATTCTTCTCCATGTACCAATGGGTGCCTAAAAAATTATGAGCAGCAGCAGGAGAGGATGGCAGTGTTTGCTGCAAAAAGTCTCCATCTCCATCCCTAAAACCCCTAGACTTGCTCTGTGTCCCACCGTTTTTCTTTCCTTTATTCTTTGAGCCATATCAGTATACTTTCTTCATGCCTAAGCTACCACTCACAACAAGTATATCCTGACTAACAATATATCACCTTCTCATAACTCTGTTTTCTCTCAGTTCTTTGAGTCAATCTGATTTTTTAAAAATCAGGTCTACTTATTCAACTATTATTACATCTCAAGATTTGTGTTTTATGAATATATGAAGCAATGATGGAAGAGTATGGAACTTTTAAGGGGTAACTTTGTAGCCCTTTATGGGTGATTATAACTGTTTCAGAAGTATGGGTATTTTTGCTTCTATAGCATAAATAAATAGCCATCTACTTAAAATGTCATTAAATAGCCCTAATTGTTCAAACATTATACTTTGATTGAAAAAATTACTATACCCTTATGATCATGGAGAATATAAATGATTCATATTTTTAATTTTTTTTCAGAAAACATTCCTTAGAAACAGACTTCTAATTGAGGTATAAATATATACAACAAGGGGGAAATGTGTATAAGCCTGCAGTATATAGATCAATTGATACCCATGATGAACATATGGTATATATTTGACAAGTGTTTAAGTGGACACATTCACCCCCACACACACCATAGATGGGAGAGGAGAGAAAGAAAGACAGAGACAGAGAGACAGAGAGGGGGGGGAGATCCATTTAAGATATCCAGACCAAGACATAAAACATTTCTGTTACCCTGGAAGTTTCCCTATGTCTCTCCACAGTCAATACCAGCTTCTACCCACCTTTCACCTCTCCCTACGACCAAGACATAACCACTATTTTGACTTCTGTTATCATTGCTTAGTTTTACCTGTTTTTGAATATCACATAAATGGGATCACATAGTAGTTGTCTGTTGGGCCTGTGTTCATTCTCTCATTATTATATGTGTAAGAGTCATTCAAATTGTTGCATGAAGTAGCGATTTAGTTTTCTCATGGCTGCATAGTATTCTGCATGAATATAACATAATTTATTGATTCAATGTGGTATTAATGAACATTTGGGCTTTTTCAAATTTGGGGCATTATATAAAATTGGCATGAACAATTATGTTTGAGTTTTTATTTCTCTTAGGTTTATGTCTTACAACATAATCTGTGGATTATAGACTACTATATAGCTTTAGTAGATATTGACAAAAATTCTTACAAAGTGGTTGAAACAATTTACATTCCAGCATATAAAAATTTCAGTCACTGAAAATCCTTTCCAACACTAGGTATGAATTTCTAATTTAATTCATTCTAGTAGTTGTGCAGTGTTGTATATTCTTTTGTGCATTTAATGTGAATTTCCATGATTAATGATGTTAAATTTAAAAATTCATAATTGAAATTTTGTTTTATAGGATAGATTACCAACTTCCTTAGGAAATATGGCATAGTTATTTATAAAACACCACCAAAATTTTACTACATTGAATTGGTTGGGAATTTAAAACTGAATCTTAATTCTGTCTCTGCCAGGCACTAATAAAATACTCTTGGATAATTTATTTTTTTATCTGGCTCCTGAGTGCCTGATCTACAAATTACGGGTTCGATTATGTTGTTGTAAGGTTGTTTCTATTTCTAACATATGTGGTTTAATAAGTATTGCATTCTCTATCTTTGTCTGGGTCTCTCGCCAGTGAAGGTCTCCAACTCTGTACTCAGTGGAGAGAAAGGCATGTGTAGACAAAATAAGCATTGCATTCTAGGTCACTTTTCATTGTTTCACAATATCTTTGGATTCATTTAAAATTTTCTTTCCTTAGAAGAAGCTAAAAGTATCTAAAGATCTGAGTTACCACTTATGCTTTGCAGGGTTTTTTTTTTTTTCCTGTAAGAATCCCAAAGAAATTCATTCTTGGTCCTCTTGGCAGAGGGACTTTGCTCCAGGGCCACCACATTTCTCTCATTTGCGCTGATACAGCTCTCCTGTCAGATCTAAATCTTAAAAAGAGTATGCCCTCATTCAAGTAAATGGCTTCCCATCTGCTTCAGGGACATTCCATAGCTAAGGAGCTTTGGGACACATTTTGTGGTAACAATAACAAAAATAATTTCTTGTTTTACATGTACTTAGGGCAATTATAATCCAAATTAGTGTAAGGGTGTTCATTCTTGTGTGTATTTGGACTAGATCTACAAAAAAGACTATTTCTCCCCCTCAGGTCTAAACTCCAACCAATGATACTTGAAGGCCAAAGTCATACATTTTGTTTTTCTGTTAAGATTTCCTTAATTCTGTATAAATAAATGACCCCACTGAGGCTGCACTTGATGTTGTCAAAGTCGTATCGCTTGTAAAGTCAGCCTCTTGGAAGAACTGCAGTAACTCTTGAAAGGCATTAGATTTCAAATTACTGTAGCCATAATTTTCACAAAAATGAACCTAGTTGCATCACTGATTTATGAAATTTACAAATATTAAATCTCACCAGCAATATGATATACCTAAGAACACAATATAAAAAAGTCATCTTTCTCTGCCTTCATATGCTTATACACTCATGAACGTCATTGGGCAAAGTTCTTAAATTTTAAGTTTTATATATCCCAAACTAAGTGGCTTAATGGAGAACTCAAAGTTTCAAAAATTATTCAACATTCAAAAGGATCCTTGATGTATAGGTAGAAGAGTTCCTTTCAAGCATCTCTTTCTTCTACCATTTTTTTTACATCATGTGACTTAACTGGCATTGTTCAAAGCCCGAGCAATCAGGAGTGCATGGGCAGAAGTTGCTGTTGTGCTCCACAGTTTCTGACCAATTGTTATCTCGGGTTCTCATTAGAGGATTTCATGCTTAGTGGCTAAATGCTTGGGTCACTAATAAATTATTAAGGAAACAATTTTAGTCATCATAAAAATGCTCATGATCACATGTGTCCTCCTCCCAGGGAGCCCAGGATCTAGTGCTTCTTTCCCATGTAAAGTTACAAGCATGGAATGTGTATGTGCATGTGTGAGTGTGCGTGTGTGAGTGTGTGTATGTACTTAAGAATACTTGGTTTGTCAAGAGTGTGTACAGCTTGGAGGGAATGAGAGAATAACTTACACATTTTTAAGTATGCCCTATCAAGTGCGCACACTACAACCTGCGCCCCTATGTCCCATGCAGACAAGGATATAGTGTGTTAGACTGCTAGGTTTAGAGGAAGAAAACTTGAGTTTTGTTTCTAGCTGTGCCATAAATACCTTGGTCAACTTATATCTTGCCTCTGAGCTTGAATGATCTCATCTGTAAAATGTGGATAATAGTTCCCACTGTCTGCTTAATCAACTTTTACAAAGGAAATTGGATTGCACAGGAGATTTAAGACAATTTTTTAAAATTGGATGGAAAAAGCAAATTTTTTTTTGTAATAAAATGAGTTATTGCTATAGGTGATTCTCACTGTCATGGCTATTGAAAACTTGGAGGAGTTTTGAGAAATTGCTGCCTGTACACAATCCCTCATATGCCATAACCTTCCTTGTTCTTTTTTAGTCATCGAAACACCATTTGCCAGACATCAAATCATGCTTCAAGTATAAGTATATTATCTGAATGACTGGGCATATATATATGCATTCAGAAATATACCTTCTTCATTAAAAGTGGGCCCTCACAAAGTTCCCTCACCCATGCTTCTTTCCACCATGGATTATCTCCTTTCCCTATGGGTCAGTTATTCCATTTACTAATGAAGCATGTACAAGCTAAATGATATCATTCAGGCACAAGTGACAATTAGATAGCAGAGCTGGAATCAGAATCCATTCGATGGCTTTACTTCCAGATCTGTTCTTATGTTACTGAACAAGGCTTTATCTCAGATTTCTTATTTACAGTTTATGTTTTGTTGTCTGAAATTTCACAGAGTAGCACTTTGACCTTTTAAAAGCAGGTTTAAGTGATTGTAAAATGCTTGCCTCAGTGCACTTTTATTTTTGCTTAATCGATTCGTCAAAACCTTCTATTGTTAGCAGAAAAAGGCAGATACCAAAACCTTTCTTGACAGCTCCAAACACTGGATTATCCATCGGAAGTGGCTGTGTTCTATTGAAACAAAATAGACCCAACCAGAATGATCGTGATTCGGTAACTGAGCTGCTCTAGATTCAAAAGCCAAAAGGATATGCCTGTGCTACTATGCAAAGATATGGAATCTGATTTCATAATTCTTTATTTCTCTTAAGAAAATTATTTTCCATGTGCCTTGAGTCTATCTGTATCTGCTTATATAAATTAGGGCAAATTAATCTGTATACAGTGTGAAGCCTGAAAATAGTACTGATTAAACACACATCAAAATTTATTTTTTAAATAAAAGAAATTTAGAAGTAAAGAGTCTAGTTATGATGAGTGGCACCATGGAGTCATTAGAAAACCTTCCTTTCTTTCTTTTTCTGCTCCATTGTCCTCAGTGTGTAGCTTCCATCCTTAATGTCAACTCCTGGCACAAGGAGGCTGCTAGAGCTCCAGTCCTCAAGTCGTTATTCCAGGCAGCAACAATAAGCTAGGTGGGAAAGTCAGAAGGGTTTGCACAAGCTGTCTGTCTTCCTTGTAAAGGAGTTCTTCTGAAAGTCCCAGACACTAACTTCTACCTATGTCACTTTTACAGGATTTTATTCTGATGACCACCCTTTACTTTAGGGAGATACAAGTTTCTATTTTGTTTATTTTTTATTTTGTTTAGTTTTATTCTGTTCTGTTTTATTTTTAAGCTGACTATGTTGATACTACTACTGTTATAAGGTTTCATATTAAGATAGAAGAGAGAATAGTTACTAGATAAGCAATTAGTAATATGTTGGTATTTTTTAATCCCCACTCAAAGACATATGTTTTTCATTGCTTTTAGAAAGAAAGGAAGGGAAAAAGGAAGGGGGAGAGAAACACCAAGGTGAGAGAGAAGCATCAATTGGTTGCCTCCTGTACATGCACAGTCTAGGGATTGTGTGTGCCCAGGGCAGAAACTGAATCCGCAACCTAGGCATGTGTGCTGGCAGGGAATCAAACCTGCAACCCTTTGTTTATAGGATGGTGCTCCAATCAACTGGGCTGCACTGACAGGGCAGTATCTGTCAGTATCTAAACCAGGCAGAGTAAATATCAAATATAAAAATTTGGGGGGGACCAAATATGAATGAGCTTCTAAATAATTCACCTAAAATATTAGTCTATACAAATAAATAATTCTATGCAATAACCATAAGAAAAATTTTAAATGATTTTGTGTTACTATATTAACAAAATTATGCATAATTGTTATAACAATGTAGAAGTATGAAAAAAATAACCTCCCATATTTATCTTCGCTATTATCTCTTTCCTTACTTCTAAAAAATCTAAAGGAAACAGTTTATGCCTGTTTTCCCACATTTTTGTAGAATTATAAAAATAAATAATATAAATGTTTTGGTTAGTAATCAAAATTGGCTCATACCGTACAAATTATTCTGCAATTAAGTTTTAACCTAATCTAATTTCAATACATAGAGATGTCCTTATTCTTTTTAATAGCTGCTTGAAATTCTTGCATGTGGATATGCCATACCTATTTCACAAGAATACAACTTTTACTGACTAAGATGCCCAGAAGGGCAGCAAAATCAGCTTGACGAGGTGCTGAAGACAGCAGGAAAGCACAGAGAGCCTGGACGCCTGAAAGGCAGAGGTTTTAGGGTCAAGAACATTGAGGGGTTAACATGGCTAGCTAAGGACACCAAGCATGCTCAGTGTGACTGCAGCGTTTTCAGGACAGAGGGGACACTTTCTAGCATAGCTTCTTATGCCACAAAATCCCTAAAGATGTCATTTATGCCATCTGGCTTTGTTGTTCCTCTCAATCAGCATCTTTAGACATTTCTACTATTCATTTTTCCCCTTTTCAAAACAACTCTCCAATCAAATCACCATCTAATCTCTAAATTTTGAAACGTCTTAAAAAATTAAAAACTTTGCCCTTAAAACCACTTTTTCTAGTTATTAGTTCACCTATCCATACTCTTTCTTCTTGTTTTGATTTTGAAAATTATTTTTATTCTCTCTCCTCCTTGTGCACATTTGTTCTTGTTTTTATTCTGTCTCCATGCCCCTTTCCTTCTTTTTCCATGATTGTTTATCCCACTCTCTGATGCTTGTCAGGCATTCACTTGTTGAAACATAAACTAGCATATACGTGCTCATCTCAAATCAGCATGGACATTTACACTTTCACATGGAAAGGAGCTGTGTTAGAGTCTGACCTCCAGGTTCGCTGTTCCTCCTGCTGAAGTTTGCACCTCATGCTGTGAACTGTCCTCCTTCCCAACCTTGCCATATTCAGTCTGTGAATTATGTAATGAATATGGTGAATAAGTAAAGAAAGTAAGTTAAAAAAGTAAAGGCAACTCAATGAAAGAGACTAAAGAAACACAAGTTCTGGAAAATAAATATGCAGGGCAGAAAGATATGATCCAGAGGCAAACACCAAGCTGTTCGGGTTCTGTCAGCTGAGGCGAGCCTGAGTGGTCTCCTCTCCCTTTGTGTTTTGTGGAGTGAGGCTGCGTGAATAAGCGAAGATCTTCACTGGGAAGGCTTCACACACTCATATTTTAGCCTTTCTATTTCCTGGTATGTTCATTTTACAGTTGTGTTAATTGGGGATGCCAGGAAATCAAAGCTGGTTCTGAGAGCATCTATCAGCATAACTACTGGTTTTCCTTGGTCTGTTACATCACTTTTACTAAACATAATCTCTATTTATACCATGATCAGTAACAATTTTAATAAGAATATAGATCTCAAAGAATCTCATGTACGAAAATAATCTCTACCCTGGCTGAGTAGCTCAGTTGGATGGAACGTTGTCCGATACACCAAGGTTGTAAGTTCAATCCCCAGTAAGGGAACGTACAAGAATCAACCAATGAATACATAAATAAGTGGAAAACAAAAAAAAAAAATCTGTTTCACTCTCTCTCACTCGAGAATCAATAAATAAACATATTTATTAAAAGAAAGTAATCTGCATGTGAGGAAACTGCAAAGATAAAATGGTTTGTCCCAAGTTACCTTACTGTTGTCAAAGCCAGAACCAAGCTCGAGTCCCTCATGCCAGCTTCCCTCACTCTACCCTTGACCCCAGTCCACTTCAGATGTTAAACTGATAGGTGTAGCTAAATCCTCCATTGTTTCCAAGAAATAAAAAGCTAGCATTTTACTGAATGTTGATCATGTACCAGACACCACAGTGCAAGATGTTTTCATGCTTTCTTTTACTTCATGAATATTTGTCCAGGAATATTCATGCAAAGCCTCTTTATAGGAATGGTAGATGCATCAAGAAGGTTCCTGTCTTTGTGGAGCTCACAGCTGGATTTGTATGTGTGCCCTTGTGTGTGTGTTGACAGAGGGTAAAGGTGAGGAGTATAAGAACAATAAGCAAGTAAACATATACGTGTGATTATATCTGATAGTGTTTTATGCTAAACAAACACCAGAGACAGGAAGATGAGGAGACAGAGTTACTTTATATTAGCTCATTCAATTCTAACATCAAGCCTATGAGATAGGGACTAATTCTATGCCTAGTGCCCACAAAAAGGAGTCAAGTCTCAGAGGAGTGTGGCAACATCTAGTTCACAACCTGCTGGGGAGAAGGGTCTGGCACTAAGCCCAGTTCTTCTTCACTCCAGATTTGTGCTCTAATCCCTCTGCCCAATTGCCTCTAAATGAGAACGTTACGGGAAAAAAAATATTTGCTTGAATTTTTATTCAAAGCAGAGATTGTTACATGAGAAAATACAATGGATAAGTGCCGATGATTAAGTATCTGAACAGTTGAGTTGAGTTGCTTAATGAGGTTAAGGCTCATGGCATCAGAACTTGAATTATTTCATCTTGAGAATGCAGAAAAGAGGCCAAATAAAAAAGCATTATTGGATTCATCTGTTTCCTTTTTTCAAGGATCAAAGAATCAGCTAATAGGTACACAAGTCTTGAAGCCATGCTGTTCAAAGCAAGGTCAGCAGCTAATAAAGACATCTACTATTTAATCATGGACCAGACCACTTGACTTTGCTTGTATCACTGATACTAGCCATTATTGGCAGAGAGCCAGCAGAATACTCAGTACAGCATGAAATAAGAGAAGTTTGGGGATCTGTTAATTGCATCTTGTCTCAGCTGTAGGAGGTATACTACTCCAAAATCAGTCCCTTCCAATTATTCCAGGTTGCAGCTGGCATGGTGAATCCTGAGTTGTTTTCACCCAATAGAAGAGTCTAAATTTACCACAAAATCACAGGACTGGCAAGACCTTGAGAGGTCAGCAGAGGCTTTCAGGCAAGACTGCACTGAGTGAATATATCTAATCCTATTTTAAGCCATCTCCAGAGAGGAGATTCCATGATTCCTCTTGAAAGCCAAACCCAGTATTAAGCAACCTTTTCTGTAGCCAGTCTCACATCACTAGTGATCTATTTTAAATTCATCTTTCATTGGGTTCATAAGGCTCAGTTTACTATCCTTATATATTCTTAAAAAAAAAAAAAAGAGGTGGGGATTGGTGAAAGTTGAAATAACTCTTATATTTGCATAAAGGGATTAATTATTTTTAATTGGCATGCAATGGGATATCATATGGATTATTTAGCTTAATATGCCTGAACCAAATACCTATTCTATGGTGGCTTTAAGAATTCCCCCCAATAAAAAGGGTTTCAAAGAGCCCTCTGCCTAGCTGCCATTGTCCCTCTGGTTCCCTGGCTCCGGGCACACTGTCCAATCCAATATCCTCAAACGTGCTGACCTTGCTTATTTCTCACTCAGGGCTTTTGCACTTGCTATTTGATACTGTTCCTGGAACAGTCCACCATAAATCTTCCAGAGCAGGGCTCCTCTTCCCCAGAAGAGCCATCCCTGAATGAACTATTTAAAGTTTCCTCAGAACATGTATCAGTCTCTAAAATTATCTTATTTATTCCCTAGCTGGCGCATTTGTTGTTTCTCTCCTTCCCCAGTAGAATGTAAAAACTAGGTGACAGGGGACCTCACCTGACTTTTTTTTTAACCATGTGAGACCAGCGTCTGTATGTATTCGATAAATATTTGCTAAAAAATGAACGGAAGGATATTTGCATAGCAATAGAGCAATGTAAAATGTCTAGTAAATCTGTTTCCTTGTAGAGCCCCTAGAGTGGTGTGTTTTGAGAGGATGTACAGTGTGTTTACATGAACTTTAAAGTCAGACCATGTGGTTTCAAGTCCCAGATCCAGCATTTACCAACTGTGAAGCCTTGGACCAGTTACTTAAATTCTCTGAATGTTAGTTTTGTAATCTGTGAGATGGTGACAGTAAAACTGACCTCATTTGTCCATTTTTAGGACAAATGGGTTATTTTATAAAAATGAGTTCTTTTACATAACACATAAAAACTATTAATTTACTTTAAAATGATATTTATTGAGCATCTAATGAAAGGGTAAAGTCAGTGAGATTTGCTATTGTGGCACCATTTGCCAAGGAGGCCTATGACCTTTTTAAACATGATTCCTATTTTACTCTTCTGAGTTTATGACCCCAGGACTGGAAATTACTGGAAAGCAAGAGCAGAAAGTGACTAACTGCTCCCTACAGCCAGATGCAGGAGATAGCACTGGAACAAACTGCAGCCTCGTGTTACAATGCCCCACAGTCCAGGGGCCACAGCACAACAATGCCCCTACCTTTTTTTTTTTTTTTTTCAATTATAATCCAATAATAGCTCAAAACCCCCACCACTCAATACTGGTATATCTCTCCATACCATGTCCCTCTCCTTTCTTGGAGAGTGAATAAAACTTTACTCTCTACATTTCCTTCTCTTTGTGAATTTTTCACTGCCTGTGTCACCCACCACCCTAACATCTACTATGTGGCAGACTGAGGATAGAGTAGTGACCAATCAATTCTTTTCCTTCAGAGCTTATACTTTGATATAGAGGCGTATATTTCAGAATTACTTTAAGAGCTGCCTTCTGCATTTTCCCTCTATGGAGATTGAATTTAAACTCTGGTCAGTGTGCTAGTGCAGGCTCTTCCTTTAATAGTCAAAACAGATTTACTAAGTGCCTATTATGCACCCAACCATAACTATCCAGTTAATAACTATCCAGTAGTGGGAGTGTTCTTAGAAAAGTCTAAGAGGGTGTGGCCAGCCCCACCTACAAATGGATTGCTTGTACAGTCATTTACCACGTAAAGACATTACATTCAACCACAGACTGCATATACAGTGGTGGCCCCATTAAATTATAATGAAGTTGAAAAACTTCTATCTCTAGTGACATCTTAGCTTTCATAATGTCATAATGCAACATTACACAAATACCATTGTGGTATGATTGCCTATAGTATTCAGTATTAATAGCAGACTGTTCAGGTTTGTAGCCTCTGAGAAGTAGAACAAAATTTGTCACCGTGAAATATGTCTATTTGGCATAAGGATTATTTTAGGGTGGTTAATTTTAAGAAACAGCAGATGTGGGAGAAGTTCTGAAAACCCAGTAGAAGTTAGCCTTTGTAAAAGACATTTACACTTGTAAAGGAAATCTCCATTTGTAAGAGTGTCTCCCTGGAATTACCAGGAAGAGGAGAGATGACCTTATCTCTAGAAACTCTTATCAATGCAGAAGGCAGGAACTTAAATTTGCATAACAGTCTGACCCTGGTTTACTGTGCTGTTCCTGCTAACCTATTCTAACAGAATCTTTCCCAACCAGTAGCATCTTTTGTCTTCAGTCAAAGATGATATTTGAGGTGGTGGCTTCAGCCATTTTGGTAAGTTACTCAGTTTTCTTGACCCTCTCCCAGGTATACAGGTGGTATACACATTATTAAACTTTTGTTTGTTTTGTTCCTGTTAATCTGTCTTTTATTACTGGAATGTCTCAGCTAAGAACCGACAATGGTAGAGGGAAAATTAATGTTTCTCTCCTGAAGAGCAATAGTTTATACCAGGCAGTCTGGGTATGTAATAGGCTATACCATCTAGGTTTATGTAAGTTCACTCTATAATGTTCCCATTGGCAGCAAAATGGCACCAGAATGTTACTGGTGAATGGGCCTCAGTACAGCAACCTCAGTATTTGAATTCTGGCTAAGAAAGAATTAAGATCCAAGATTCAAATACAAGCAAAAAATTATTTAGAAAGTCACACAGATAAAATAAGTGAGCCGTGGAAGAACTGAGCTAGCTGGGCTACATGGGCTAAGGAAACAAGTCAGGGAGGCACAGGGAGGGCCTTTGGAGCTTAGGAAAAAGAAAGGCAAAGGTAACACGACTGAGAGAAGAAGGGAGAGGAGCACAGACATGATCCAGAAAGACAGTTGTATGCTGTGTCCTCCATCCTGAGGGTTTTTATCTGCTCTCCAAATGGGGGGACTCCAGGAGAGGCCCCTGGGGAGGATCTCAATGGAATAGTCATCAGCTTTCTAGGTGTGCCCTTTCGGGGTCATGGTCTCTACTGACTGGTCGGCATCAGGGCAGGGGTCATTAGTCATCACAGTTGGTCTTGGCATGCCATTAGCCATGGCATCACCATATCTGGACCTGCTCCTTTTCTGGGCCTGGAGGTGAAACACAACTGAGATGTGATATCTAGTTCAACCAAACTCTGTCTCTGTGGTCAACAGACCGGGGGCTTTGTTCCTAAGATTATTTGATCCAGGTCAGAACCTCATTGTTTTGAGATCTTAATGCTGAAGGGATTGGTCATACAAGGGCTTATATGAGAGTCGTATGAGGTCCTTGTTCCTCCTGTAAGGGGGTCTACTACTTGAGAAGTAGTAGACATACCAAAGGAGAAAAGGTCAGGGGAGTTTCCAAAACCACATGACAAGCAATGTGCTATGGGGAAAAAATGTCACCCTAAAGGTGAGGTCCCACCCTACAGTTGTCCATTACTAGGCTCATAAGGCTTTTCACCTGAAAGGGCCAGGCCAGTTCTCCAACCTTCCAGACTGCTAATGACCCAGTCAGGTCAGTTTCTAACACTCCGGACTGCCCACGACTCAGTTGTCCCACCTCCCTTGGTAGGCCAAGGCTTAACAGAAACTCTCTTCCACAGTGCACAATAGACATCCGGCACCAGCCACAATGGCCAGTGGTCAGACTAACCCTCCTGTACCTGGTAACACCCTGCCGTTTACCTAAAGCACTGTCCTGGTGCAATTCTGAAACGCCTGAGGCACCCACTCAGAAGAACAACCCCTCTCCTATCCTGCCACAGACCCTACACTTTTTCTTCAAAAACCCTAACTCCTGCCTTCCCCCAGTGCTGAAGTTGACCCCGACTCAGCCCAACTCAGCGTAGCATCAAATAAAGGTGTTTGGTTCAGATCACCCGGTTACCCCCGCCTCTATTCCTCACACATTTCTACCACCACCCTAGTGACATTTTGTACACGGCCTATCGTTCCTACCCTGCTCATGACTGTCTGCTACAGTCTCACAATGATGAAATTGCATAAGAGCTAATTTCTTGGAGTAATACTTTCATTAAGCAGCAAACGACTATTTTTTGACACAGTGCATAAAGAGATTTATAAATAAGTACAGAAATTATGTTTTAGTATTAATCATATGTATTTCAGAAAGACTAACAACTAAAAACAGGTGAATATAACTTTGAACTCTTGCTAAAAAATGTGGGTTTTTTTCTAATAATCTTTTTTTTTCCACAGTTTTAGTCAGTGAACCCATGTGCACTGATAAAAGTTAGAATTGGTTAGGACCTTGATTTTTTGAAAAAGCTATTTTTTCTACCAGTAATCCATCTCATTTTAGAATATTTTAAAAGAGCCATAAGCAGTGTAGAGGGACCTTTATTAATGTATTAGTAAATTTAGATAAATATGTGTTAACACATTTTTAAAAATATGGATGAGTTTATATTTCTAAAGTTTTTCTTTTTTATTGACCAGTGTGTATGACCACACTTTATATTAACAAGTATACAAATTCTCTATCATTTTTAATGACTGTACAAGACCCGTGTGTGACTGCATCATAATAAATTTATTCAATCTTCAGTTGCTGAACATGTGCATGAAAAAGGGGTTCTATGAAAAATAACCTCACAGAGTTATCTGATCATAAATTCCTAACCAGGCAGGTCAGGGTGGGTAGTCACGCCCCAGGCATGTAACTTCTTTAGTAAAAGGCTTATTTTTGCCCTAAGCCACACTCCCTGAAGGTTTCTGTGTGTCTAGGTTAATGATACACTTGGAGAAACTCCCTGTCAGGCCCCTCCTGTTCAAGCATGACCACCCTTAAGAGTTTAACTATCCTGTAATCTGATCCTTGACTTGCTGTTCTCCTACCTTAAAGTCATTGTTCTTACTTTTCCTCCTTACTCTAAAATACATAAAAGAAATTGCAAACTGTTTGGCTCAAGTAAATTCTTATAAAAATTCTCTACACGTTTGTGTGTTCTTACATCGACAGACACTTAAGTTGCCTCTAGTTGTTTTGGTATTCTAAACAGTATTGATGTAAACATACCTGACAAAACATCTGGGCAATTATTTGATTTCCTTAGGAAATATTTGGAAAGAATTAGTACATCTTTTAAAAAGGTGTAGAATCAATGGATTTTATTCTATGAAACCTAAGTTTTAACATATGTAATAATAAGCAAAAAAAAAGTGAAGTTTGGGATATATTTGTAAAATATACAGAAATTGAAAACATGATTGATTTAGCTAGCTTTCCAGAGTTGAATTTCCTTACTGACTAGCTCTATGAGTTGGGGAAACTAGACCTCTCCGTGCGCTTGGACTTCTTCGTCTGTAAAAATGGGAATGATAACAGTACCCATCTCTAACGGTGAATTTGAGGAGTAAATATAAAGTGCCGTGAACTGTGACCGACACTTAGGAATGATTGTGCAAGAGTTTGTTAATAAAATGGCAGCAATGGGTAACTTCTTAAATATCAAGAGTTTAATGATCAGTAGGATTAACACTAATACCTGAGCAATAAGCAAATTCAGCAACATAACAGAGTAACACATAAGAAGCAATACAGACAGCTAGTAATATATTAAAAGATATTTTATATTCTAAAAACAAAAGCATGAAAGCAAAGTCCTATATAATTAGCAAATATTAAGTAAAGGAAGAACTAACTAATACAGAAATCCTCGGAATTCTGATAGAAACATACATTTGATTAACACATTTGGAATATAATTTGGACAAATATGTTAAGAGCTTCAAAAAGGGTTTACCCCTTCTATTCTGTAATTCTATTTCTAAGTGTATACTTAAGGATATAATTCAAAGTGTGCATAAAGCTTATACCTCAAAGATGTTTATCAAGATGACACACATAATATGGAGCCAAAACACAAAGTGGTTAACACCGAAGCTTGGGAGTCAAATTCTGTCCCACCATGAACTAGCAGTTAGTTTGAGACAAATATTTAATTTTTTAAAACTGAACTCGTTCACCTGGAATTGAACACAATATGTCTCATAATGTATTTGTTAGAGAGAGAACACAGTGCCTGGCACAGAGCAAACTCTCAAGAAATGATTGCAATTGCTATTATTAATAATAGCCCCAATTTTGGATAACCTAAATAATTGTAGAGATATAAATTATTACAGTTTTTTCAAATATTTTAAAGACCTGTAATGCTATCACTTTTTTATTGCATTTTTAAAAATTTTAATCATTGTTCAAACACAGTTTTCTGCCTTTTACTCCCATTCCAGCCTGCCCACCCGTCCCTCCCCACCTCCCTCCCATTACCCACCCCCCACCTAGTTTTTGTCCATATGTCCTTCATATTTGTTCCTGTAAACCCTTCCCATTCTCTCCTGAAATTCCCTCTTCTCTCTCCTCTGCTCACCATCAGCCTATCCTCTATTTCAGTGTCTTTAGTTATATTTTGCTTGTTTCTTTGTTTTGTTGTTTAGGTTCCTGTTAAAGGTGAAATCATATGGTATTTGTCTTTCACTACCTGGCTTATTTCTCTTAGCATAATGCTTTCCAGTTCCATCCATGCTGTTGCAAAGGGTAGGAGCTCCTTCTTTCTTTCTGCTGCATAGAATTCCATTGTGTAAATGTGCCATAGTTTTTTGATCCATTCATTTACTGATGGGCATCTAGGTTGCTTTCAGCACTTAGCTATTGTAAATTGTGCTGCTATGAACATTGGGCTGAATAGGTTCTTTTGGATTGGTGTTTCAGGGTTCTTAGGATATAGTCCCAGCAGTGGAATTGCTGGGTCAAAAGACAGATCCATTTTTAATTTTCTGAGGAAGTTCCACACTGTTTTCCACAGTGGTTGTACCAGTCTGTAATCCCACCAACAGGGCGCTAGGGTTCCCTTTTCTCCACAACCTCCCCAACACTTGTTCTTTGTTGCTTTGTTTATGATGGCCATTCTGACCAGTGTGAAGTGGTATCTCATTGTGGTTTTAATTTGCATCTCTCTGATAGCTAGTGATATTGAACATCATTTCATGTGTCTTTGGATCCTCTGTATGTCCTCCTTGGAGAAGTGTCTTTTCAAGTCATTTGCCCATTTTTTATTGGGTAGCTTGTCTTCTTAGAGTGGAGTTGTGTAAGTTCTTTATATATTTTGGAGATTAAGCCCTTGTCTGAGATATCATTGGCAAGTATGTTTTCCCATATAGTCGGTTCTCTTTTTATTTTGTTACTGTTTTCTTCAGCTGTGCAGAAGCTTTTTATTTTGATGAGGTCACATTTGTTTATTCTTTCCTTTATGTCCCTTGCTCTAGGGGACATGTAGGTAAAAATGTTTCTGCATGAAATATCTGAGATATTCCTACCTATGTTCTCTTCTAGGACTTTAATGGTGTCACGGTTTATATTTAAGTCTTTTACCCATCTTGAATTTTTTTTTGTGTAAGGTGTAAGTTGGTGCTCGAGTTTCATTTTTTTGCACGTAGCTATCCAGTTCTCCCAACACCATTTGTTGAAGAGGCTATTTTTACTCCATTTTATGTTGCTGCCTCCTTTGGCAAATATCAATTGACCGTAGAGACTTGGGTTTATTTCTGGGCTCTCTGTTCTGTTCCATTGGTCCATGTGCCTGTTTTTATGCCAGTACCAGGCTGTTTTGATTACCGTGGCCTTGTAGTATAGTTTAGTGTCAGGTATAGTGATCCCTCCTATTTTGTTCTTCTTTCTCAAAATTGCAGCAGCTATTTGGGGTCATTTATGGTTCTATATAAATTTTTGAATTGTTTGTTCTATGTCTGTGAAATATACCATTGGTACTTTAACAGGTATTGCATTGAATGTGTAAATTGCTTTGGGTAGTATGGATATTTTGATGATGTTAATTCTTTCAATCCATGAACATGGCATGTGTTTCCTTGTTTGTGTCTTTCTTGATTTCTTTCTTCAGTGTTATGTAGTTTTCTGAATACAGGTCTTTTACCTCTTTGGTTAGGTTTATTCCTAGGTATTTTATTTTTCTTTTTGTTATTTCAAATGGGATTTTTTTCTTGATTTCTGCTTCTGCTGTTTCATTGATGGTGTACAGAAATGCCTTTGATTTCTGGATATTGACTTTGTATCCCACTGTTTTGCCAAATTCATTTATTAGGTCAAGCAGTTTTTTGGTGGAGTCTATAGGATTTTCTATGTACACTATCATGCCATCTGCAAACAATGACAGTTTTTTCCTCCTTTCTGATTTGGATGCCTTTTATTTCTTTTCCTTGTCTGATTGCTGTGGCTAAAACTTCCAGTACTATATTGAATAGAAGTGGTGAAAGTGGATAGGCTTGTCTTGTTCCTGATCTTAATGGAAAAGATTTTAATTTTTGCCCATTGAGTATGATGTTGGCTGTAGGTCTCTCATATATGGCCTTTATTATGTTGAGGAATGCTCCCTTTATTCCCACTTTGCTGAGTGTTTTTATCATAAATGGATGCTGTACCTTATCAAATGCTTTTTCTGCATCTATTGATATGATCATGTGATTTTTGTCTTTGCTTTTGTTTATGTGATGTATTACATTTACTGATTTGTGAATATTGTACCATCCTTGCATCCCTGGAATGAATCCCACTTGGTCATGGTGTATGATCTTTTTAATATATTGTTGGATGCGGTTTGCCAGTATTTTGTTGAGGATTATAGCATCTATGTTCATTAGCAATATTGGCCTGAAGTTTTCTTTCTTTGTTGTGTCTTTATCTGGTTTTGGGAGTGGGATGATGTTGGCCTCACAAAAAGAGTTTGGGAGTCTTCCATCTTTTTGGATTTCTTGAAATAGTCTGTGATGGATAGGGGTTAGCTCTTTCTTAAATGCTTTGTAGAATTCTCCTGTGAAACCATCTGGTCCAGGGCTTTTGTGTGTCAGGAGTTTTTTATTGCTTCTTCAATTTCTTTTGCTGTTATTGGTCTGTTCAGGCTTTCTGCTTCTTTTTCATTGAGTTTTGGAAGATTATATTTTTCTAGAAATGTGTCCAGTTCACCTAGGTTTTCAAATTTCTTCATATACAGTTCTTTGTAGTAATTTCTTACATTCCTTTGTATTTCAGTGGTATCAGTTGTAATCTCTCCTCTTTCATTTCTGATTGTTTTTATTTGGGTTTTCTCTCTTTTTTTATTGATGAGTCTGCTTAAAAGCTTGTCGATTTTGTTTGTCTTTTCAAAGAACCAGCTCCTGGATTCATTGATCCTTAGAATTGTGCTTTTAGTCTCTATGTCATTTAATTCTGCTCTGATCTTGATCATTTCCTTCCTTCTACTTGCTCTGGGCTATCTTTATTGTTGTTCCTTGAGTTCTTGTAGATGTAGGGTTAGGTTGTTTGTTTGAAATGTTTTTATCTTTTTTTAGGTATGCCTGTATCACTATGAACTTTCCTCTCAGGACTGCCTTAGCTGTGTCCCATAAGTTTTGGGTTGTTGTGAGTTCATTTTCATTTGTTTCCAGAAACCTTTTGATTTCTTCCCTAATTTCATTCTTAACCCATTCATTGTTTAATAGCATGCTATTTACTCTCCATGATTTTGAGTGTTTTGAGTTTTTTCCCTTGGGGTTGGTTTCTAGTTTCAGTCCCTTGTGATTTGAAAAAATGCTTGGTATGATTTCAATTTTCTTGACATTGTTGAGGCTTGTTTTGTGTCCTATGATGTGGTCTATCTTTGAAAATGTTCCACATACATTTGAAAAGAATGTGTATTTAGCTTCTTTGGGATGGAGGGCTCTGTATATATCAGTTAAGTCCATTTCATCTAGGACTTTGTTCAGTGCCTCAATATCTTTGTTGATATTTTGTTTGGAAGATCTGTCCATTTTTGACAGTGGAGTGTTGAAATCCCCTACTATAATCGTGTTTCTGTCAATATCTTTCTTGCAGTCCTCTAAGATTTTCTTATGTATTTGGGTGCTCCTCTGTTGGGTGCATATATATTTACAATACTAATGTCTTCTTGGTGGATTCTTCCCTTGAGTATTATGAAGTGACCTTCTGGGTCTCTCTTTATGGTCCTTTTTTGGAAGTCTATTTTGTCTGATATGAGTATTGTTACCCCGGCTTTTTTTTTTTTTCCTGTCCATTTGCTTGGAAAATTTGTTTCTAGCCCTTCACTTTCAGCCTGTGCAGGTCTTTTATTCTTAGGTGGGTCTCTTGTAGGCAGCATATATGTGGGTCATGTTTTTTTATCCATTCAGCTATTCTATGTCTTTTGATTGGAGCATTTAATTCATTTACGTTTAAGGTTATTATTGATAGGTACTTATTCATTGCCATTTACGTACCTGTGTTCCTCTCTCTCTCTCTCTTTTCCTTCCTTTCCTAAAAGCAGTCCCTTTAGCATCTCTTGCACAGCTGGTTTGGTGGAGGTGTATTCTTTTAGACTTCTTTTGTCTGGGAAGCTTCTTATTTGGCCTTCTATTTTGATTGAGAGCCTTGCTGGGTAAAGTAGCCTTGGTTGCAGACCTCTGGTTCTCATTACTTGGAATATTTCTTGCCATTCTCTTCTGGCTTGGAGTGTTTCCATTGAGAAGTCAGTTGCTAGCCTTATTGGGGCTCCCTTGTATATTACTTCCTGTTTCTCCCTTGCTGCCTTTAAGATTCTCTCTTTGTCTTGAAATTTTTCCATTTTAACTATGATGTGTCTTGAGGTGGGCCTCTTTGTGTTCCTCTTGATTGGGACTCTTTGTGTTTCCTGGATTTATGTGACTTTTTCTCTCATCAGATTAGGAAAGTTTTCCATCATTATTTTTTCAAATAGGTTTTCTATCCCTTGCTCTTCTTCTCCTTCTGGCATCCAACTCGCTGATCCGATCTTCTGCTTCATCGATCCTGCTTTTCATTCCTTCTACGGACGGTGTTCTTCAGTTCAGAAACTGTATTCTTCATTTCCTCTTGGCCCTTGTTGATAGTTTCTATTTCCTTTTTCATGCTGATACAGTTTGCAGTGAGTTTGTTGTAGTTTCCCTGTAGTTTCTGGTAGATCATTGTGAGCTCATTGAGCTTCCTGACAATCATTGTTTTGAACTCAATATCTGATAGTTGAGTTGCCTCTATTTCATTTAGCATTCTTTCTGAGGCTTCCTCCTTAACCTTCATTTGTGGATTATTTCTTTGTATTCTCATTGTTCCTGAGACTCTTCTTGTTAACCTCTGTTTCTAACATTGATCTGTTCTGGTTCCCTGGGTTTATGGTGTAAACTTCTGTGGTAGAATACCTGTGAGATTCAGTGGTGCAGTCTCTTTAGGTACCCTGGTGCTCACAGCTTCCCCCTACTCTTTTTTGTGATCAGTTGGAGGAGTAAGGCAAAATGGTTTAAGACAGCAAGCCAGTATTCTATGGTATTTACAATAGCAGCCAGTGGAGAAGAGATGGGAGATCCTTTGGCTACATATAGTGTTAACCATGATCTTCCACCCCACTATCCACATTTTAGAAAGTATGGAAAGAAGATAAGACTCTTATTGAGGAGGAAAGTGTTGTTTGTTGGATCTAGAAAGCTGTGAGGCTGTGGGAGGTTAGATTCTGAGGTAGGGTGGGAATAAAGAATAGTAAATAGGAGTAGTGTGTAAAAGAATAGAGATAACCCCTACAATAATAGAGTTGAGGAAATTGCAAAGTGGGCTGAGATCTGGGAGCGGTGTTGAGTAATATTTACAAGTGTTTGAAATAGGTCTTATTTACAGTAATATTGAGGCAACAATCTTGTGGCAGATTCTATGAGATCTAGATAACAAGAATAAGGAGTACAAAATCTTGAGTGGTGTACTAATGGAACACAAATGAAGGACAGTAAATTAGCAATACATTATGGATGAGCTAACAGGGGAAACCTATCAAACGATACAGTATAACCAGCCAAGCAAAAGACTATACAGAAAAACAAGAAATACCAAAATACTATTAAAATAAAAAATGTAAGAGTAATGAGAAAAAGATAATAAAAATTTGCAGTAACTTGCAGGTTCAAAAAAAAAAAGGAAAAAAAAGCAGAAGATGTAATGCAGGAGAGATGAATTTGGAAAGGAAGAAATAACATTAAGATGAAAGGAAGAGAAACATAAGGAATTGAGAGATATAAAAATAATAAGAATTAAAAATAAAAAGTTACTTAAAAAAGATAAAATCAAACAATGAAACAACAACAACAAAAACAACAACAACAACAACAACAACAACAACACACACACACACACACACACACACACACACACACACACAAACCTCTTGTTGGTTTCTAACTGGCCAAACCAGTTTTTCTGGTCTTGCTGGCTTCAGTAGACTGAGGGGTGATTGGAATGTTTTTCACTCTTCCCAGTCAGAACTCAGTCTCTGGAGTACTGTCCCCAGGGCTAGCCATGCACTCTCCCCAGACCCAGTCTGGTGTCTCTCCACAGGGCCCTGGGTGTGAATTTGGCTGCTCCCTAGGACACTCTGTGGAGCTCACTACCAGGCACTCCTAGGCTCTGGGGCCCTGCAGCGCGCCGCATCTTTTCCGGGTTCACCGTGTGAGATCCAGGAATCCCAAGAGGGTGCACACTTCCCCGAGTTCACCACTGCGGGCTCCAGAATCCAACAAATGCCCGTGCCCTTTCCTTGTCCAGGGCTGTGGGGTTTGGGTCTTCCACAAAACCACACTATTTCCGGGTTGAGGGTGCGGGTGCATGGCGAGGCCACCCTTGGTCGCGCAGGCGGGGGCACTTACTCTTCCCTGGGCTGTGCGTGGGTGCCCACAGCCCCTGTGTGATTGTCTCTCAGTCACCACTCCTCTCTCTGTGCCTTCATGCAACAAGGCCTCCCCCGTGCTGCTCAATCCTTGTTTGGCCGGGGAGGGAGCAGTTCACTCTGCTCTCTCCCAGGTGCCCTCAGACAGACCTGGGGGAAGGGGGCTTGGGGGCTGCAACCTCCCTGGTCCCCGCGCTGATCCCTGGGCCCTTATTATCCTGAAGCAGCCTCCTTACCATCTGCTTTTGCAATGTCCGCTATAATTTTTGATGTCCTGTTTTCATAAATGTTGCGACATTGTTGGCCCCCTGCTCTGTTCCTCCACAGATCGGCCAGTTTCTCTCCTGTGCATAGGGGCAAGGGAAGTCCACTCCCTCCTACCACACTGCCATCTTCCTTCTCATCATCACTTTTCTAATGGATGTAATATTTTATTTAAAAATGGGATTCTCCGGGCTGGTGTGGCTTAGCGAATTGAGTGCTGCTGGCCTGCGAACCAGAGGATTACCAGTTCGAATCCCAGTCTAAGGCACATGCGTGGATTGTGGGCCAGGTCGCCATGTATGGGGCACAGGAGAGGGAACCACACATTGATGTTTCTTTCCTTCTTTTTCTCCCTTCCTTTCCCTCTCTAAAAGTAAATAAAGAAAAGTTTTAAAAATTAAAATGGTATTCAAATATAATAAAAAGCTATTAAAAAAGTGAATCTATTATGTAAACTTACTATGTAACACTGTACATTTAGAAGATAAAGTAAAACAGTTATTTCTCTATGGCAGAATGAAAATTTTATTATTTTAATTTGTCTCTTTCTTTCTCTCTCTCTCTCTCTCTATATATATATATATATATTAATGTTCTGTAATTTATAAGTTTACTGTAATAAAATTGTGGCACTCTTACATGTAGAAAATAAGTATTTGTATTAATACAAATGAATTTCTAACTATCTTAAAATTATAATAAGAACAAATACAAATAAGAACAAACTAAGTATATTTTGTTTCTGTAAGAATCTGATTTTTCCTTTTATTCTAACATCTTCCTATCATCAAATATTTATAATGTGTTCCCAGGCACTTAGCACTTGCTAGAGGCAAGTCTGCATAAGTCTCTATCCTTAAGGCATTGAGACACAAGAGGTCATTTTACCAATAATATCCACTAAGGTATAAAAATGTACACATGTTCATGGTGACTTTTACATAAGTTCAAAATGACAATAAATATTTTAGAGGGCATCTTCATGCTCATTCATTGGTATACACAGATGAAATCTATTAAAATTTAACATTTAAAAGTGACTAAAAGCTAATATATTCTCCTGGAAAACAACAAAACAAACAACTCCCAAACTTTCAAGTTACCATGGAGTTTTAGTCACGGACCTCAGAAATGAGTACACTGGGCAGAGAAAGAGGTTTTACTGGTTATCAATACATAAATAATAGCAGTTAACACTTTCCACCAAATGAGAAAAATCACCATGTCAACCTGTGCTTTCTAAAAACCTTCCTTCTTCACTTGGCTTTGCTTGTGAAGTCAGCTAACACTTAGCTGACTTCACAAGCAAAGCCAAGTCAGTTAGTTAGTCAGTTAGTTACTTCAATTTTATTAGGTGTTGACTAAGATCTTTCCAGAAAATCAGTTATGGCATGAAATTTAATATAACATACTTTTATTATTCTTAAACCAGCAAGCAAACAAATAATAAATAATAAAAGGCCAAGTGAAATAAAAATCCGAATAATATTCTGAAACAAAGTCGGGTCCTTGACCTCTGCCTGTGTCTTGACAAGGACAGAGAATATTCTTGTTCAACACTTACTTCCTGTGTGCTTGGCACACAGTGAGTTTTGCTTAAGAAAATACACAAAATATGAGAAGATGGTATTTTAATAAGGCCCTAATATATAAATTAGTGATATTAGTAACATTAATTTCCTGATTAAAATATTAATGACTATATAGGTGTAAATGGCCTGACACTCCCTGACACACTCAGAATTTGATAAAGATGATTTAGGAGTCTGTACTGAGGCAGTCGTCATCACTGTGTGTGTAGGATGTACACAATTCTACAGTCATTTATGGTGAAAAGAGTGAGTTTCTCTGTGGAAATCTGGGAATGATACATAGTTGTTTGTCATTGTGATAGACAAATATTTACGACAGTACAATTTTAGCATTTAAAATCCTTTAAAATTAATATTTTAAAATATTACATAACACATAAGGAAGACATGCTCATTCTAAAAATTTGGAAAATATTTTCCAGCTCTCACGGACAGATACTTGGACAATTTGATGAATTCTCTCCACATTTCAGCAACTCTCTCCCTGCTCCCACACGCACATGAACACACACAACTACCGCTATTTTTTATTTTTCATAGTAAATGGATCTAAAGGATATACCTGTTTCTCTGTCTCAAATGTTTGTTCCTGGATTATTTACATCATAGTCACAGAATTGGAAACATTTATATTAACCCTCTGGTTCTTTTCCTACCTCTCCTTATAGACACAAAAGCTATGCATTTCATTAGCAAGTGGAAATTATATTTGACCCCCAAAATGAAAGTGATCATCATGTGCAAAATTCTTTTAGTGGTTTTTTCTCATTCTGGATAGGGTCATATGCTATTTTTAAAATAGAGATAATACCTCCAAAGGTATGTTATGAAAATTAAATGAATTGATACATGTGAAAGAATTAGAACAATGATAAGCATACAGTATGAGTTAAACAAATATCACCTATTGTTATGATAGGTTTCATTATTACTGTTACCTTTCATACTGTCCCTGTGATTTTATAAAAAATAACAGGGAAAAGAAAGGAGGAAAAAATGGGGCAACGTGAAAGCCAAAGCAAAGATAGCAAAGCAAAAGACCTGTGTTTTTTCCACTATATTTTTATCATAGTATAAGGGAAAAACCATTACATACATGTATCAAGAAATGAGCCTCATGCCCTGGCTGGCATAGCCCAGTGGATTGAGCGTGGGCTGCGAACACAGGTTTGATTCCCAGTCAGGGCACATGCCTGGGTTGCAGGCCACAGCCCCCAGCAGTTGCACCTTGATGTCTCTCTCTCTCTCTCCCTCTCCCTCCCTCCCTTCCCTCTCTAAAAATAAATAAATAAAATTAAAAAAAAAAGAAATGAGCCTCGTTTATGAGTATAAATGGAAGAATTGGGCTCTAAGACTACAAAATGTTTTTAAAATGTTAAGTAAACACAATATAACAAATTATCATAATAACTATTGGGACACCTCTCAAGATAATTATTTATCATGATCATTGTGTAACCAAAGTTAATATTTGCTATTCAACAGAAGAGTAAAATAAATAATTTTATAGAGTTTGTGGTCTTAATTAATCAATCTCATTTTATCCATAAAATATGTGAGTCAACTTGGCTAGGACCAAAGTAATTTTGTTTATCAATTCAAAATTTAAAAATCCAGTTGGCTATTTTTTAATAGTATAAAAGTAAAAAGAAATAATAGAATTATTACTTTTAAAAGCATTCTCTCTGCTTTTTTCTACTCAAAAAAATGCTCCAATTAAAATTTTTAGCTTTGGCAAGCAGTTATCAAATGATAAATGAATGAGATTCATAACTAAAACACATCTTTGTGCTATGCTTTCTATGTAATAGTTTTCAATCAAATTTGAGTAATTGTTTGTACAATGCAGACTGATGTGACTAATATTTGAGCAATCTGTTCAAACACAAATTGGGAGAAATTCTCGTATTATAGGGATTCAATAGACAAAGAAATTCACAATTAAATTTCTTAAAATTTCTTCTACTTATCATACTGTCAAAGGCTGGGGATCTTAGGAAGTGAAATCTGAGGCAAAGGTACAATATTAATTGAGTAGGCCTCTTGGGATCTGCAGCTGTGGAAAGAAAAGAAGAAGCAGAGAGAGAAAATAAACAATACCACAGGTTCATGTCATCATTGGCTGACTTGACTGGGAGCTCTGGCACTAAAATGGCCTTTCAGTGTTCTCCTATGTTGAGTCCAAAGTGGCCAAATATTTATAAATACACCCCCATCAGACTTGGGATGCTGGCCTCCATGACAACAGTGTGGCCTTGGATGAGGCAGCTCTGCCCAGCTGAGGCAATTTTGTAAAGGGGCTAACAGCTAAATGTTATCTACAAATTGCACACTCAGTATCTGGACAATAAGCCCTTCCTTGAATGAACCTAGCAAAATGTCCATCATATACTCTGTCGTGTTTATGTAGACAGGTAGTATAATTTCAGAGTAAACCCTCACGGGGAGTTTTGTGAATCTTTTATTTCCACTCCTCTCTCACCTGATTTCATCAATTCATTCATAATTGTCACTGAGACAAATTTTCTGCATCACCTTCTTCAGCAAGTCTTGACTACACAAACAGACAGGTGTATGTTACTACTACTAGATGTTGTTTTCTTCGCATGTGTCACTTTCCCTCAGAGAACGAGAATCCTGTTAGAATAGGGATTGCATCTTCATTATCTTTATGTCTTAACTGTCTACAAAAGAATGTTCATTATAATACTTACTTAATTAAATGTGTACTAATGAATGAATTTTTTCCTGTATCTGTTGTCTCCATTTTAATTTGCCCTTATCCTCCCCACATAGCAGAATTAGTATAAAACATTATCTTACCAGAACTTGCAAGCTCTGTTAAAAGTAAAAGGAGGAAGAGTTGGAAAAGGGATAGAGGGAGGAGAAGGGGGATGGGGAGGAGGAGGAGGAGGAAGAGGAGGAGGAGGAAGAGGAGGGAGAAGAACTGTCTTTGTAAACAGTGCATCACCAGAGTCTTGCTTAAAAGGTGCTTAATAGTTACTGAGTAGATGAATTCTGATGTAACAGCTCTGGAGGTGACAATGATGTCATCTGTATATAAGGAGCTACATGATTTGGACATTCATTGTACTTAATGTTGGAGGTTTTAGTAAACCTCAGGAAAAAATGACATCAAAATGTTAATATTATTAAGTGTTAAAATAAAACATTTTATTGCTTTATTGGACATTTGTCCATGTTCAGTACTTTTGTTGATGTTTATTTAGAAATGTCTTGATTCCTATTTCTATAGTCCCAGACGATGCCTGCACCCATATAAACAGCAATTATTTCTTGATAGCCTGAAATCTGTATGGTTTAATTGTGATATATCACTCAACCCTAGCAATTTTTTGAAGCATGTATTATTTTTATCTTCATTTTGTACAAGAAAAAATTGAAGTTCCAGAAATTTTAGAGTTACCCCATGACTACATCAAGGAGTGGCAAAATTCGGATGCCAATTGATTTATCAGATTAAAAAAAAATCTTTAATACCACAACCAACAAGCAGTGCTTTAGAAATCTACACACATTTACAGATTTTTAAATAATATTTTATTGTATTTTTAGGTACTTATTTTTAACTTCAAAAAATACAAAGAGTAAATCATGGCTTAAAAAGTACAAAAACTGGTTGTAATATGTTGGAAGAAAAATATGTTGCACATTATATTTTCCAGATAATCACAACTGTAGTCTCCTATCTCTTCTGAAATGTGATTTTGCTACTTCCCATCAAGTTATAAAGTCTTTTACCCTTCCTCTTAAATATGGGCTGGCCTTGGTGATTTCTGAAACAATTAGAATGTGGCAGGAAGGACCACGTGACTTCTGAGGCTAGGTCAGAGGAGCCTTGCACCTTCTTCTTTGGTCCGTTAGACCACTCACTCTTTGGCTATTCCCTCTCCAGATGCTCTTACTTAGATTCCATACATCATTTTTTAGGAGGTCCAAACTACATGGAGATGCCACAAGGGGTACTCTGTTGATAGTCATAACAGCTCAAATATGGAATTTTCCCACCCACGAAACATACATCAATGAAGCAGCTTCCAGATTTTTCTGAACTCCAGCAAAACTAGTCACCTGTAACCATCTGAGTTTCCCAGGGCTCCAGACGTAATCAAGAATAGATAAACCTTCTCCTCTCTGTCCTGTCATGACCCACAGATGTTGTAAACACAACAAAAAGGCTGTTGGGAATGGCAGGGCATGTTACACAGCAGCTATCACACATTTCACACTACAAATTTCATCTTCTGTTATGCAAGTTTTAGGGAGCTACTTGATGCTACTCAACAAGGATCAAAAAACTGTTCTGAAATATCCAAAAATATTGAATATTCCCTGATGAGTACTTACCATCACACAAATCTGATTCTTGAATACAAAAATTCCAGTTATTTAAATGAATAAAGGTAAAAATATAACAATGATTAAATCACTCAAACTGTCGCATCTTATATTGACGGAACTGAACAGTTCTTCCATCTCCCACCTGAACTATTCAAATAGGATATTTAACACCTTTAGCATGAAATGTTTTGTTTCTCTTTCCTAATAACTACCTTACTGACTAGGTCCTCTTTCTTTTTATCTTTACCTGAGAGCACACTTATTGATTTTAGAGACCTAGGGAAGGGAGAGAGAGAGAGAGAGGCAGAGAAACATCAACGTAAGAGGGAAATGTTGATTGGTTGCCTCTTGCACACATCCCAATGGGGACTGATCCCACAACCTAAGCATATGTCCTGATCAGGAATCAAACCTGTGACCTTTTGGTTTATGAGATAATGCTCCAACCAAGCCACACTGGCCAGGACTGGCTAGTTACTATTAATATTTTATAGATATGGTAATACAGATACAAACTTAGTAAAACTTGATTTAAATCAGATTTATAATAATATGCATAGTAGTATTGTACTTTCCTGTTCTTTAAAGACCCAAATAATTTACTCTAAGTTCAAAGATGTTTTTAGTTAACTAACTGTTACTAGGGAGAATGTGATGGTTAGTTTTAAGTATCACTTGACTAGGCTAAGAAATATCCAGATAGCTGAAAAAATATGAATTCTGGGTGTGTCTGTGAGGGGATCTCTTGAAGAGGCTAGTATTTGAATCCGTAGGCAGAGTAAATAGATTCTCTTCACCAGTACAGGTGGACACCACCCAATCTGCTGAGGACATAAATAGAATGAAAAGGTGGAAGAGGGGCTAATTCACTTGCTTTCTCTGTTTGAGCTGAGAAATTCTTCTCCTGTCCTCAGGATTTCTCAGGCTTTCAGACTCGGGAGAATTCGCACTGCTGGTGCCTTGATTCTCAGAACTTTGGACATGGACTTAAATCATCATCTCCCCTGGTTGTCAGGCCTTTTGAACTGAGGTGAATTACACCACTGGCTTTCCTGGTTTCCAGGCAGATCACGGGAATCTTTGATCTTCCAAATTAGTGAGCTGATGTCAAGAAATAATAAATAAATAAATAACCCACTGGTTCTGTTTTTCTGGAGAACTTTAACAGATACAGGGTTCTCATATCAAGGGTCTCATAATAAGTCTTCTTTTATTCCCTTACTTGCTGTATCATTTTTTCTATCATGTGGATGGCCCCTGAACAGGTTTAGTCATAAACAATGTAGCACAAGTAGACAGAGGTCAGAGATTACAAACTTTGGCTTCTAATTGTCATCCTCGGCTAGAGTGAAACATAGATAGACTTTATAGACTTTATAGAGCCATTCTGATTCTAATTGATTTAGTAGAGTGCATGTATTGAGTGATGGGGAAAAGCAAAGAGGCTAAAACTCCTAGAAATAAATTTTGACAATCCAACTCTCCATATATAATATACTCTAAAATATGTTTGGCCATAAATGCTTTCATTATTAGTGATATCAACTTTGGAAGATTGTGATTTTTTTTGTTACATTTGATTAGCCCTTGTATTCCATCTGTCCTTTCACATTCAGAACATATTACATGCTTATATGCATGTGTGTATATATGTGTATATATGCATGTGGTGTGTATGTGCAAATATATGTGAATAATTATGCAAACCATATAGTAGAGTAGGTAATTTATCTCTATTTCTGAATTTCACAAAACACATTAAAACAAATATTAACAATCAGAAATGGGAATACTCAGCATAAATCTATTAAAGGTGAATTTCATTCTTACCCTTCTTTGTACAGTGAATAGAATTATTGTTCATATCAACATTTTCCTTGTTAAGTTATTGCCTGGTACAAAGCAAAAGAATAGCTTTAAATATATATATTTCTTCAAATGGTAAATCCAATCATTAATTAGATCCTGTTTGCTTTTGCCTTATATGGCTTCTTGGTTCTGAAAGTGCACAAAGATGAAATTCCTGAGGTGTCTATTTCTACTTTTCTTTTGCTACAGAGAAGTCATATTAATAAGAACCTTTAAGTGATGGGAATAAGTTAAGCCTGTATATAGTTAATATTCAAATTAAAGCAACAATTTGACCATTGATCTTCTATGAGAAGAAAAACAAAAACAAAAGCACCCCAAACAGGTAAAACTGCAAGACCAGGAAACAAATTTGTCTTTCTTAAATGTTCACTTTCAAGTGCGTCTGGTTTATAGCCCAGTTTGTATCAAAAAGGATCAATTTTCCCCTTTTCCCTGTTCTACTTTTGCACTGGTATTGTCTGAATCCCAGAGTGAGCAGCAATACATCATCTTGCTTCAACATCTGCTAGAGCCCCCTCTCCTCCTAATCTGCCCAGATCCCCAAAGCCTTTTCCACCTGCTATAGCGCCAAATGCTCATTATAGCACACAGTTACGCCCTTCACTGTCCTTCCTCCCAGATCCTCAAGGTTAACGTGGAACAATGACTATTATTAAGTGGGGGCTTTAGTCTGCTTTTATAAAAGCAGACTGGGTTAGGAGAAAGCGGGAGGGACAGTGGGAGCACTGGGTAGAATGCCAGGAGAGCTGGCAGGAAAGAGCTGCTAGAAAGCTGTGGCCAATTTTCCAGTCGAAACATGAGTCACTGAACAGAGATGCCCTGGAAATAAATAGCTTCCCTGTTCATTGCCCAGTGCAAGCAGAGACCACACCCTCCAGTGGTTTTGTGTCAGGGCACTTTGGGGGATGGTTTTGAGCAGCTAGAGGAGAAAGGGAGATAAAAATGGTCAGTTTGAGGAGGCTGGCAAGTCTAGAAGATGTGTTTACTGCTTGGCCAAATGCAAATTGTAAGCAACTGAAAGTTGTTCTCTTTTTTCCTTCAAACCAACCTGCTCTTTCTGCTTGTGTCATCAGACCAACCATCAATGGAAAATTTGAGGCACATCAAATTAGGCTTCTTGGATACAAGGAAACTCAGAAGTCTCTCTGACACTCTGAGTTTATCTTATATTATTATGGGACCTGAAAAAAATATTTAAAAAACTAATCAGGGGAAAGAGGCAGCTAATTTAAATTTCCTGTCTTTAGCAGCTGTGTACCTCACTCCCAGATGCCATGCTTGTTGCAATTTCCTTTTAGTTTTGTAGGAGATATTTTAAGAAGTCAAATGCTGCTTCCTCAGTGACATTCATGGGGATGATCTTGATAAACCGCATGAATGCTGGCTGGCCTCTGACAGAGTTGGCCGACTCTGCCCTGGACATACTTTTTTGTTAACAGACATTGGGCAACATCCCCAGCAGAATCAAGTCACTCTATGTGGATCTTCAATTCCTGGAAAAAATATAAAACCACGAAATCCCCCAAAGACCACCTAGTAAACTTTTGCTTTCACTACCCTGAGCTCCAAGAAAGTGTGTCACTGTCCCATAGCCATGCAATATACCGATCAAAATAAGACAAAGGCCACCTAACTCAATCACTCCAAGAGACTAGGGGGGGTTGAATGAGCTCCCATTAATAAAATCAGCTGAGGTAAACTTGCCTGGGCTGGATAGAGGAGGAACTTTTCACTTGATCGATGAAACAACAGGGCACTCAAACTGTCAGGCTTATATTTGTAAGATTGTTATATTTCCCTTTTCTTTTTTTTTAAGTCCAAGTTTGAAGGTCACCACTAATTTTGGATAGACAGCTCTTTTAAAAATACACAATTGAAAAAGAAGAGAGGCACTCTGAGGGTTCAAAGCTCCTCATTTTCACTTGGATTGATCAAGATTTTAAATCTTTGCTGTGGGTTTGTATAGGACAGAAAAATACTACAGTTTAAATGGTGAAGTTTAAATTTCAGAAACAATTTTTTTCAGAAACAATTTTTAACAGCTTTATTGATATATCATTGATGTAAAAATTGTATATATTTAAGATGTACAACTTGATATTTTGATATTACGTATACATTGTGAAATGGTCATTGTAATCAAGCTAATTAAAATATTAATCGCCATGTGTGTGTGATGAAGTTTCATTTAAGAGCTCTGTTAGCAGACTTTAGGTATACAATACAGTATTATTAGTAATAGACGCTATTCCATGTTGTAGATCTCCAGAACTTTTTCATGCTGCGTAACTGAAACTTTGTACCCTTTCACTGACATTGCCCACATTCCCCCTTCCCATAGCCCTTGGCAATCACCATCTTGTTTTCTATTTCTACGAGTTTGACTATTTTAGATTCCCATATAAGTGAGATTATGCAGTATTTATCTTTCTATGTGTTGCATATTGTATTTAGCATGATATTCTACAGCTCTATTCATGTTGTTGCAAATGACAGTATTTTTTAAAAGACTGAATAATATTCTTAACACATTTTCTTTACCCATTTGTTCATTGAAGAACAGTTAGGTTGTTTCCGTATGTTAGCTATTGTGAACAATGCTGCAAAAGACAAAATTTTGAAAGTCTAAATCTCAACATTATCCTAGACATTTCATGTTTAATTAACCTTGACCCCTGCCTTACTACCTCCATTTGGAGACTGAGAGTTAGTAAATAAATGCCAGCATGGAATAGTTCATATGGGTGTAGCTTTATGTAGAAGTAAGAAAGTTAGGGGAAATAAATTTTATTGGGGTAAATCTTAAAAAACTCATTGATGCTGTAAAAGCATGAGCCTAGCTCCTTTTTCGTTGGCTTGTGTGGTAACATTGAGCGAGTTTTATGTTAACTCCCTGGGCCTTTTTTCCCTTATGAAAAGAGGGTAGTAATAGTATTTTATTGACCCTATTAAGTTATTGTGAGGATTAAATTATGTGGCTTGGAAAGGTATAGAAACATCGTAAAAGAGCGGTCCATTTCAACTGGTATCATTCTTACTCTATTCTACTTGAGGATATTTGGAAGATACTTAAAAATTTTCCAAATGAGTCTATTTTTTTTTGTTCCTTTGTTTCTTCCTTTCTTCTGTTTTCTCATTTTTTCCTGACTTTTTATTACTGTAGTCATATTTAAACCTATACTATATTAAATATTATACTATAAAACTCAAAATTAAGGGGAAAATCAATGACTGTGTCTTAATCAGTTTGAGTGGCCATAACAAAATGCCATAGACCGGGTGGCTTAACAAAAGAAATTTATTTTCCTGCATTTCTGGAGGCTAGAAATATGAGATCAGGATGCCAGCTTGTGCGGCTTCTGGGGACAGTGCTTCCTAATGTGCAGCTGGTCACCTTCCCACCGGACCCTCACACAGTAAAGAGGGAGACTCCAAACTCCCTGTGCCCCTTCTTATGAGGGCATGAATCCCATGAACTTATCAAAACCTAATTACCCCCAAATCCTCCATCTCCAAATGCTGTCACATTGGGAGTTAGGACTTCAAAGTATGAATGCGGTGGGGAGGGGAGGGGGTGCACAACTCAGCCTTTAGCAGACCGTTGTTTCAAAATCTAATACCTGATTTCATCTATTTGAGGGCAAGGTTTTCAATAGAGCCAATAAATTTTGATCACCAAGATTCCATATTCTAAGACATTTTAATGTTACAACTACAACTTTGAGTTTGATCAGCTGTATACCTTATTTTACCCAAATTTTCCTTTTTCCCTAAGAAGTCCCCAGACTACTCCAATTGAATGTTATGTACAACTACTGTTTGACACAAATTCTGACCTTTTCTCTTAAAAAAAAAAAAATCTTTCTTTAGCCAGCTTTATCCTATCTACCCTTCTTCTCACTCCCAACCCCGTGCTCATCTTATCCTGATCAGCCTTACTTGATACAGGCTGAGTTTTCTTTTAGTAACTGAAAATCTTGCTTTTGCCTTAAGCCTTTTATTATAACTTTGCTTTTTTCCCCTCTGCCTTCTCAGAACTCTGTATTAATCTCATGGAAGGATTTTAGATTTCTTGACCATTTCTCTTTTCCACTTTCCAGGAAACTCAGATTTCCTGACACTTTCTCCCCAAATCATCCTCCAGTGCCTCTCACCATCTCCTCTCTACTCTCCTGCTTCTACAAACCTAAATCTGGGCATTTCTCTAAGTCTTCTCCCCTTTCCTCCCTATTCCCTGTTTCATGATACCATCCACTTCCAACAGTTTTACCTTTAAGAAGATGACATCCTGCTCCTCTCATTTACTCTGACATTGCAACTCCTTGATGGGGCAGACCTGGAGATTCAGGATAATACCAGGAGCCAAGTCTGGGTGAGGATCAGGCCCGGGAGAGGATGACTTGTGAGGGACAGGGCAGGGAGGATGGAGTCATGTAGTTTCTGATTGGTAAGAGAACAGTTAAGTACTAAAGACAATTCTCTTTGACAGACTTCTTAGATGGTTCATGATCTGGCCATTTCATTTTATTTAACACTTTTTACTTTCAGTACATAAAAGCTCAGGATCTCTCTACTTCTCTGTATCATAATCACATTGCTGCAGTTGATCCCCCTTTCCAGGTGCTATTTGGATGTCCCCTAAAACAGTTTGTGTATAGCTGAATTTCATCATATTTCTTGTTCTTTCCTCCCTATCCCCTTGTTTTGAATCATCAGTTTATCTCTCTGCTAGTAGTTCATACTCAAATCTCAGTTTTCCCACATTCTTCCACATTTACATACACAAGTATTTAATGGTCATTGCAACCTCTGATTTCTCCTAGAATTTCTCTTGCACCCAACACAGGCATTTCATTTCTATTGTCATTATTTTGTTTAAACTTTTATTTCACTTTGCCCACATTATCTTATTCTGTCCCTAAACGATGTATTTCCTTCTGATTATCCCATTTTGCCTGCCCACCCCTAGCTCCAAGTTTATCATTGCGAACCACTCCTTTTCTCTACCTTTGTCCTCTTCCAGGGGTCTTCACCTGTGGGTGGCCATGAAGCAAACCCTGAGGCTATACCTTGGCTTTCAAGGCCTTCTACAAATAAGATTGAATGTAATTTTTATGATGCACTACCTAAAAGTCTCCTTCAATTACCCTGCATTGTTACAGTTAAATCGGACTTACCGTTCTTAAATGAATTCAATTAGTCACACTTTGTTGATTCGTCTGCCTTCATGGGGTCAAGAGGCTTCCCCACTTTTCTTACTTGTTGAAATATTTTCTCCCCCAAAGGGTAATCCAGATATCAACCTCAGTTGAAACCTTCTCTGCTTCTACCAGCCAAAACTCTCACAGCTTTACACACATACACACTTTTAAACTTCAATCCCTTACTCTATTCAACATTGTGCTAGTTATTTGTACCCCATCCTTTTCTTCTCTAACATGTTAGGAATATCTTTGTGTCCAGAACCAGATCTTATTTATATCTTCCTCCTTCTCCACCACCAAAAAACTTGCCCGACTCCATTAATATCTATTCAAGTAGTGTAGATTAATCTTGATAACCTATTTTTAATAAATATAAAATAAAATAATTAAGTTACTCTTAGACAAATTTTGGACTTTAATTATAAGGTGTCATTTCTTGGGTGACTGACTATTTAAAATAATTACAACACTGTTAATGGTTAGAGGAAGCAGCGTTCGGTTTTCTGGGTACATTTTGTTGGTTGAATGACATGCTATGGGCAGCTGCATCCTCCTGTTTTCTAAAAACCTCCCTGTTTGCATGTAAAATGGGTAACTATGATCTTGTTTGCATGGTCGTACATATCTGAATTAAGAGGAATAAAAGTTTGAATAGAAAAATAGCTTTTAAAAATAAGAGCTAATATTGAATATTTTGTCAAGAAATAAAATTACTTTAAAAGAACTAAAATCTTTTAAATTAAAAATCATTTAATAAACTATATATAAGGCAATATTCTGCTTTTTCCACTGAAAGATGGGAAATAATATTGTTATTATCAAAACTAATTTGCTTAATAGAGACTGCAATGTCTTTCTCTTCCGTAACTTATCTGAAGTCCAGGAAGTTTCAAGTTCTGTGAGGAAAAACTATGTATAAAGTTCTGGTTTGAAAATGCATTAAAACTTTAAGAAAAGTCATTTGTTTGAAGGTATTTTGGAGATACATCATCAGCAAAACTCACATCATAAAGGTCTATATTTAGTAATTTTTGAAAAGAGAAGCTGGATGGTGTGATGGCAGCTGTGGGTGGCCATGCTTGGGAGATCCCATGCAGGGCCTCGGTTGGCTGCAGGAGGTTTCAGTATGGGTGACAGGATATTTCCATGTGTGCTTCCTTTCAGTTGATACCTTCCGGTAAAGCTTCCTGTGTGCTGCTGGGCACACACCTACACCACCCACAACACAGTTTCTTAATTTGAATTAAGTTTCATGGAGTGTAGATCCCATAAGAGTTTGACTTAATACCCACTGATATCTGAGAACGTAGTGAAGCCCTAATTATTGAGTTCACAGATTCTCATCACCCCTAACCAATTTGGCTCAGTTGGTTGCGCATTTCCCTGCAAAGGCAAAGGTCCCCAGTTCAATTCCTGGGCAGGGCACATGCCTGGGTTGAGGGTTCGTTCCCCTGGTTGGGGCGCGTAAGACAGGCAACTGATTAATGTTTCTCTTGTATCGATGTTCTGCCTCTCTTCATCCCTTCCCTTCTCTCTGAAAATAAATACATAAAATCTTTTTTTTTAATTCTCATCATTATCGAAAAAAAAATCACAAAGAGGAAAAGAAATCTATAGACCTTATGTGACCTCAAATCCTTGAGTTGGGATCTAACTTTGTGATTTTGCAGGTTAAGAAAACAGAAACTAAGAAAGGTTAATCACTTGCCCAAGGCAGACTCACAAATTTGCTGACTTCTAGTCATTCAGTTTCAGTTTTTTCTAAAGAAAACTATAAGCTTAGTGTTAAGCACTTGAATGTTGTATTTAATACAGTTAATGAAAACTACTTTTACACTCCCAGATCATTTTCCAAAGGGCGGATTGAAAAAGCAAAAAAAATTACGTCAAATTAAATGGACCATAATTTGGTTACATTTGATTTACTTCTTAGAACCCCAAAAGAATATATATAATTTATAATAGTAAAATTATAAATGATGAAATGAGATGAAATATACTTGAACTGCTTTTGGACATTATTGGGGCAAACTTCACACAACTATAAATATCATAAAATTTGGCAACTTGTTTTTCCTTATAATTTATTTTCCCTAATAAATTCATTCAAGGTTAAAAAAATTAGTGGAAATTATCTTTGTCATACACTTGAAAAGGCAGAAAGGAAGATCAGAAAGAGAATAAATTTAAATTAGTCATCTTTAAATGTCTCCTATGTGGATTGTTAAAACATCCTTGGGCCAGCTGAGATGAATTATTAAATAAATTCATACCTTAATAATAAAAAAAGGCAAAGTGATTTTAAACTTCAGTGTTACCTTAATTTGTGCATAAATACCAGGGGAGATTTTAAAAATAATATTAAAATCTGTAATTGAAATTAATTTCAATAAGTAACTAATGACAAAATTGAGATTATCTTGCTAATACTTTAGCTGTCCCAGCAATGATCAAAGTTGTCAAGATATTGGTGACTTCCTGGGACATGATTATATCTAGTCATCATAACGACTACCTATTTGGGGTCCACATCATTGCTTAGGAGAAATATATATATATTTGTATAAATAGAAATATATATTCTTCTCAATACTTATATATATAATATGTAATAAATATATTGAGATATATATTCATATATCTGTATCTATCTATTCTAGATATATCTCTCATTATATATACATTTTATATGTAATATATATGATATATAACATATCATATATTTTATATATACCATATATAATAGGCTAAGGATAAGAATCCAGAGTTTCAAATATTGAGCTGCCCAAAAAGTTCCTTTGTTTTTTTCCATACAATGGCTCTAATAGTGCTTAATTGTCTTTAACTTTCTTCAAAACAATTTTGTTATATTGCTGTGACAGCTGCCATGTCAGTGTGAATTTAAAAAAAGAAGCTTATCAAAATTGGTGAATTTTTGTGCAGCCATTTTAATATTGAAGATGTAAGAAAACACGTGCAATTTTCTGCATATTGTGCTTTATTATTTCAACAATGGTAAACATGTGACTGAAATGCAAAATAAAAGCTTTGTGCAGTATATGGAGAAGGTTTTGTGTCAAAAGTGGTTTGCAAAGTTTCTTGTACTTTTAACATTTTGGCCAAATAATTCTTTGCTGTGGGGTTATCTTATGCATCAGACAATGTTCAGCAGCATCCCTGGCCTCCACCCACCAGAAGGCAATAAAAGGAGATAGCTGACATGCTCCAAATATCCATATCAATAAAGTTATTTGTGAAAATGAAAAATGAGTCTTCTATTTTAGGGGAAAATGAATGAACTTTTTGGTCAACCAAGAAAGCTGTGAGAAGTTATAATCAGATATCTCACTAATCAAATTTGGTGGGAAAAGTGTAGAGTCCTGAAATATATCCCACATTTTCTGGAATAATTAAAGAGTTCTGTAAAAATATCCAATATAAACTGGAGTGGACAAAAATTAGAAGTATCATTATAATAAGACATAAGAGCCTGAGGATTTAGCCAGTGGAAAAGGGACAAAATATTATTGTGAAAGAATAGTTCATGGAAGGTGTGGAGCAATATGAGAAAAGGGAGATTAAAATCCTAGTAAGTGTAGGTGTAGAAAATAATAAAAATGAAAGTCTTCATGGTTAAGTAGGTAGGAATGTATATTTTATAGCTTGGTCCTCTCAGAGTATTAGGGAATTACATTTTCTTCTCAATATCATGGTACAGCTAAGAAAAAAAGAAGATACAAAGAGAGTTCAGAGGCATTCACAATAAAAATTTACAAGGTCTCTTTGGCTAATTCATAAAACTTAGTAATCCTCACAAACTTTCAGCTATTATTCCCTCATCCCTGCTGCTCTACACCCACACACACCTGCTAACATGATTTCATCGCAAACCTCAGGAAGGGTGAATTAAATTACCTGTGCTTTTTGAAACCTTGAGACAATCAAACTGTTCCCCAAGACATATGCAATGGTACCTGTACTATGAAGCATTATAAATCTTAAATATGGGGCCCCTAAATTGAGCAAATTGCATCTAATCAATTATATCTCACTAATCTTGATGGTAGATAGGTAGATGATATATAATGATCCCTTAGACCAAATGTTTTTTGCCTAGTCAATAAATACCCTTTCCAAGTAAAAATTTTCACCCCACCCTCCTCTCTGAGGACTGTATGGGTCTATCAAATTTTTTTCTAAAGAAAAAGAATTCTCTAAATACAGCATAATTGCAAAATTCATTGTGCTTTGGGATTACATTTGTTAAATTCAGAAGAAGAGGGGCGCTTGGCACTTGTGCGTTATTGGAAATTCCCCAAACACAGACGACAAAAGCTCAGTCAGTTTAATCAAATTATCAGCTTTTCCTCAGTCTGTGTTTAGTCTGTGTTTGTCTAATGTCCGGGTGCATATTTTCTACTTAAGAAAATCAATAAATCTGCTGCTTTAAAAAAAGGCACATTTGAAATGCAGTATACAGCGTATTGCACTATCTGATCCAGCAATCTGTCTGCCTCTGCCCCACAGAAGGAATGAACATGAAATATGCCTGATGAGCTTATGAGATGGTTTAGAAACTCATGTAGGAAGGGGAGAAAATGATGCCATTGAGATGTGCACACTATTCACTTCTGATGTAGAACTTTGGAATAAAAAGTATACCAGAAGCTTCTTTTTGCTGTTCTGAATGTTCTTAAGTATCAAGGGCTGAACTTAGCAATGAAGTAGCTAAATTAGGTTTCTTAGGATTCTTGTAACAGCCTTTCATTGACATAATTATTGCTTCTCTGTTTATCTTGAGGTCTGACAGCATCTTTTCCTTTACTATTTGTTTTGTCCTGTAAATATTGGAGCTGTTAGTTTAATGTATGATCTTGAGTCTTTCCAATTGAGAAAAATGAGCATTTTTCTCCAACAGCAGTTCCGCATATTCAACTAGCTCTCAGATTCTGTTATCTATTTATTTCCATTGATACTTTATACATAAACAAACACACAACAGTAGTTCATGTAAATCATCTTAAGTATTAATACTTTTGATAAATAAGCAGTTTATATTTACTTTATAAAGATCACCTCACTAACAAAACAAATCAAAGTCTAGGCTTTTCTTAGATCCAAAGAGAAAAATACAGAATTTTGATTGTAAGAATTTGGTTCATTTATTTCCATGGATTGATTCTGATTGTATTAGAATTAGTGTATAACCTTACCCAGAAGTAAAATATGAAAGGAAATAAAGAAGATAGACATTTTGGGGAATAAGATAAATTTCCTCCTATTGATTGAGACTTATAAACTCACCAGAAAATAGATGCTACTTTTCTCACTAACAATCTTTAAATAACAGATTTTTAACATGTGTTATTATATCAGAGCATTTTGCCCTAAGGATTTGCTCACCATTAATCCTTAGAACAGGTATAAAGGACACATGGACAAAGCCAAAGGGGGGTAAGAGTGAGAGTGGGAAGTGGGATGACTGGGGTTGGGAGGAGTGGTGGTCGGGGGAAATGGAAACAACTGTACTTGAACAACAATAAAAAAAGAGAGAGGAAAAAAAGAATTGTAAAGATATGAAAACATTTTTAAAATGCTAAAAAAGAAACGAGATTTTCATGATACGTCCTTAATATAATAATTAGCACTGATGCCTCTACCAAGTTGGTTTGGTTGATGACAGTACACTGGGTAGGGTTGCTAAAGAGATTTTGTTTATGCTTTTCTGCTGTGGGTTTTGAAAAAAAAAATTGACAGTGAGAAGATAGGAGGAAATAGTGAAATTTACATTCCAGTGAATCTTTCAAATATTAATAATTGTCCAAGTAATTCACATTTTTATTGATGTATGTTTATACTCATAGGGGGCAACCAGGATCAAGTCCTGGGGAAGCAATTGAAAGGCCACTGAAAACAGCATCCCAAATCAGTTCTCAGTAAAGGGAAATTTTGATTAGCTAACACCCTTTCCCCCACAATATTTGATAGCAAATGTTTGCTTTATTATAAAAATATAAAAGTCACCATCATTAAGTAACTTTCTTGCTTATTGCTAATGATTCTAGGGGAATATTTTTATTTTTGGTACACAGCTCTCTCTGAATTGGGTTTGCTGTTTTTGCCCACTATTGTTTATGTGAAGAATTTCTAGTCGGGGTAAAAAATGGTGTTGCTTGTGCAGAGAATCCGTTTAGTGGAGCAGGCTAATAGGCTGACCAGTCATTAACTAAAACACAGCTGGGAAGAGGCTATAATCCCCCAATTTCCTTCACAAATGCAGTAAATAAATATTCAAATGAAGCAGTGCACAGATTTGCATATGTGTTAAACAAAAGCCCAGCTGAAGATTTGTTTTAGAAGCTCTGCTAATATTGCTCCCTCTTCTACCTATAATCCCTCTACCTGGAGAGTTTGTATTTCACAAATGTCCCCATACTTCTCCCAAAACAGAAGTCTTTTTACTTCAAGAATTATCTTAGAAATGTGTTTGCTGACCTCGATTAGCTTCTTCACTGAATCCCATTTTTAACAGGAATAAAAGCCAGATTTTAAATTAAGTCTATTTCCTCTTCTTTAGATATTTGAGTATCTTTAATGTGTAATACAGCATTGTGATATTATAAATTTGAGTATCTTTAATGTGTAATACAGCATTGGCACTCCTGTGTTCTACTGATTTGTGAATAGCACTGGTTTTTGAACCTCAGAGCAGAACAGAACATACTTAGAAAATAAAACTCTAAGGCTTGACCATAATACAACTAATTTGTTAACCCCATGGGCTTTAGAAAATGGATTCAGATCAGCTTTCTAAATTCTTTAGTCCTTCCTCTGAGATTTTAAGAAAGTGATGCAACATAGGATACTGTTCGGTTAATTATTCCTCAGAATGAGCCTCAATAGCGTTACAAATTCCCCATTCTGCCTTTTCTTTCCTTATCCTGCTCTTATTCCATGATTCTAATTTCTAGAGTCAGATTCTAGGGCACACTTGACCTTAGGCTCTTCTGGGTTTCTTATCCTGAAGCAGTGTGAATCCCTCCCAAGGTGAAGAAATATAATTAGAAAAAGAGATCATTCAGTGAGGAGCCTAAGGTAGGACACAAGGGGTTACTTTCTAGGGGAAAAAATAGACTGCAAAAAAATAGAGAAAATTAAGTGATTCTAAAAAGAAAAAGAGGAAAAAAGAGAGTTCTTCAGTTAAAGAAAGCAGCATATGAAAAATCAGCAAGGTAAATTGACTTTCACTTGTTTTTAACACTGTGACTCTAGCCGTTTCGCTGCTCCCGCCCTCCCTTCCACAGTGGAGAAAGAAAAATAAGGCAGTAGCCAAAGCTCCAGAGGATTCCAAGGTTAAAGTGAATTTGTGTTTTCTTTTCAAGTTGTAGTCAGTGGACTGTGGTTATTATACATATATATATAGGAAAACATATACAATGATATATACTCATATTTAATATAATCTATATATACTTATATACTATATATAAATGTTTGCATATATTTAGGAAATCTTACTCAGCAGAGTGACATGTGCAGATTGTATATCTATGAATCTTGTAAAGAAATGGATTAGTTCTAGAAGCACTAGATCAGAATTTGGGCCTTCAATACTATATTTTTTAAAACGTAATAGAGGAATTATTTTTGTCAGCCTGTTCTTAAATGCAGGTGAGGAATCCCTATTAGTGTCTTGTTAGTTGTTTGTTCACTAGCATTCTGATGTGTTTTAATTCTGCTGTATTTAGGAGTAAGTGTAGCTTAAATAATAAATCCAGACTTGAGATAATAAAAGACATTTTTCCTTCTACTTCAATCACATTTACAAAGCATACTTGTACAAAGAAAGTCAGTCTTATATAAATGATAATGCTTTGTATTTTTAACAAAACCATGTTAGTATATTTTATGTTATCCTTTTTTTCAAGTAAATTTTTCCTGCAGAAAATAAAAGTTTTAATACTAAGAGGCTAGTTCAAACATATGTTCTAGCTATTATTATCAACATAACAAATTTTTAAAAATCAAGTTGTACAGTATATGTATGAACATTACAGCGTGGGACAAAAGTAGGTTTACATTGTGAGTAGGTGAAACAGTTTATTCTTGTATTATTATTTGTTAGTTTTTGTATTATTTTCCATATGAATACTGTAAACCTGGTTTTGTCCCACCTCGTATTTTGAAGGAGCTTCAGAGCTTTCAAAATGCATGTGTACAACATGGCAAGATAACATTGGGATTGCTCTGGTTTTTATCTGTTTCATTTTTCACTCATTTCATTAACTAGTTGTTAAAATATGTATCTATATATTTTTTTCTGTTCAAGTCACAATGGACAAGACACTGAGTCACCTTATTTGATCACACGGAGGCTTGGCAAGATAAAGTGCTCAGAGGAAGATCTGTTGAATTTAAATACAACTTCTTTTTTGTTTATTTTCCTGATATTCCACTTGAATTTTTCATAAAAAGTGGTACACCTCCCCATTTTGTTTTATTATTCCCAGAGCTTCTGAAAGTGTATCTGAAAGTTTCTAGTAAAATCCAATAGCACATGTGTATCCTCAGTCACTTAGTGTGGCACCTCCATACATTAATATTAGGATGATCTCCTAGGAAAAATCGTAACAATACTATCATTTTCTATTTGTATAGGAGGTAAACTACATTTCAAAAATAATTTTCCAAAGAACTATCTCTTTCGATTTTCACACATCACTTTTTGTTGCTATTATTGTTATTTATTGCTTTAAGCACAAAAAGTTATTTTATAATCACTTTTTTCTCCAACTTTTCTTTTCATTATGGTGAAGGCTCCAAGTCACATGAAATTGCAGTGCTATGTGTCCGGGTCAGAGCTTCCTAATCAGCCGCATGCTAAAGATTCTAGAAGTTACACAGGCAGTCACAAGCCATGAACGAACAAAAACTAGCAGAGAGAGTGTGCATTTCAGTCATCGTGGCAGGGAGATATTTATCAGCCATTCTGCCTGAGCAAACGCAGTGTGTTCAGCAGTCCAGTCTGAGGTCATGGCTGCCCCAGAATTTGCGCGGTTGGGGATATTTTGGGATGCTTTCATTAGAAGGTACAGAGTACAGTTAAGAAACAGGCTTGGGGCGCCAGCATATGATTATGGCAAGACGGGCCGACCACTGGGAAATTGCTGAGCTAACAGGCCGGGGTGTCAGGCTGACCTCCCCTGGGGCCAAGTCCACAGAGAGACACCACCCAACACACCTTCTGTGGAGTAATCTGAAGCACTCAGTGTTCTAAATACTCATCTGAGCAACAGATGTTTTTGTAAGACAAAAGTATTGTACATTTTCAAAGTCTCTGTTTATGAATCTTTTTGCCTTTCTATTTTTAAAGGCACTTGTGTCCAAAAAAATATCCCTTATATTTATTTTAGAATGATCCAGCATCTTAGCTGCCTGTTCCATTGGTGGTGGTGGGTGGTGGGTGAGTGTGTTGCAGGGTGGAGCAGCGGGGTGGCGGGGTAGGGGGGTGGAGGGGGAGTTGCAGAAGAGCTCTAACCACAAGGCAAGAGTCACACACTTAGCAGGCTGAGAGTCACCTAGAGCTTGTTCAGAGAACCATTATATAAAGCAGGTATTTAGTGGCAGTTAATGCTTCTGGATAAAATCACTCCAGTTTTAATTTGTGGTTAACAAAATATTTCTTTCTTGTGTCTCTTGCTTCTTATAGCACCCAAACTTGATTTTCAAGCAGCCTATTTATACAAAGCATGGAAAAGAGTTAAAATGAGAGAAAATTTAGAGAAGGTGTCACTTGATAACCATGACAACTCAGAAGGCAATAAGAAGAAATTTGGAATCCTATAAGGGTTTTATGAGAAATGGAAAACCTGGCAATTGAGGCAACAGTCCTCTGTTACCTGGCATAGTCAGAGCATGCTTGAAATAGAATAAATCTAAAGAAAATGGAAAAATGTTAATTTGATAACTTGGAAAGAAAGAAAATGCATGATAAAAATCCACTAATGCCACTTTTTATCATCTCACAGCATCTCACAAAATCTTTCTATTTGAAAATACAATCATATCCACTGCTACCCCCACATCCATCCATTCTCGACCCTCACTTCCTCTTGCATTTCCCATACACATGAAACACTCCTTCATGAGGTTTTGATTGGGCAATAGTGTGTAGGTTTTCTTAAAATAACAGGGAAAATGAAATAAAATGTTAAACAAGATAAATTAATTATGATAGGCTCTAAAACAAGTTGTGTTAAAGCATTGACTCTTAAGGTGTCAGAGGTTTCAATTAAATTCAGTATGAGTTAAGTAAATCCCTGGAGCTTTTATGAATCAAAATTTATATTTCACGTTTGGATGCTCTGAGAAGCAAGGGCGTGTGTTACATATCAAAAAGGACAGACAAAGCTCACATCAGAAGTGACTGTGATTGTCAGGTTTCTGCTAAAAAGGCAACAGATCAAGAAAATGAAAATTAAAGTTTCTACAGAAAAAAGAAATCTGTAAAATTTTCAGGTCCTACTTACCACTTTATAGTTTGTCTTTATCTGTAGGCACGTGTGGGTGCCTGTGCCGTGTGTGTGTGTTCATGTGCGTACTTTTCCTGGCTACACAGTTGCCTCTTCTCTAATTTATTTTCTTTCTTATTGTTTCTTTCCCTTCCCTTTTAAAAATATATCTTAAGGTCTTCTTCAGCAATTCCAGGCCATCTGTCCTCACCGTACTAAATAAGCATTCATGGACACATGGCTGCCTCCTCCAGAAAGACAAAGGCTCCTCAGTACAGCTAGGAGAAGTGACCCAACAACAGTGGTAAAAAGGCCTAAAAATATTTAAAGTGAAAAAAAAAATAAGACCAACTTTCTCTTTACTTGACTCTCCCTTTTTTTTCTTAAGTTTAGTTTATGTTTTACCATTGGAATCTGCCCTAACAGAATACATTTGCATAATTGTCTGCCAAATTAGATATAAGTTTATTTTTAAAAGTAAAAAATCCTTATATCAGAAGAAATTATTTAAAAAAACAACCTTTAACTTCCTTTTAAGCCAGAGTTGCATATATTCTCTTGTAGTATAATTGGAAAACACTTAAAAGCCAGAAAAGCGATTGTATATAAGAAGTGTTTGAAATTTCCATTTCCATGGTAGCTACATGAGTTGGTAGATATATACTTTTAGCAGTTTAATAAGGTCACACCCAATGAGAAGATTTGCTTTCAAATAACTTACATAAATTATAAGGCATTAAGGACACACAATTTTAAAAGTGGTCAATGTTTTAAAATTTTATATAAAAGACTGACTCTCACTCCTTTCCAGTTGACCAATCTTTGCTTTTTTGCATATAGAAAATTACCTTGTTTTTATTCTAAGTGAATACTACATTCTTATTATATAAGTTTGTTAGTTTATTAAAGCATTTTATCTAATGAAAAATATTTTAATTGGATATAAATTATCACTTTATTTTTTCACAACAGATGCTGTGTGAATTACATGAACTTATATGAATTTCTGAGCTACTCATAAGTATTCAGAAAACTGCTAAAACCTGTTAGCTGAATAGAAGATAAGATATTTCTATCCTCTTTATGGGCAGAACCTTGCTTATGTAAAAATCATTGAGCATTTTTTCCCCACTGAAACTTAAGTATTATGTATAAGCAAGTGTTTCTTCATTCTTACGCCTATGCTGTATATCCTTACACCAATAGTAAGCATAGCCCAAAATGATGGCTTCTGGAAGTTAAATTACAAAATGACTGAACACTACCTATTATATATTTTATGTTTTAAAGAAAAAGAACTTTGTTCAACATTGCTGTTATCGATAGACAATCATAAATCTTTCTTTAACATGCTTTTGGCTTAACTCCAGTTATTACCACTTAATTTGCTGAAAAAAAAAACCAGACTGTTTCTTTAAAAAGTCTACAGTAAAAAATTTTAGCACATTTCTAGATAGAAATGAATGATATTTTAAATGGTCCCTAGATTATGATGGCACAAACGGAGCCGCTGTATGAATGATACAACAAAATGGAAGTCAGACATCCGAGAAATGATCATCTCATCTAGTTGATATACAAAGAGTTCCAGTTTTACAAACCCTTTTAAAAAAATGTATCAAATAGTTTATACACTATTAAAACTGGTCTTTTGAGGGCGTGTGTGTGTTTGTTGCGTGAGTGAGGGGGAAGAGGCGATGAGATGGGGAAGAAGGAACTGAATTTAGGTGGTGATGTATTTCATTAAGCAGTAGGTGTTCATCAGTGTGTGTCTTACAGTGTTCAGTGTTTTTTATAGAATGTTTTCCCCCTTCAAAAAAACCTAGTGGGTGTTCAGTGGGTTCTTTTGTTGTTCAATCTGTTAATTAGAATTTTGCAGCAAATCTTAAATGAGGAACAAAGTATGGTAGAAAGGTCTTACGTTAGAATTTAGAAAATGTGAATGCCAAATCAAAGTTAGAATAATAAACATGAGTGGAAAAATACCAAAAGATTTTATATGTTTAAAAAGAAAAAGCACAGCACCTTCTGAGGAATACAAACCTGAAATGAGAGATATGTCCCAAATCTGATTTGGGAAAGACACAGGACAAAGCAGCAAGACTCTGTATAGATATGAGATAAAATGTCTATATATTTACGGTTTCAGTTTCGCTGACAGGGAGAAAGCAAATTATAGTTCTAGGTCAGAGTTTCGCAAATCCTGGATAAATGGGTAGAGATCAAGGGACTGCTTCATCTCTAATATGCCAAAGCATTAAGAAAAAAAGAGGTTGGGAAGAAAGACCAGGGAGCAGAAACATCTGGCTCTGAGGCTGAGGGTCAGGCCAACCCTTTCTAAATGTGACTCAGGCTACACGCTACCAGTGTAAGTCATTTCTTGTATATTTTGGGTCCCCATTAATGATGTTTCCTTCAGTAATTTTTTAGTTTACTTTGTCAAGTTCCTGATGAATATCAATGGATGAATTTGAATCATACATCTTTTGTAAATTTTAATTTCATAGGAGGAAGATAATTGACTAACTACTTGTAGATAATCCATTTGAAAATAATCCCTAACATAGTGAAGCAGCAATTGCATTCTCTGGGAAGAATGTAGCATAATGGAATAACAGAGACATTCAAATCAAAAGACCTAACTTATAAATGTTTGCTCCACTTCTTACTATGTATATAGCCATTGTCAGATCATCTACCTTCTCGAGCCTTAGGTTCCTCCTCTGTAATCAGGGATAATAATTGCTTATCATGGACTAATTATGAATACTAAATGTAATAATGTATCTAACGTGTCCAAAAAAAGTTTGGGCCCATAGTGGGTGCTCATAAAAAGTATAGTCCCTGTTCTCTGCCTACCTTGACCTGGACTATCTAATGGCATATGATTGATTTAATCACCAGAAAAATGATTGCTCAGGAATTTTCTGGAATAATCAGAAATTCTTTGGGATATTTTTAGTATTGACATCAATAGTTTTCTTAATAAAGCCTATGATCAATGTAAAGTAGATTTTCATATTTAAAAGATGTATGTGGGTAGCTCTGACCAGGGAGTTTTCTTTCCAAAAATCCCCTATTGAGAGCTATAACTACCATGAGTTCTACTAAAGAAGGTATTAATATTATTATTTTATTAACAAATTCCCCTCATTCATGTGTATACAATTCCAATCCACAGATTTATAGGGAGGACAGTATGCATATGAAATGTGATCAGTGCAAATATTACTTAGAGTTGTGATATTGTCACAGTGAAATAAATTTTAAAAATAGAGAGATTTAGGTAAAAGGTAGATTTTTATTATTTTACAAAATGATTACTGGGTTTCATATTATTTGACAATGAAAATGAATTTATTTTCAATTGAGATATTTACATTATCTATTTTAATAGATTAATAAATAATAAATGATCTAAAAGCAATTTTGAAATTAAAACATCTATTTAATTGGGGGAGATACTAGCTAATTTCTAGCTAAATATTTTTAACCTATGCAATAATTCATGTTTGTTACCTTTAAAACTTGGTACATAAAATGCAGATGGAACTGACAACTAGTAAATCTTGTGCAAAACCTCTACTTTAAAGAAAAATTGACATTTTTCAAAAGAGAAAAGTAACCTTTTCAAAAAAAATTACACCATGTTATAATGCTTCACAAAATTTTAAAATTTTCCTTCTGTGGCTTGAGAAAAAAATTGCTTCTAGTCAATAACATACAGAGTATGCTTTGTTTGTATTTAGAATTTTCTAAAAGTTGTCATGGTCCTCTTCCAAGTAAGTTTATAAGTGTGGAGTTTCATTGTAGTGATTTTAGAAAAAGTATAAATAATCATAGTGGTGTTTTTATTATAATTAAAAATTGATAAAGGTGTATTTTAAACTGATTGGACTGAATTTTTATTTTTTTTTACCTTAAACATATGAACATGTATTTGCACATATACACACATGCACTCCTCTTTTTTTAAGCATTTACCTATGCTCACAAAAACACCATTCAAGTCATCATTCTGGGCTGATCTCAGAAATAAACAGAGAAATATAGTAGGCCTGCTTTAAACTTAAATGTGCTCTATTTCACCTGTATTACAAAGGGTCCAAATATTTTTTGGAACTTAGAAATGCCTAAAGGAACTGATATCACCTATAAAGGCTCCATAAGGCCAAGATCAAACATTGCTTTCCACTTACAGCAGAAAAAAATTAAATTACTACAGAAATAGAAACACAAATATTCTGCCAGAATATGTAATATAAAGTAGTTATAATCACTTTCTCTTATTGTCAGACAGGAGAATACTACCAAAGTAAGGGAGAGAGAAAGTGGCTCTAAGAATAAAAGCTAGGCTATGAAGGATATGAAAGGAATAGACCAATAAAAAAGGAAAAATAAAAGAGGAATGGCTGAAAATGAATATTATTTCATAAAACTGTGGTTTGATTGACAAGACAAGTTAAAGAAATTGCTTCTGGTTAGTTGAGGTAGTAAAACAGTTCATCTGGATTGGTCGAAGTGAGCATTTAAGTTTGTGTCTGAAGAATATAATTTGATCATAAATTCATAATCCTGCACTCTAGACAAGACAGAAACAGTTGATCTTATATTGGTGGAAAAAACTGAAGCATTATCTTCACTTTAGTCTCTGATTCTGCAAAAAGATAAAGAATGATATTCTTTTTCCTCTCTCTTTGTGTGTGTGTTTGTATGCTATGTATTTTCGATTGCACCTTAAATTCATATAACACTACATGGCAAATATATTTTAATAAACAATGGTATTCATTAAATTTCCACAGTACAAATCACCCTGTGAGTGTAATCAGGGTAGGCTAGGTATACTGACTGAAGGAATAGCTCCAACCTGCAGTAGACTAGCACATGAAAGTGTCTTTCATTTCCTGTGGCATGTTCATGATAGGACAACTGTTCCACACTGTCTCAATCCAGGCTGCTGATGCTTCTGTTGTTTGGAAAGAGCTGGTTGTCTTGGGAGTAGAAAGGAACAACAGTAAATCAAATTTTTCTTCAAGAGGTTTCAACTTGAAGTGACACCTGTCAAATCTCCTCATATTTTATTAACCAAAGCAAGTCATGAGCACATGAAATATGTTGCTTGTCATGAGGACACAGAAATGCAGTTTGAGCATGTGACCAAAAGAAAAGATACCAGTGGCCAATCACAAAAGACAAACCAAGCAGTGGGAAGACTAAGTGATCAGTTTTGTCTATTTTCGTTGTTGTTGATAATCACTTTCATTGTAATGACTATGCAGAAACACAGCTTGATTAAAGTGAACAGTTTTCCTTCACTGTTTCATTTCAGAAAAAAATATATAGTTCCCTACTCATAGAGATCCATTTTTCTGAAATGTTTTTTTTTTTTCCCGTGAAACAACAGCCAGTAGAAAACTGTTGAACTTGTAAAAACAAAACTATTACAATAAATATCCTGGACACTCAGTACATGAGTCTCAGCGTGCTCATAGAGCAATGCTATGCACACCATCTTCTCAGTTCATTTTATTTGCTCTCTTTCTGTCTGTCTATAGTGAATGTCAGGGCGCCTGCTTTCTCCAAAAATGTCCTTGGATTGACATCGCCATTATGGCTCCAGTTGTTATTGCTGTGCCGTTGCCAAGGCAGCCAAAATATAGACCTGGATTCAAAGTAGAAACTGGGTGTGTAAGAGGGTAGCCACTTCCATCCTCATGAATACAGCTGCTCTGAATGTGACAAATACCATTATCATCACGGGTCTTATTACCTCAAACCACAAGGTGCTATCCGAACAAATGCTCGGTTTTAACTGTCAGATTCTTAAATGTGTCACATTTTTCTTTGGATCTTTATGTTATTGTAACAGCTGTTTGTAAACATTGTAAAGTCCACATTAGGTACAGAATGGATAGGAATATTTTGACCCATATGTCTGCCCTCTGAACCATCATAAGGAATGCAGCATGTCTGCTGACACTTAAAGCAATAGATTTAAATAGTAACCCAGATCAACTTCCAGTTGAATAAGTCAATAGGCATTTTCAGTTTCTGACTCCATGTGAGTCAGTTTTCTTTCATCAGCTGGCCTGAGAATGTCCAAGGGTGTTCAGACCTTAAATGAAAAAAGGATAGCAAATAGGTGTTTCCAACAAGATTGTATCTGAGCAATATTTTCACTTAGAGTCTAGTATATTCTCTTTGATAAAGTTACTAGTGCTTGTCGAATAGCAATTCTTTTCTTTAAAAACAGGCACACGAAAAGCATTAGAATTTCATGCTCTGATCTTTTTCCTTCTGAAAATACCCCATGCTATTTTATGTAGTGGTAATGAGTTAAATATTTCTAGTGCTTGCCTGGGTAAGCAGTCATGAGGGCTGTTGTAATAAATAAATAGTAAGAGCACATTGCTCTGATAATAGCAAATTTCATGGAAGGATGTGAATGCACCCTGCAAAAGAGTGATACAGAATCCTTAGAAAGGCTTTTATTAGCAAAAATGTAATACAATTTTTAAATAGAACAGAAAGGCAGAGCGTAGAAAGAATCTCTGACACTGTGTTTCTAGTATCAATTGTAATTCTGGACACCTAGGTTCACAATCCAAGCAGTTGAGAAGCTTAGAGAAATTCTCATATGAAAATGAACTTACAGAGCATTGACTATTATGAGAAATCTTGTCCTTTGGATTTCTAGGCTTTCTTGACACCACATATCTGCCAACAAATTGTGTTAGGCAGTCACTTTTGAAAGTACCCAACTAATATATATCCAGTTGCAATTTTGCTTGGGATTGAAAATAAGATTCTGACAATTATTGTCTTGTCTTTTAGTTTACTCTTCACAGAGTAATTAGCTATATTTTAACCATGGCCCCCAAAGTTGAAATTTTCCAAGTTTGCTTTGCTCCGGTAAACTATGTACAGTCATCACCTATCTTTACTTACCATACCTATCTATACTCGTATACCTGCAGGGCTATAACAGTAGATATAGAAATATTTGCTTCTGAAATAAGCACTTTCTTCAAGAAAATCAAGCTTCTTATTAAAAATATATTTGGGTCATAAATTAGGATTCAATACATAATGACCAAGGTAAGACAGCTTAGGCGCATGCTGGCTGACAGGAGAAAATCAGACCAAGACATAAGTTGATTGTGGAAAACTGAGACTTGACTGAATGTGGAAAGTGTGATTTCATTTTAAAGGTGCAGGCAAATCCTTTTAACGGTTTGTTTTCATATGGTGTTAGGCAAATTGAGGTTTGTTCTAGTCTTCATGCACACACACACACACAAATAATCTCAAACTGAAACACAAAGTTGTATTCCACTCCTATAGTGTAATAATGCTTGTGAGGTTTCTCATTGTGTCCACACATTATCTTGAAATAAAAGATTAAACTTTCACTTAGGGATGCATCCTGAATTTCTTTGTGAAATCAAAATTGAAAATGGAGGCTAGATATAGCACTTAAAATATCTTATGTCTTTTTTTTTCATGACAATTATTCTTTGTCAAAGCTGGCCTTATATAAATGGGGAAAGAGTTTATTTTTTTCTCTATTAAGTTCTGTATCTCTTTGTATTATTCTAGTATATATTCTAGTATTTTTCAAGATTTTACTCCCATTCCAAAGACTCCAGGAGCCCACAATTTTATGCCCCTGGGAATGCAGGTTTTTTAGAAAGTACCCAATGTATGGATTTTACTTACTCTCATTTATTGTTGTAAGTTTTCTAGACTGTATAGTTCTGAGTGCTGGTAAACATCCTGTTTAATGTATAAGCAAATATCCATTCTATCAAGGGGTTTTGTTCAGAAAATTTTTAATAAAAATAATGTTATAAATAGATGTTATATATTGCATTTTACATTCAGTACCCTTCTCCCTCCTGCCTGTCTCTTTTCCTGGTCAGAAATGTCAGGCCCCTAGAACAGCAGGTTTTAGCTTTGTTAATAAGAACAGTCAGAGTACTAATTCCAACTAATTTGTGAAAGTGAGAATGACTGCTAATCCCTTAAACATCTAAAGGTTAAGAGTGGTTAGAATAGTTGCTAACGAAGTAAATCACAAATTTGCAGAACATTAATGCAACATAATAAGCCAAAGTAAAAAAGTTCAGACACCATGTAAGGATATAATTTTCAGTTAACACATGGGAACATCATACCAGTCTAGAGTTGAGCTTTTGGGTCTCTTTGTCTATAATGCTCATGATTTGGGCACCTTTTCATTTTTAACTTTTGCACCATAGAATCTCTCCAAAGTCCAGTTCATCTTCAATATAGTTCCCATTTCAGAAGCTGCAAGGCTCCGATGTGTGGGGAAAGTGTGACAGGAAAGAAGATGTTGTGTACATCAATATGGGGTAAATCAGAAACCCTGAGTATTTGCATTCAACTAGGGACTTTCTGGGGATAGTGCCTTAGCTGGAACCATGAGCTATCAGGTTCTGTGGAAGGCTCTTCAGAAAATATTAAACTCCCTCAAAATCACACTGAACCTCACCCACACCACCTTCTATTTGTAACTCAAATATTCATTTTGTCATTTCTAAGTGAAATAGATGAGGTTTAAAAATCAAAAGCCTAGCTTTCTAGCCATGGTCCTATTTCTCACTGTGTTCTTGGGAAAACACTTCATCTTTATGAGTCTCAGTTCTCTCATCATTCAACTAGGATGAAGATTCTAGCTGTGCCTTTAAAGGGTGCTGGTGGAGACACAATAAACTGATAGATGCTAAAACACTTAGACAAAGTTAGGATCATTATGCCAATTTAACCAATTAATTGTCAAATACTATAAGGTGAAAAAAGTGCAGCCTTAAAATATTTTCTCTAGTTCTATATTAGAACTAATTTCTTGTAAGAATCAAGATCATCAAGATTTAGTGAAGTCAAATGTCACTACTTTCTTGAAACTGAAATTGACACTCGGTTTTGATTTTATAAATAATTGTTGAGATAACTTTATACAATTGCCTGCTCTTTGCCTTTCAGCATTCTAGGGAACTCAATATACTTCTCAGGATTATTTAACATCCAAGACAAAGTAATTTTTTACTCCCTTTTAGATTTGTTTATGTTTGTTTTTTTTTTCTTTTCTATTTAGGGTGCAAGTCTTATTCTAGGTAAGGGTTTAAAGGTATTTGAACATATGTAATAAACTAAAATAAAACTAAATGAAAATTAAACTGAAAGTGAACTAAAATGAAAAATAATGCTTTAATTTCATATTATAGAAAACATTTATTAGAATGCTTAGTTTTATTTTGGAAGCCAAGAAACAGCCTTTCTTAACTTCAGGATGTTATTGAGGAAATTGTACAGAGGATTTTTTCTGTATAAATAGACTGAAATGGAGACAACAAAGAGTGAGGCTTTATATATATTATTGTCATGGAGGTACATTTACACCCACAGTCCATGAAGAATTAGGAAATACAAGCCATAATGCAGTCCATTCATCCAGAAATTTCTACTTCATCCCAAAAGGTGGTATAGTACAAACCAGTCCCTCTACGTTTTTATAGACGGCAATTACACAGACTTGGGTGTATAACTTGTCATACGTGTGATTGATAGCTATATTTGATAAAAATCTGAATTATTACAATATGAATACCACTTTAAAATATTCCATAATGGATCCCATTTTTTGGAAAAATGGAAAACATTATACTCTTTTACCAATTAGGAACAGATGTTAAATATATTTCAATAATACATATTTATTATATACTATATAAATTTGTATATACATGTGCATATATGCTTATGTAAGCATGTGTATATATAATTAACACTCTTAAAATGTCTCAATATTATTCTATCACAAAATCAATATTTTCCAGGATTTATATTAATATTATACATAAAATTGTTCTTACAACCTATATCTATGTAGGGCTCTAGTAAAACTATATAAAGTATCCAGATATTTAATAAAACATACTGACTAATAGACACTAATGTAACATAGGTACTAAAGCCAATGGTCAGAAATTCAACAGACCTAAAGCCACCTTTGAATCAGTACATCATTCATGGCTTAAGAAGAAAGCAAATTGGAAAAGGTGCCATCAAGTGTCTCGTTAAATAACTTGGTCCAGGAAGTCAGAGAAGAATCTGCTGACCTCCAAAATGAAAATAATTGTGGTGAAAGGGTAAGTCAGAAATGTGGGTGTCACCTTGATGACTAACTCTCCCTCACCCCAATGTCTAATCAACATTAAGTGTATGTCTTAAACATCTCTTATTTCATGAGTTTCCTTAAGTTCACCCTTGTCGAGCACCATTATTTCTCCCCTGAATCACAAAAAGTTTCCAAAATAGTTTTTATACTCATTTATCTGAAATTAATTTTCTGTATTAAAATGAATACAATAATCCAAAAATTCAAATAATATCAAGCCTTTGTCCTACTGAAAAGTCTTCTATGCCACTTATCTTAACTCTAACAACAAATGAATTGGTTTGTTTTATTTGTTTTTAATTTGACCTTGGCTTTCATGTGGTTGGTTTTCCTCAACTTTCTCAAGAATCTTGGAGGTAGTCACACGTATACAAGATGGACTATACTAAAAAGTAAAGGTAGCAGGCACACACTCTCTTTGCTCTCGTTCAGGACTGTTACATGCTCTCATCCAAGTGAGAAGGCTGACTGAAGCTTTCTTGTGAGTAGGGGAAGTCAGGGGAACGTTTTGACAGTTAGTCTCTTTGACGTACCCCTGGGAAAAAAAGCAGGTTACAGAACAGAAACCATCTATAGCTCTAGTATATTCCACTATCTAAAGAAATTGTTCTTCTAAGTGTCATCTTAAACCTTTTTTTTTTTTTTAATATCCATGTGGCAGACTAGAGTTATCTTGAGGTCTGCATGATTTGTCTCTTAGATCCTAGAACACAGGTGGCACACACAGGGCTCGTGGGCCTAATCTGGCCCTCCACCTTGTTTTATGCAGCCCAGCACCTTGTTTCTACCTGACAGCAGCACCAAACTTTTACTTAACTGTGGAGTAGTTACATTTATACAGTCCTAAAATTACATTCGGTCCTTTGAAGGCTGATGTGGCCCCCAGTGAAAATGAGTTTGACACCTCTTCCCTAGAATATTCACAAGATAACTTTCTTAGAATATCATCCACCTACTCACTTGATTTTGAGAATAGCTCTTGGGCTTTGGTCATAGAGCAAGAGTCTTTCCTGTCAAACCATAGCTCTGTATATACCTGTACAGAAGGAAGATATCAACTTTCTCAGTTGTTTGGAAAGTAGATTTCTAAATAATGACCCAGACTGGCCCCCTAGCTTATCCCTGTCTTCTATATTTGTTGATTAACCTGGGAGGTATCTGGCAATTTTTGTTAAATTTCATTGTTAATTTTCCTACTAATCACATTTCTTTTGTGTGCTATCTTCTGAGAATTTTTACAAAATTTGATTCACTAATGGTATACTTTTCTTGTTTTCTAGAGTGTCATGGTGCCATTCATTTCAATTTATCATTTTTGTTCATTTGAGGAGCTGTTGAAACAAATATAGACAGATTTGAGTTTAGTAAACCATTTTGAACTAGAAGATTTTTACCTTTAATTTTCTTTTGGAAAAAATGCTTTGAGTGAATTAATAATTAGATAATTAAATTGTAGAAAACATAATTTTAAAAAGTTTTAAAAAACCCTTAAGAATTTCAAAAATATTTTAGTTAATTTACAAACATTTTATTTAATCTTATTTAAGAATATCCTTCAGTATCAATTTATAAAACTTGATTATTTGACCATATCATAATAAAATTGTCTTAATAAAAGATTCTATTTTCCAATTCAGACAGATATTACCTTAAGGGATTTGAATTAGTTAATTAAAAAATATCAATAATAAATGATATGAAAATCAGTCTAACTGATGATTAGTGAATATACCACTTTGATGATAAAATATGATGGATGATATTTAGGCCATTTTCAGTATTTAAACAAAACCTTATTTACTATGCCAATTCTCAACTAATCTTCTTGGTGATTTTTTTCCATCACAGTATAATTTTCAGTTATTACACTTTCTTAAAGTCCATTGGATTTATAAAAATCAATGGAATTAACTAAATTATATTCTCTCTTGAACTCTCATAACAACTGGAAGATTAGTGATAAATGATTCTGTGAAAAATTGAAAACCTCATACTATACCCATAGGATCTTGGTTATTTTAAGGGATCCATGATGGTAGGAAGAAAAAACAAAAAATAATAAAATATGTGAAGTCTTCCTTTTCAAAATGGCTACAAATATTATTGATTGATACTGAATATTTAATTCTCACTGAAATGTAACCTTAGAAATTAGTCTACAGGTTGTATATATATTTCATAAAGAAATTCCTTTAAATCTGTCTGAGAAGATAACCCATGGGACTAGCAAAAATGGTTCTGTGGTGGAAAATTACTTTTAACTAAAGGTTATATGAAATTGTACTGGTGCTTTTTAAAACTGATTGCTCAAGACAGTGATTCTTTTGTAACGATCTTTAGTTCAATTTGCTTTCTATACCTTTCTGGTTTTTTTTCCCCTTGCCTTCAGTAACCTTTTATCTCTTTGATGGTCATATTTTCATCTCTATCTACTTTTGCTTCCCCTACTTTCTCCAAGATTATATTCCCTCTGTCCAGGATCTATCAGTGGTTGTCTCACCCTTCACAAAGATCTGTATGTATCATAAACCAACTTATTCTACTACCCCTTCTTCCATGATTAATTTTTATTCCATCACTATTTATTATCGGAAGAAATTATAGATGTGTTAGATGTTCATTTGTGAATCTTTGTTTTTGTAGACTAAAGCTCTGAATGGTGGATGACAAAAGGATAATTTAAATCATTTAAGACTGAAATTTTCTGAAAGTAATTATTATTTTTATTATTGATTCACCTGACCAAAATATACTACAAATCATGTATATTATTATAAATGGGCTATACCATTTATCTTGATTAGAAATATTTTTGTATCAAAAAAGTATAGAAAGTGCTGCATATATGAGGTCTGTGCAGAAAAAGTCCAGCCATTGTCAATATAATGAGAACAGTTTGCATGACATCAGTGTAACCTGGCAGCCAAGGAGAGTGGACTAGAATGTGCGTGTGTGAACAATGACAACTTCACTGTACTAGTCAGTGGGGGTAGTAGATACTATAGAGTAAACATGTGTATTCTGTAGCCATCACATTCAAAATGACTGAGTGAGTAGAGCAATGAATCTGCATTAAATTTTGTGTTAAGCTTGAACATTTCTCCACAAAACTATTCAGATGATTCAGAAGCCCACAGCTATGGGCAACTGGTAATTGGCAGCTTCATCACAACAACGTGCCTGCTCATGTATCACATCTTGTGCAGAGTTTTCTGGTGAAACTAAATTGCTCAGGTGACTCAGCTCCTTACAACCCAGATCTGGACCCTTATGCCTGGGTTTTCCCAAAACTAAAATCATCTTTAAAAGAGAAGAGATTTCAGGCTGTCAATGAGATTCAGGAAAGTATGGTGGGGAAGCTGATGGGGATTGGGAGAACTGTGTGAGGTCCCAAGGTGCCCACTGTGAACGGGACTGAGGTGTCATTGTCCTGTGTACAATGTTTCTTGTATCTTGTATCTCCTTCAATAAATGTCTCAATTTTTCACATTACATGTTTGGATACATTCTAAACAGACCTTGTATATGGTCAAGTAAATTATGACAAAGAAGCTAATACACATAATATATAATGTGAAAAGACAGCCTCTTCAATAAATAGTGTTGGGAAAATTTGACAATCACATGCAAAAGAATGAAACTGGACAATGGTTCAGTTTCATTGTCCTTACACCATACACAAAAATTAACACAAAATGGATTACAGACTTGAACATAAGGTCTAAAACCATAAAACTCTTGGAAGTAAACACAGGCAGTAAGCTCCTTGACACAGGTCTTGACAATGATTTTGTGAACATCATACCAAGATTAAAAGTAATAACAAAAATAAATAAGTGAGACTACATCAAACTAAAAAGTTTCTACCCAGCAAAGGAAATCAACACAATAAAAGGGCAATTTACAAATCAAAGAAAATACTTGCAAATCATAAATCTGATGAGGAGCTAATATCCAAAATATGTAAAGAACTCATAAAACTCAATAAAACAATAAACAATTCAATTTAAAAGTGAAAAGAAAAATCTGAGTAGATATCTTTTCCAAAGAAGACATACAAATGATCGGTGTGTACATGCAAAAATGCCCTATGCCATTCACCGTCAGAAAAATGTAAATCAAAACCACAATGAGGTACCACCTGACTACTACTAAAATGACTGTTATCAAAAATACAAGATATAGCAAGTGTAGTCAAGGCTGTAGAGAAAAGAAAACCCTTGTGCCCTGTTGGTGAGAATATAAATTGGTGCAATCACTATGGAAAACTTTATGGAGCTTACTAAAAAAATGAAATAAAATAGAACTGTTGTATGATCCAGCAATTCCACTTCTGGGTATTTACCCAAAGAAAATGACTTGACACAAACTTGAAAATTTATAAGTGCCCTCACGTTCACTGCAGCAGTATTTACAAAGCCAAGACATGGTATCAACCTAAGAGTCCTTTGATGGATATGTAGATAAAGAAATTGTGGTACATAATGAAATATCATTCAGCTATTTTAAAAAAGGGGAAATCTTGCCATTTGGAGCAATATGGATATAACTCGAGGGCATTATGCTAAGTGAGGTAAATCAGACACAAAAAAGCTAATATAGTACAATTTCTTTTTTTTACTTTTTTTATTGATTATGCTGTTACAATTGTCCCATTTTCCTCCTTCACTCCCCTCTACCCTGCCCACATCCTCCCACCCACATTCCCCCCCTTTAGTTCATGTCCATGTGCCATAAGTTCTTTAGCTTCTACATTTCCCATACTATTCTTGCCCTCCCCCCGTCTATTTTCTACTTATTGTCTATGCTACTTATTTTCTGTATCTTTCCCCCCCCTCCTCCTCCCACTTCCCTGTTGCTAAGCCTCAATGTGATCTCCATTTCTGTGGTTCTGTTCCTGTTCTAGTGTTTGCTTAGTTTGCTTTTGTTTTAAGTATGGTTATTACTAACTGTGAATTTGAAGTCTTTTTTTACTGTTCATATTTTAATCTTCATTTTCTTAGGTAAGTCCCTTTAACATTTCATATAATAAGGGCTTGATGATGATGAACTCCTTTAACTTGGACTTATCTGAGAAGCACTTTATCTGCCCTTCCATTCTCAATGAAAGCTTTGCTGGATAGAGCAATCTTGGATGTAGGTCTTTGCCTTTCAGGACTTGGGGCTTTCCAGCCCCTTCTTGCCTGCAAGGTCTCTTTTGTGAAATCAGCTGACATTCTGATGGGAACTCCTTTGGAGGTAACTGTCCCCTTATCTCTTGCTGCTTCTAGGATTCTCTCCTTCATTTTTACCTTGGCTAATGTAATTATGATGTGCCTTGGCGTGTTCCTCCTTGGGTCCAACCTCTTTGGGACTCTCTGAGCTTCCAGATTGGGGAAGTTCTCCTTTATTATTTGTTCAAATAACTTTTCCACTTGTTGTTTTTCCTCTTCCCCTTCTGGTACCCCTATAATTCAGATGTTGGAACATTTAAAGATGTCCTGGAGGTCCCTAAGCCTCTCCTCATTTTTTTGAATTCTTGTTTCTTCATTCTTTTCTGTTTAGTTGTTCCTTTCTTCCTTCTGGTCCACTCCATTGATTTGAGTCCCAGTTTTCTTCCCATCACTATTGGCTCCCTGTGTGTTTTCCTTCATTTCTCTTATTGTAGCCTGCATTTGTTCATCTAATTTATGACCAAAGTCAACCAATTCTGTGAGCATCCTGATCACCATTGCTTTGAACTATGCATCTGATAGGTTGGCTATCTCTTGATCACTTAAAAAAATTGGCTCTGGGGCATTCAATTCTGTTTGAGCCATCTTTTTTTATTTTTTATTTTCCTTTGGTCTGGTTGCAGGTGTTACGTATGGGCAGCGGAGACTTAGGTGTTCACCAGGGCAGGGCACCCCAGTCGCTGGGTTGTGACTTTGTATGTGGGGGCGGGGTCTGAGAGGGAACAATGGCACCTGCTCCACTTTCTCTAGGACTTCAGTCCCCTCTGCCACTTCCCACAGGCAAATTGGGCCCTTCCTGTGCTGGCTCATGGGTGGGTGGGCCTGTGCACTTTCTCGGACTCTGTGGGTTTTCCCGAGGAGCCTCCTGTAAGGCTGAGAGAATCTTTCGGCCTCAACCCCCACAGGTGTTTTTAGTCGATGCTCTTAGGCTTTGTTTCCTGGAGGTGCTGGGTCCCTGGGTTACACGATCTGTGTTGCTGCCTGTTTTCATTTACTTTGTGCGAGAATGTGTGGCTGCAGTGCCCTGGGTCTGCTCATTGTTGCCTCCCATGCCCAGGTTCTGCCACCAATCCACCAACTGCCATCTGTGCCCTGCACGCCCGCGTCTGCCAGACACCACTTTTTCCTGCCGAGACCCCTCAACCCCTCTCCGTAGGCCTCTGACTCCGCCGCTCCTTACCGATCTGGATGTACGGTAGTCAGACTTCTGTTCAGTTCATTTCTCTCTGTTCTGGTTGTTTCTTGTTTCTCAATTTTTGTTGTCCTTAGTTTTGTTTGCGCAAGGAGGCACAGTGCAACAACCTATGCCTCCATCTTGGCCGGAAGCAAGAATCGTACAATTTCTTTTACACATGGAATCAAGAAAGAAAGAAGCAAGGAAGGAAAGAAAGGAAGGAAGAAAAGGAAAGAAGGAAGGAAGGAAGGAAGGAAGGAAGGAAGGAAGGAAGGGAGGGAGGGAGGGAGGGAGGAACCTCAAGCTCATAGATGGTAGGTTGCCAAAGGCAGGAGGTAGAGAGTTGGAGAAACGAATAAACTCTTAATGTTTTGGGGTTTTTTTGTTTTTAGTTTAAATAAATTGAAGTTATGGGTTTTAAAGAAGAATAATACATAACTGAATTTCCTTCCTCGTTACATCGTATCAGGGTATACTGTTCTGATATGATATATCCTCATGATGTTAGACTTGATCTTTTGGTTAAGGCCATATTTGCCTATTTTTCTACTGTAAAGTTATTAGGTTTTTCCATTTTCACACTCTGTTCTTTGGTATGAGTCACTAAATCCAGTGCATACTCCAGGCATGTGTATGTGTATGCAGTGGCAGAGGAGGAAGCCGGGGAAATAAGGTCCACCTCCCCTAGAGGGGGATTATCTATATGTATATTTTGGAATTATAAGTAACATTTGTCTTTTTCAGCCTATATACGTATTTTATATTATTATTCGCTTTTATCAGTATGTATGTGTTTATATACATCTCTTTCATATTTGGCATTGCAATCTAATATCATTGTTCTGGGTTGAATAGAACCTCCAAAGATTCATGGCTACCAGAATCTGTGGTTGTGACTTCATTTGGAAGTAGAGTCTTTGAAGATTGAATCAAGTTAAAATGAGGTCTTACTGGATTAAGGTGCATCCTAAATACAATATCCCTGGTGTCCCTACGAAAAGAGAAAACTTTGGAAACAGAGATTGGTACACTCACAGAAGTGAACACCATGGCAAGGGCAGTTATGACTCAGTCACTTGGAGTGTCATTCCATACAGCAGGGGTGTCAAATTCATTTTCACCAGGGGCCACATCAGCCTTATGGTTGCCTTCAAAGGGCCAAATGTAATTTTAGGACTGTAAAAATGTAACTACTCCTTAACTAAGGGCAAGGAGCTCAGCATTGCTGCTGGGTGGAAACAAGGTGGAGGGCTGGATTTGGCCCACAGGCCTTATGTTTGCCACCTGTACCATACACCAAAAGGTTGCAGGTTTGATTCTTGGTTGGGACACATATGGGAGGCAACTGGTTGGTGTTTCTCTCTCACATAAATGTTTCTCTCTCTCCTTTGTTCTCTCTATAAATTCAATGAACATGTATATTTTAAAATACCACAAATAAATATTAACAACTAGTGCAAAATTTGGAAACTTAAAGATTTTTAAATCATTACATATTCTGAAACCAAACAACAAAATACATGCCTCAAAACTGTCATGTGACATTCATAGAATTAACAAAGAAACTAGGCAAAGTAAAACTTTCTTTTTCTACAGGACTGTTATTTCATTTAAGAATTCCAATCAATGATTTATTATGAAATCTTATTAGCACAATTATTCTGTAGTAAAACAGATAGATGAAATATTTACTTCTTTTTGTATTGCTGTCCAATTAACAACACAATAGATAGATTCCATTCAGTCTGTAGGAAATTAGCAAATTAAGCACCAGAGGAATAATCCACAAACTAGATAATCACATAAATTGACCAAAATATCCTCTATCCTGAGATTCCATTTTTTGTGGGGTTTTTTTTTGTTTTTTTTTGTTTTTTGCTTTGTTTTGTTTTTGCTGAGATTCTTTTTGATAAACAGAAAAGTAAATCTCCAAATTTCACCTTCCAGATACAGGAACTAAATATTATGATAGCAGTTTTAATCATATTTCATTTACATGTCATCAGTACATTATGACTTCTAAGAGGATTAGCATAGCAATGACAAGGAACTAAAACAAGAGAAATTTTTTTATGGGAACCAAATTATAAATTAAAGGAAAGTTTTAAGTCTTCATGATTCAATGCAAACCCCGTTTTCAGTAATTAATCCCTAATTTTTGTGTTTAAATGGGCTCAATGGAGAGCCTTATTCTAACCCACTCTGAGATGTTTTGTCTCATGTGTATCTGTAATAGTAGAAGCTCAGAGAGTTCAATTTCTGTTTAATTTCTTATATATGTGAATGGCTAAACATGAAAGTGAAAGGAAAGCATTAAATAGATGCCTAGGAAATTCTTATCAAGATCTTTAGAATCTAAAGAGTGTCTTGCACACTAAACTTTCAGTCTAAAGTGGTGATCCACCCTTAATCTCAAAGTAACATACTTATTTTGAGATTTTGTATATGGTAAAATTGTCTCAAATCTGTGTTCATAATATTATTAATGATAAATTGGTATCTATAAAGAATGTTTTATAGATCATTGCAGAAATTATATATAAAATATAACAATCATTTAACCTGGATGCACAGGGAATTTTCCTAAAATATTATAAAAATCTAATATAGCGGTAGTGTGTTTTATATATACTCAGTCTACCCACTGACATCCTTGCATACTGAGAAGAGGGATGAAAAATCATATTTGAAGACATTTTAATATCAGAAAATTAAGAAATGTGCACCAGAATAGTTGCCAGAATGCAATATAAGAAAATGCCTTATATGTAGTGTAGAAATATCTAAAAAGTTTAGATTGTGCTCCAGTAATCTAGATAAAGATACACGTGCAACTAATTATCAAAATAACTACATATTGCTTAAAATTTGTAATTAATTCTCTTATAGCTGAGCCAATAAGATATTAATTATAATTAATTCTCTTATAACCTGAGCCAATAAGATATCTGCTATTCAAATTGTTTCAAGAAAAGTTTGAGCATATGTAGTATCTTCCAAAAATGCTGATTTCCCATAAGGAGTAGGGGGGAATAATAAGGTATAAAAAATTTGAGATTTATGCTATATTATATTAGTGTCCCCAATTATCAACTCTTTCACTTGTAGGAGTATAATTCACTGCCACTTTTATCATGCCCTATCCTATTGTCAGTCTAAGCCATGTTTCTTCTTGCCAATGAATGTGACACATACCTTCTGAGCAGAAGATTTAAATTTGCTTACAGCATTTGGTGGGGCTTGCTTCTGTTCTCTGCCAGGAAAATAACTTATCCCAGATAGAAGCTGCTCCTTCGGTATACATCCTAGAATGAAAAGACATGGAGCAAAGCAGAACTGATTTGCAAACCTGTAAGGAAGAAATTAATGTTTACTTTAGAATTGCTTGTTAAAGCAAGAGAGTTAACTAATATAAATGTAAAAGATAACTTTACACTCACTGTTAGTCATTTAATTATCCAAGATTCTCCATCAACTTACTATGTCTCTGAGTAACTATAACAATGAAGGTGGTTGCTTGCAGGCTTAAGATGGTAATACCTCCTGATTTGCACCCATGGATTTACCTGTAAGACACTGCACTGCAATTGGACTGTCCTTCAGATGTGGTGGCAAGTGAGGCTTCTGGGATTAGTTTTGGGAATTTCTATTTGAATCTGTCTTTATTTATACGCTATTCTGGAAAAGTAATATCACAACTGACATTAAAAGTATTAAACCTCTATTCCTGCCAGATGTGAACCCAGAATTCTACCTATACCTGAGCTTTTCTCTTAATAAATTGTGGGTTGGCAGGGGGTGTCACTCGGACTGCAGATGAGATCATTTCCAAATCAAAATTTCAGGCAAATTTCAAAAGCATTATACATCAAACTAAAAAGCTCAGATATGCAAAAATGCCATTAGTAAGGGTTTCTTAGAGAGGAAATTATATAATCACTTTTGTTTTTTAGATGGGTATCTCTAGTAGGAAAATGGGCAAAACATGGTATAGAAAGAAAATCATAGCCGGAAGAGAGAAAGCTTTTGCAAGCAGAAGGTTCTGAAGGCATGGAGTAAGCAACAGTAGTGGAGATGGAATGATAAACAAATTAGGGAAATTTGTAATGTAATCTCAACAAATAGAATAAATTAAATGTGGCAGTGATAGTTTTTCTTTAATTAAATATATTGCACATTTGACAACATAACAAATGACAAAACAATTCAAGAGATACTCTGTAGATTATGCTATCAACCATTGGATAGTGTGTGAAGTAAACACTGCGAGAAAAAAGAGACATGATTCTTATCATTTAAGTACAGAAAGTACAAAAATGGAAATGAAAGGTGGCTGAAAAGCAATTAGAACTGCTGAACAGCACATCTGATTTGACCAATCCTCAGTGAGATACTATTGTTTTAAAAACTGGAAATGATATCTAATGTTTCCTACAGTCATAAAGGAATTTAACTAATTTGACTGCTTCATTATTGGCACTGTGAAAAATAAGTCCATCCCTATAAATTTCAGTGTGACACTTTGACTAAATAAAATTGTTCTTACCACCATTTTATGACTAAATAGTCAAACATTATTAATACATCAGTCCAAGGATGGAGCTAGCTGAGGTTGGTGGCATTTAAATAAGAATGATCTATTTCTCTGTAGAGGCCCTCAAGTATGGAAGAAATTGGTATTGAAGTTAGGTTAAGGTCAAATCCTGTGGATTCAACATTTGTGATATGAACACTGGCAAAGACCGAAATCTTAAGAATAATAAAATAGTGAGTCAGAATGTAGAGATTTTCAGACTAATAATCACAGTCAGCAAAGTTTAACATCTTGATTCTCTGCTTAAAGGAGATGATGATTCATTAATTACACAGAGCAACTCTGAATAGTTTTCACACATTTCTTTATTCTCATCTATTTTCCCCTTAAGTGAGGAATGAACACAAAATGTAGAGTTAAAACTCATTTCTTACAAAAAGAAAAGAAAGAGAAGGAAGGAAGGAGAAAAGAAGATGAAAGAAAGGAGGGTGGGAGGGAGAGAAAAAGAGAACTTCTGCTTATACAATTAAGCTGTAAATATACTAGCCCTGCTGTTAAATAACCTTGTTTTGAAGGTAACCTTTTGCTCACTTTATTAGTTGAAAGATTCTTTCCTTTTAAAAAAAAATTCAAAATGGAAACCTCAAGTTTAAGTAGGAAATAAGAGAACTATCTTCTACACAAAATAAGGACAATATTCAGAATTGTACTATAGGCACTATTTCCAATTAACTCTTTGTTGATAATTCTGATACATGCCCTGAACAAAGAGATAACTTTTACCACAGAAAAAGCTACCTTGACTTTATGAAACCTCTCCTGTTTTTGTAGGTTTCTCACAGCAACAGATGGTTGGTGCAGGACAAAGTCATTTCCTGCTTATGATTGTCTAGGAAGGAGCCACTTTTATCAAACTAGGGTGTGGAATATAATAAGTAATGTTGTATTACTAGATATTCTGCATTCTTATGTAAAGGTAAAATAATTATAATGAATGTATACCAAAAAATGAATATATTTTTATGAATATATGCAATCAGCTTTCTAAAAGATACAAATATAATTAGATTTCCATTTTCTTATTTCTCTTTAATATATCTATGAAACCACCCTAAAGAGAAAAAAAATAATTCTCAACTATTGTTTACCAGAATAATAACTCAAATTCCCAAGTCTTACAAGACTTTCCACATTCTCTCACCTAATGGACTAGGTCCCAGGAATGGGGTTTTCTCCTAATCAAATCCCTAGGCAGTTTTCTGGAGAAGTATTGCTTCTAGAAGTCAGGGTTGCAAACTAGGGAGGAATGAACTGGAAATACTTTAGCTATAGCTTGGATTCACTGCATTAGGCTCAGTAAGATTTATCTGAGGCATGCAGTATAGGAAATATAACATTGAGAATAGCCTCAACATCCCAGCCCCTGATATGAACAATAGTGTTAGGGCTAAAAGAAGACAGTAGAGGCAAAAATTGATCTGAGTGCTTTTAGTTAACAATATAGCAATGTATGCTTCAAATTAAGTAAGAAAATACATCTCATGTTAAATGTTCGTACCATAAAAATAAAACTAAACAAAATAAATGGACACAAGGGAACTTTTACAGGCAATGGATATTTTTCTTGCTTTGATTGTGGTGGTAGTATCATGGGTAGATGCATAAGTACAAACTCATCAAATTACATGCATTAAGTATGTGCAGTTTTCTATGTATTAATTATATAGCAATAAAGTGAGGAAAATGGTCTAAATTCTAAATCCAGTTCTGAAGGTCTAAGAAAGAGGCAAGAGTATAATGCTCATTTGCAGTTGACATACTCCTCATTTTCAAATAGAGAAGATGTCTTCTGCTATTAAGTAGAGCCAACCTCTAGTGTGCAGAATATGGGAAGGGGAATGGAAGCATCTCTCTAAGAAAGTGTGTTCTCTAGTCCCAAATTCAATTATTCTAGTATGGGTGTAAAATCCATGCATAAGAGCAAGACTTTCAGCATCAAAGAAATAAAATAGAATCTCCCCTTTGTCCCTACACCAAGTCATTCCAAGAGTTCACAGCTGAATCTTGGACTTTCCCCCCTGGCAACAGCATCAGTAAGAATTCCCCTCATACCAACAGAGCCATAAACTGAGCATTGGTCACAATATACTTCTTTCTACACTTAAACTTGTTCTCTAAGGATTGGCCAAGTAATCCTGAAGAAATATGAGGTACAATAATAACAACTCCACTTAATAAAATTTCAAAGAACTGAGTAAAAAAAAAAGTTGAAGGAAAAGAATACCTGTGGCCATCCCTGATACAGAACAGCAGCATAAAAGTAATGCTAAAAACAACTGCTACTTTTTTGCAAGGAATAAAAGAAAGCTCTTTAAATCTTATTAAAGAGCAGTTCAAGCCATCATTGAAAATAATTAAGTAGTGACAATCAGTGGATCAGATAATTGGTTTATAAAACAAGAAATAATTGAGAAAGATGAAATGTTGGGGAGATCACTAATTTTCTGCAATCAAAAAGAGATAAAATGGCAGATATAGAAGACAGTGGTAGAATATCACCATTTTTAAAATGTTTGATGAAATTATACCTGGACAATGATTACCAGTGTCAATTTCACCAATTTAGTTACCCAGAAATTATGTACCTCATGAAGGAAGTACACCTGCCATAATAATTGTGATAAACTCAAATTTGAATCTGATTGCTGCTCATCCAATTTCCAATATGTTGGGTATAGAGGAATATTTAACATAAGGATGTAGTAAGAAAAATCTGACTGTGTGAAATTATACAAGAAAAGTAGTTCAGGGTCTTCAACAGATAAACTGGAGAGAAAAAAATGTACAAAGTAGATTAGAAAAGACTTGAGAAGCTTAACAACTGTATATAAATCCAAACTGAATTCAAAGTTGGTATAAAATTAATACAAGAATATAATCAAAGTCTCGCTTCAGAATTCTATAACCAAAACACTACTACTTAACTGCCATGCAAAACTGAATTGTCATTCATGTGTGGCTCCAGTGAGGAGTAAGAATTGGGGAGGAGAGAAGAAACTTTCTCTTTTGTAGGTTTGAATTCTTTGTTGCTTAACACTCCTGGCCTCTTTCCATTCCCCAGATCACACAAAAGCCAGAGCAACTGAGGAAGAGATATAATTGGGACAAGGAGAAGGTCATGGAGGGCCAGCTGGATGCATCTTTATGCCAATGAGGTAAGAACCATCATTACTGGTTTTAAATTGAGAAAAAAAAAATGAGTTTCATGTACTAATGAGATTCTAATTTAAATGTGAACTCCATCCTTAGGCAGATATGGCTAGATCAACTAACTCAAATCCATTTTACATTCAGTACTAGGAAAGAAAATATGGGGAAAATAATGTAAAATTAATGTAGGTTTTGCATAAATTTTAAGAATTACCTTCCACTATGTGATTTTACATTGGTTAATTGCATGTGAAGAAGAAAGCTTCCTACATAAGTGTATTTTCATGCCTAGGCAATTCCATTGGAGGAAGTGGAAATAGTCACAATGCCAGAGACCTGGAAATGTGTGCCCATGAAGAGAGTGGTCTTCGTAACTAGAAAGTCACTCAATTCAATCCTGCAATGCTGAAATGTGGGACCAAAGAGAAAATGGGAATTCGGATGCTCTGAATATACGGTGCTAGAAAGAATTTTGTAAAATACTTCACCATGGGGATGCCACTAAATCAAATTTATAAATATATGGATGAATTTAATGATAGCTCAAATGGAACTCTTTGAGATAGGAGGAATAATGCATAGGTGGAATACAGGTCTTGCTATATGCTAAATGCATATGTTGGGAGAGTCCTTTCAACTGTTTCTTTACATTAATTTCTTTGAATGTTAACATTTAAGGGCAATGTAATTAAGTTTATGCTTCTTTTCTTATTCCAGAATTGCTAGGTGCGTGGGTAAATATTCTTACTGCGGAGGTTCAGCATTAGGAAGCATACTAGAATACAGATATAATTCATTTTTTCTATTAAGACCTTCTATCAAAATGATGTGTTGGTTACCATCTTTATCTTTATCTTTGTATTATTTCTCAGATGGCTTACAAATATGTCATGGGATGTGCAAGTGTCTCTGCAAATACTAACCTATGTAAAGACAAAAGAAATATTATCTCATTTAAATACACCTTCAGAAAATTGGCCACACCAAGATAAACTGTTTCTACAGGACTATTAAAGGCATTCCAGAATTCATTCAAAAGAAGTGCTTTTAGATTCTTAAAGGGTAATATTGCTCTAGAAAATAACTAATGAAATCAATTAAAAAATCAAAGTTAAGAAATAATAAAGTTAAGAGATGCTTACTTATAATAAAGCATCATTCATTAAGTAAATATTTATTGATAACATGTCATGCAGGCAGAGAAAGTACAATATTGAACACACATATGAGTATTTGTTCCCAGAGTTTACATTCCAGCTAAACAGAAGTATTAAAATAAAAAACAAACAAACAAGCAACAACATACAAAAAACACGAAGAAGGGAAGATGTTATATTCTAGTACATCTCTGAACTGGGAAACAGAAATGCCATCAAACTAGCTGGGAAAAAAAGGTAATGCGTTGAAAGAACAGAGGGAGGAATCATCCTTTGCCTTACTGAGGCTACTCATGGTATTCCAGCTCTGAAACTTTCTGCAGAGCATTATTATTTTTTATCTCTTTTCTCTCTCCAGGCTGTCCTTATTGCAATATGCATTGGTAAACAATGAATGTCTCAGCCTTGAGATGCTAAAACCCTTCGTGTTAGCATCCAACATAGAGGAGCTATTCTCTTTGAATCATTATTCCCAATTTGACACATAAGAAAATCTGTTTGACCTAAAGTTAATGGTCCTCCATACAACCAATCAGCAGTCACTGGAAGGAAAGCAGAAGCATGTAATACTAAACATGGGTGTTAGTCCCCCTGGCAAACATTGTTGTTTGCCTATGCAATATTTATTCTCTGTATCTTTATATTGTAATATAATCCTGATTTGTATGAGGCAACAACATCCCAAGATAAAATACAGCATTCCTTAGCCTCTCACGGATAAAAATACCATCTGATCAGGTGTAGGCACAATGAAATATAAGTAAAATTCTCCAGGTAAGGCTCTGTAGTCTTTTAATATTGTTCTTCCTCAGAAATCAAGTACAATGCTTGTGGTTTCTAGCAATCTTATAGGCATGGTATGACAAACCCAATGGCAAAAGATGATGTCACTCAGTGGAGTGCCTGAGGGAGACCAAGTTCTTAATGTCATGGAAAACCTACCTGAAGAGCTCTGATGTTCTCACCTTCAGAATATAGCAATGTGACAAAAACCTTTTTTTTTTTTACTTATGCCACATGCAGCCAAATGACTTCAGTGATCAGTTAGTGATGACAAGCTGTATCAGAAAAGTGGCTTTTAGCTGGTTAAGCAATCTAAGAAGGCTTACTTTCAACAACTAGTTGGGATACTATAGTAATCAAAGTACAAAAAAGAAAATATTAATGTTAAATATACAGATTAAATCATCAAAACATTAAAAGAGAGCAAGGAGAGGAGTTGTACAAAAGCACAGTATTCTTTATACTCCAGTAAACATGGAATAAAGAAATGAAACATAATGCAAATCTCAAAGCTATGGTAGAAAAAGAAATATCAGTTGAGACTAATAAAAATATGTAATAGGTGACAGAGAGAAAACCTTATATATAAAGATGAGTAGAAATAATCAGTAATATAATAAATAACATGAAATTAAACTAGGATAAATGCTGGTTATATGTAAAATATGGGCCCAGAGCAACAACAATGAAAAAACTTCAGAAAGTTAAGAAATAAAATAATGACAAATATTAATTAATAAACTTTGTATAAAGCCATCCTATGAGTATTAGTATTATCAAGCAAATTAGAAATTGATACAAAAAATACTAAAAAGTATAAAGTATAGAGCCCTGGCTGGCATAGCTCAGTGGATTGAGCACGGGCTGGGAATCAAAGCATTGCAGGTTCGATTCCCAGTCAGGGCACATGCCTGGGTTGCAGGCCACGGCCCCCAGCAACCGCACATTGATGTTTCTCTCTCTCTCTCTTTCTCCCTCCCTTCCCTCTCTAAAAATAAATAAATGAAATCTTTAAAAAATTTAAAAAAAGTATAAAGTATAAAAGCCAAACATTAACAAACATTCATGCACCAAATAATATAGCACTGAAAAGCATGGGGCAAACATTGTTAGAAATATAAAATTTGTTTTAAAAATGTAAAAACTTTTATTGTTCTTATAATCAGTCTATGGTAAACTCACTATATAAAAAGCAATAGAACCTCTAGAGGAAATTAATAAGTTAAGGAGAATGGCTTTTGGTGTGGTATAGGTCTCAGTTTGAATCCTGGGCCTAAGTTAAATGCTATATGCTTTTGAAGTCTCAAAAATTTCTAACTTTGAAATTAAAGAAGAAAGAGTAAAATGAGAAATGGAGATCAGAGGAAGAGGAGGAGGAGAAGAAGGGGGGAAATATAGGGCAGGCGGACTGATGGAGGAGGAGGAGAAAGAGAAGGAGTAAGGAGAAGAATCTAATTCATGTCCTATGTTATAGATATATACATTATTGTATTAAATCTTCATTTTGGCCTGTCCCCATTTAATAGAAAAATGAGCAAAGTCTCAGAGGTAATTTTCCCAAGATCATACAAAGGGTTTTTGTTTATTTTGACTTTAATATTATCATCTTTTCTTTTTCTGGCATTTAATATTTATTTTTTTAAGTCTACTCTAGTTGTTTGAGAAAATCAGAGAACTGATCTGATTTTCTTTGTGGAACACAAAATTTTGAGATGCAAGTGTAATAAGCTTTTTGATTTAAGAGTTAAAATGGTGTATTATTGTTTGCTTGAACCGTCCTGAGAAACTGAAATTAGCAATTGGTATGCATTTTTAATGGTCATACACTTGAATGTGTTTTGAAAGAAACTATTTCTAGGATTATTTGCTTTTGTTTTCCACCCTCAAAAGCATGAAATACAGAGGAGAAAATAGCTTAAAATAAATAAAAGTTGTTCAGTTTATACACAAATTTTATGATCTAAGCTAAATTATATCTGAGATAGGAATCTTTTCACTTTTATAAAAGTAACTATTTAAAATCTTTAAAAGAATTATTCTCTTCAAACATTTTGAAACAAAAATTTGCCTTTTGATAGGAACTATGTGTTTTATTATAAAGATGGAACATGATGTTCTGGCTTACATATTCTCTGCAGAAGGAGATCCTTTTTTGCACTGAATTTTTAGCATATAGTAAAGATCCAGATTGTAAAAAATTAATTTCAGGCATGACAGACTGGAAGTATATATTGAACAGATCTGGGAACAGAAATGATGCAAATGCTTTTCTTCCAGCTTCTGAAAATTATGTAATGGATCAGAATTTCAGGAGAGACTTCTGTCTGAGTGAAGCATGGACTCTAAATTAAAGGAGGGTACCAAGAATGATTTGTGGAGAGCAAAAGGATAAGGCAGTTTCCCACAAATGGTAGCTCGATTGACATTGACTCTGGTAATACCATTTTAGCTAATCACCAGGATCTTTACATATATTCTAATTATTAGTGATGGTAACAGAACTGTGATAGAAAACATTTCTCCTGAATGAGCCAGAGAAGTAAAGCAAATTGACTTTTGAAAGGAAGAGGCTAGGGATGCATTAAGAGTCAGAAATAAAAATCAATGAAATTGTTTTAACTCTTCACTATGTTGCTATTATGTATTAAAGTATTACACACTTCGTTGGGTAACAATGGTGATAGTAACATTTACATTGCCTTTGCATTGATTTATACATTATTTATAGTTTCTATCTAAAAAAATTAAGATAAATAAGCTGATGAAAAATACTTGAAAGATATGTGCCTTCCTATCTTTAAATTTCTTAAAATGCAGTGCAACTGAATATTCCTAGACACTTGTTAACTTAAAAGTTTTACAATAATGTTTTTTAAAAGTTAAGCTTATTGAGGTGACATTGTTTAACAAGACCATACAGATTTCAAGTGTACGCTCCAACAAAACATCATCTGTGTATGTTGTTGATGAATGATATGTCTACACTCAGAAATCTAATGATAATTTAGTAATTCTAATACATGAAGGGATGAATTTATTTATATCTGTATAAATATAACTAGAATTACAAAGATAATACATTACTATTAATATAATATATAGGTGGGTTTTTAGGAAGATACTGTGAAATCAATCCATTTACAACATATCTACAAATTTAATTCAATTCAATACTACTCAGCAAAGGTTTATCAAGGGCTTACACTTCTCCCTCAAAGATTTTTCAAGGAAGAGAAGAAATAACCTTCCCTCCCCTAAAAAATAAACATGCCAAATCACATCCTTCATGAAGTACAAAGTGGTGTGAGAATATTCAAGGATCTAAAATGCCTGAAACATCAGGAGAAACTGGCAGGGATGGCATTCGGGATGGTACCATTAGAAAGGGCAAGAATTCAATGTGGAACACTATGGTGTGCATAATCCCAGGATGAAAGCCACTATAAGCCTACACTCATAAAACTTCCTATAATAAAATTGAAGAAAGTCATTAGCTCAGTTTTACTCAATAAGTAGAAGGCAAACGATGTATAAGAGAGAAGAAGTGATACTCAGTTATCCAAACACTCAGGAGACCTTAAGAGTCAGGACTCATGAATGAACAGCTTATACAAAATGAATTTTCTTTTCTATCTCTATTTCTCATCTATCATCTATTTTCTATTTATCAATTTCATTTTTAATTATTATATAGGTATAAGACAGCTCCAACCTAATTTTTTCTATTGAAGTGGTACAAATGCGTAGGTATGTGTATATGTGTATTTACAAAAGTCTGCTGTTCCCAAAACACCACCCATAAATATGCCCAAAGCATTTATAATCCATCAAATTTCACTATGTGAAATGATTTCATAGAAATTCCCAGAGTGACCCTGCTTAAACTCATATCTTTAGGATAAGTATAGGTAAAAATCTATGCCACACACTCCTAATTAAATGCAAGTTCTCACCTTTCTAATTATCTGAAAGAAGTCACCCCAAGGGATAAATTTTATGTAGCCAGTTCAAAAGAAGGAAAATAAATGAGAAGTGTGAGATACTAGTTTAAAAAGAAAAATAAAGACAAGAGAGAGAAATTGGTTAAGTTGCTTCTGTGATCTACTTAAAACCAATGTATTTTTAATCATATATATTTTTTAAATTTGAAATTTTGGATACCTTAAATTTCTATTGTTTCCTTATTTTCAGTAGACTTTCTGAATAAATAATATATCATCCTCACTGATTACATTTCATCTTCTCTAGTGTGTTTAAGTAGATCTAAGATGATGTCTTTATTTCAATGCAAACACTATTTTAAAAAAGTCTTTTTGCTCTTATAATTTTCTTTTATTTCATATAGAATAGTAAGTTTGTATACACTATGTAATGATGGTAGAAGCTCATGCCTGTCCTTGAATGACTTTCTCCTTTTCTACTTTTAATCTATGCCATTCTCATTTTACTTTCTTTTACTACTCCTTTATATTCTCATATTTCAGTGTTTGCTTATACACTGCCTCCTCCAGGAAGTCTCCCAAATATTAAAAAAACATAATAAATGTTGTTCTCTTATTGCTTTTTGAATGGCAGATGCTGAGCTAGGTGCTTTTTATCTCTTGTCTCTTTTAAAACTTTCAGAAATCCTCTGAAAGGAACATTGTCAATTCCATTTACAGATGAGGAAGCTGAGGTTCAGCATGGTTCAGGTAACATTCAGATGTTTCAGATTCCAAAAAACAGCATACTTTTTTGTGTGTTTTTATCCTGTTCATATGCATGCAAAAATATATGTGTATGCAAATATATACATAAGTATGTATGAATGTGTATATGTATATAAATATGTGTGTATACATTTATAAAAACAAATATATATACACATATCCCTACTAAATCTTATTAAGGATTACAACTAGTTTTTTTATGTCTGCTGCAGATTGGATCATACTGTGGGTAAAGGCAATGATAGAGTCTTATGCAAAGTCTTTGCAGAGTCTTTGTAGAGTTTTTGCACTTCCTTCATTAACACAGTAGCTGGCACATAATAGTTACTCAATACATTATTATTGAATGAATAAATAAAACATCAATCAATTTGTCTGAATAATTGTATTGAACACAATTACAAATGCTTGACAGTCTTGAATTTTCATTCACTAATGCCCTCAGCTGCTTTTCACCAGGAATAATATTTTCTATTCATTTCATTCCCCCCCCCCAAATTTTTAAGTATGTTTTAAGGAAATTTGCCTATTACTATGAATAATATGTTCTGAAAGTGTCAACCTTGATTTTGACAAGCAAAAACGATTATAGATTAACAATTTTCTCACAAATCACCTTTTATATTAAGGTAAGTAAGAAAGAAATATCTTAAGGGGTCTTTGTTCTTCAGTTGATACTAATTAGATTTTTTTACAACAACTATAAAGCTCGCACTGCTCTGGCGTGATAGTGCCAAGTGATAATCCAATGTGACATACATTTCCTATAGCAATAACATTTTGGCAGATAAGCTCCCCAATGAGAAACAACCATTTTTATGCTTAGATGAATTTTGTGATAGAACACAAATGCAAAAAATAAGTACCAGAATTAAAAAAATACTTCATAGTATAATGAATTCCCTTTCTATGTTTACTGGAAGTGACTATATCCATAGAGGGTAAACACAATGAGCATATAATAAACAACATATCACAGATTCCTCATTGTCCTGGGAATGTTGGTAGAATAACTGATTATTATTTACACTAAAACTCATTCCTAGAAATCTTGTTCTTTCCCCTTGATTATGCAGTGCTGTCTTGGACCTGGGAGTCTAGAAATGTGGAAATTATAACACTTTGACATACCATGTAAATGAGGTATCGCTGTAACATGCTATTTAAATAAAGTTTGGAACAAACATTCAGTAGCAAAGTTTGAAAAACTTATAACGAGATTACCTCCTAACTTTCTTTCTATAAGAATATTCCTGTATTCCCCCCAGCCATCTTTTAATTCCAACAAGAAGGTGCAGTGTGCCAATTTAGCTCTCTAGCAGCAAAGCCACACACTGCCTCATTGTGGCAATCAGTCAGGAGCTGAGCTGGTCGTTTAAGCCTCCTCTTTGCTTTATATGGATAATATTTGACTTGGAGGGTCTTTGTGTTTCCAATGGAAATACCTGGCCTGGATATTATCAGTCTCAATCAACAAGCTATTTCCCATCATCATCAATGAAATCTAGACTAGTATAGGATAGGTAGTAAAAGTTTTCTCTTTAATCTATGCACTTTAGTCATTTTCTACATGTTACCTTCATAATTAATTGCAAGACCTGGACAATTGGATGTCTGTGGGAAGTGTTAGAGGAAATTCAATTTAAAAGCTCCTTTCATAAATGTAAGCTTATTTGTAAAAGATCATGGCTATCACAATACAAATGACTGAGCACGGTGGGGACCTTATCTGTGGACCTGGAAAAGAGACAGAAATAAAAGTACCTCATCCTCAGAATTTAAGTCAACATCTTTAAAATATAGTATTCTTAGGGAAGTTTATTTGCTAATGAGTTAAAGACAAAAACTATTTAAAAATAAATAGGATGTAGGTTAGAAGTATTATTAACAATTCAGATTCTTTTACTTTACAATCTCTGGAAGACAGACAAGATCTCACTCCAAATATGTATTGATTGAAACATCTCCATCTTCCTACAAGTCAAGTGCTGCTAGCCAAAGTTATCATAAAGACCTTCTCTAGTACCCATCTCGGTGTCCAGTTGGCGGCACCCAGAACTATACATTTCTTACACTTTCTACTCACATCCCCGTCCATACTCTTCCATTTTTTCTTTTACTGCTTTTTCTGTACTTCTACTGCAAATAAGTATATTTAATGCAAAATCTCTTTCTGATTTTATATTTCTATGAATATATAGAAAGTATTGTATACTTTCTGGTGGAAAAGATTTCCACCAGGCTAAAGAACAGAAAGAGCAAAGAACTACCCACAGAAGAATCCAGCAAAGGAGGCCCAGACAGCCCCTCCATCAAGAAAAGCCAAGGCATCTCCTCTGAAACTATTTCAGTCATCATGTGTACTCTAAATAGCTTTCTGAAGAATTTCCCAAGGAGATTTCTTGCCAGGGCACTTGGGAAATGTTCCTTCCATTAGGGTGGGCTTTGGGGAAGGAGTGGGTGAAAGACCATTAGGTCAGGTTACTAAAGATAGCCTGCCATATACTTTAATCCTGATGGAAAAATAAATAAGTAAATAGTAATGAAACAGTGGAAAGGTTTTGAATAACAGTAGGAAGTTTTCAGATTCAAACGTGGCTATCCCATTGCCAATACATACTTACATAGGATTATAGAGTTATAGTTTATAAATAGCCTACCTTCTAATGTTTTCATTCCTAAAATTATTTCCTAAAATAGTACACTATGTTTTTTGAAATTTGTGACCTTTCTTATTTTCAAAAATAAAGGAGTAGCAACAAATTATTATCATTTCCACAGCTGTCAGGTATCTTCAATGGAGAAAACAACTTGTCAGTTTTATTTGCCCAGTGTCTTATTTTTTGTTTATTTTTTAAAGATTCTTTAATTTATTATTTTTAGAGAGAGGGGTAGGGAGGAAGAAAGTGAGAGAGAGAAACACTGATTGGTTCCTTCTCCTACGTGCCCCGACCAGCGGACCAGCGGGGACCTAACCATAACATAGGTGTGTGCCCTGACTGGGAGTCAAGCAGGTGACATTTTGCTCTGTAGGACAGTGCTCAACCAACTGAACCAGACTGGGCAGGGTGTGCCCAATATTCTAAATAGATAAATGATTTTGTGAAAAGCAGTTGACTCTAAGGTTCATCTCCATTTGTGCTCTTTGCCAGTTTCCAGCAGAGCTGGCAGAGAGAAAGCAAAGTGCACTGATTTCAATTCAGAATGGACAGATTACCCATTTCATCAAAATCACATCTTAATTTCATATATTAACCATTTACCTGACAAGCATTGACTTAATAATACCGGGTTATTTGCTTTATTGGAATGTATTACAAGTTCACATTTATTTAAGTGAAATACTAAGCAGGGGTAATATCAGCTAAACTTACTTTCTAGCTGTTTAATTCTTTAATTTTTATTTTTCTCTTATTTCTCCCCCATCAGAGATAACATTAGATTCATCAGCTTTTTATTGTTTTCTGTGCACATGTTCAAAATTTTTGAATACTTTTATATCAGGTAATTGCTATTTTCAAATGTGAAAATACATACTTTGTAATTCCTCTGCTGATTTCTGAAAATACATAAACATAGATACTTCACATTAAACACGTTTTGCAATAAGAGGTTTTAAAATTATAGCATTCCTTTATTCTAAAAATGATCATATTTCTACATATGTCCTGCTGGTATGGGAAAATCATTTTTTTCTCCACAAATGTCCACACAAAAATGTATTGGTTCATTTTTGCCAGTCTTTTATGGAAGTTTTCATCCAAGTAAAACTTAAGGGAAGGTAGTTCTGCAACCCAGCAGCCTGGGGTCCTGTCACCTGCTGCTGTGTATAACAACACAAAGATTCGGGGAGAAGGAAAAGGTTTTTATTATCAAGGTACCCAGTTTGAGAGGGCTTGGAGAGTCCCTGCTCCGAGCCAACCTCTTCTTCAACGCACAGAAATTTCCTGTTCCCAGAAAGACTGAAATCCCAATTCAAATCCATGTCCAGAATTTTCCCATCATTCCTTGTTTGTCCTTTTCAGAACTGGAGATTTCTACATGAACAGGTCTCTGTCCTCAGACTCACTCTCTCTGTAGTGTGTCCTTGCAGATTTCAGAGTCCAGAGTCTCCACTGCCTTGCAGTAACTCACTCTCTCCCCTGGTGCTGGGGTGTGCTCCCAGGGAATTCCAGACAGTTGCACAGGAGAAGCTCCATTTGAGGGGCCCCAGCACCTGAGGCTGCCTGTGCCCCTGGGCCAGTGCTTGTTGCCAGTCCATGACTTTGTGTGCTGCTGGCAGGGCAAGAGAATGGAAGTAGTTCAGTACTCATGCTCTATACTACACAAGGTCGCAGGGTACCAAGTGCGGGGGCCCCGGGGAGGTACACATTCAGCGCAGGACTCCACCTCTGCCAGCTGGTTCCTGCCAGTGCAAGACCTAAGCCCTGAGCAGGCCTGGTATTTGCCAGTCACATGCACTCCCATGACCTACTCCAGCCGGGGTCAGGGGAAAGCCAAAGATCAAGAGACCAAGATTCTGTGTGCGTTCTATTTTTAAACCCAGCGCCCAAGACTCCCTGCTCAGTGGAGGTGTCCAGACTTTCAATCAACATGGGCCAATGTGGGCCATGTATGTCTTTGCCTCTTTTTGGGTGCCATGTTCCTCAAGGCAACAAGGTCCCCAGTCAGCATAGAAGCACAGGGTCTTGATCAGGGCAGGTTGTCACGTATGCCTGCTGCAGTTTGCTGACCTCTACCGTAGGTACGTGCTTTGACATTTTCGACCCCACACAGCCTCAGTACAAGCTCTCCCTGGCTAGGTCTCCAGAGGCTCAGCTACCAGAGCCACACACCCTGACTATTCCTTGGAGTTTCTCTATGTCCCCTTCCCTTCTCTGGGGGAGTGCATCCTCCCCAGAGTTGGTATCAGGGTTCCCCAGATTGGGGTCTCTCCCATACCCCAACTATCTGGCCTGAGCCATCCTATTACAGGTCCTAGAATTTTATCCATTGATTAGATATTATGGGTTTAGTGGAATTACTGACAAATTATGTAATAATTTTGTCTGATTTTGTTAAAAATAAAGTTTAAAAACTTATCGTATTTTTTCCATTACCATTAACCCTCCTTATACACCCCATCCCTGGCAAGCACCACCCTGATGTTCATATCCATGAGTCTTTTTTACCTTTTTGCTCAATCCTTCTACCCCTTAACCTCCCCCATCTAATTACTGTCATCCTGCTCTGTCTATGACTCTGTCTCTATTTTGCTTGTTAATTCAGTTTGTTCATTAGATTCCACATTTAAATGAAATCATATGGTATTTGCCTTTCTGTGATTGGCTTATTTCATCTAGCATAATATTCTCCAGGTCTATCTATGTTGTTGTGAAGGGTTAAACCTTTTTTTTTTTTTACTGATAAATAGTATTCCATTGTGTAAATGCCCATAGTTTAAAAAAAATTTTAAGTCATGAATCCTAAATACATTTTTAAAATGTCTTGCCTATGTATACAAGAAAGCCATTCTTTTATACCTTACATCCATTTAATAAATTTATTTTGATTTTTCACAAAATGCCACACCCTTAAACAATGTTGAATGAATTCTAAAACCTTTCCATTAAGATCAGGAAGCCTACCACCAAAAACCACATCTTTAAATCCTTTACTTTTAATAGCTACACTAAATCTGTTCTCCAAGTATTACTTGAAATTTGGTGAATATTAGATCATCTGGATTTTTTTCATTTAATAAATTTTACTTAATGAAACTACTAGCTTGTCAGCCTCCTGTTTAAGCTAATATTATTTAAAACAGAATTGAAATATAAGACTTTGAGGGATAATATTTGAAAAATTCACTTTAAAATAGAATGGTAACATAGATTTTAATAGCTGCTACCAGTCTATATTTATGCATTTTATCTAAGAAAAGATAAGAAATTATGAATAAGAAAAGGGTGATAATTACTACTGTGATGCTTTTCCATTAAACCAAATATATATGAGGTCTGTTGAGAAGGTCCCAGCCATGTAATATGAAAATAGAGACATTTATTGAAGAAGATACAAGATACAAAAAACATTGTACGTAGGACAATGACACCTCAGTCCCCTTCAAAGTAGGGACCTTGGGACCTCACATAGTTCTCTCAATTGTGTCAGCTGCCTTGTTTTTCCTAAATCTTATCAATAGTCTGAAATCTCTTCCCTTTCACAAGTGATTTTAGTTTGGGGAAAAGCCAGAAATTGTAGGGTGCCAAATCTGGGCCATAGGGGCGCTGAGTCATCTGGGTAATTTGATGTTTTGCCAAAAAACTGTCCATGAGACGTAATGCATGAGCAGTCATATTGTTGTGATGAAGCTGCCAATCACCTGTTGCCCATAGCTGTGGCCTTCTGAATCAGCTAAATCATTTCTGCAGAGGTCTGTTCAAGCTTAACACAACATTTGAAGCAGATTCATTAGCTCAGTCATTTTGAATGTGATGGCCACACAGTACACATGCTCACTCAAGGGCATCTACTGCCCCACTGACTGGTAGAGTGAAGTCATCATTGTTCACACACATGCACCTTCCAGTCCACTCTCTTTGGCTGCCAGGTTACATCAATGTCACACAAACTATTCTTGTCATATTAACAATGGCTGAGCTTTTTCTGGTAAGACTATATATATACACACATATATATGTATATGTATATATATCATGTAACTTTTTTCATTTTTAATTTAATCAAATTTATTGCAAATTGAATTTGCAAAACCATACAGGTTTATATCATACAAATTGATAAAACATCCCCTGCACACTGCATCGAGCATCCATTTCCCCCAGCAGTCTCTTTCTGCTCCTGTTTCCCCCCTTTTGCCCACTACCACCTACCCCATTCCACTTCCCTTTGTCCATCACCACACTGTGGTCTGTGTCTATGTGTTAAGTATTTATGTTTTTCGGCTAATTCCTTCACCTTCTTCCATCTAGTCCCCCCTCTCCCCTCCTCACTGACAGCTGCCAGTGTGTTCCATGTATCAATGCTTTTGTGTCTATTTTTTGTCAGTTTATTTTGTTTATTACATTCCACATATAAGTGAGATCATATGTTATTTGTCTTTCTCTAACTGGCTTATTTCACTTAGTATAATGTTCTCCAGGTCCATCCAATGTAACTTTAGTACTAATTCTGTACAATACAGAAATCAATTAAAGTAGGTGATTTTCATAAATATAATCAGTTGAAAATCAATTTAAAAGCAAACATAATTAAAATGACTGTCTGGGAAAATGTGTACAACAAATATGACAAGTAAAAAGTTAAAATTCTATGACACAAAGAACTCATTAATTAATATGAAAAATACTAATGCTCTGGGAAAGCAAATAGATAATTTGTAAAAGCAATCACACATACTAATTGTGTGTGCTTATGTGTTTTGTGGGAACACATAAAAGTACAAAAATGTAAACAAGAATATGCAGAACAGAGCTACTCCTTAGGGAGAGAAGGAGGCAAAAGAAAAATAGAAGACATTTCAAACATAGCTATATCATTCTTTTCAAGAATCAATCAATCAATCTATCAATAAATAAATAAATGAAACTAATATTGTAAAATTGCTAACATTTGTCAAATTTTTCCAGTGGGTTCAGGAGCCTTATTATTTTCTATAACTCTCTCATGTTTAAAATAATTTGTAATTTGAAGTTAATTATCAGAAAATTTATAAAATAAATGATAAAAATGACTAATAATACATAAAATAAGCATCAATGAGTTTTTCAGCATTATAAATAATAAAAAATGTAATTTAACAATGATAAAAATAGGCAAAAGGTTATCAGAGATTTCAGAATGTAGGATACTCAGTGTTAGCATGCGTAGGATGACACAGTCACATTCATACAATGCTGTGGGAGTGTAAATTGGTGTAACCTTTCTGCAAATCTATTTGGCAGTAGGTATAAAGAGCATGAAAATGCTCAGCTCACTTTTTTGATCCATTTCCATTTAGGGGAATCTAGGCAAAGACAAGACAAATGTAAAAATATATGTAGGCACAAATATGTTGATCATTTATTTATCTATTTAATGAATATTTATAGAGATTTCACTCTGTGTGTGACATTTCAGTGGCCAGTAAATCTTTAATAAACATTGTGACAGACAAGGTTTCTATACATTTTTCTTATTGAGGCATTTTTTAATATCAAGAAATTGAATGCAAATTAATTATTCAACAATGGGGAAGTATTTTATATACTTATATATATACATATGTATATATTTATGTATACATCAATTAAAATTACAATTTTTGATTACAAATAATCACATTTTAAAAAGTTACCATGTAAAATACTAGGACCTATATTAATCATGGTTACATGTATCAACTCATTTAATCCTCACAATACTTCCATGAGGTAGTATTTTAAATTCCTATTCTTGCTGTAACAAATGGCTATAATCTCAGTGGCTTAAAACAACAGAAGTTTTTTCTCTTGTAGTTCTGGAGGTTACAAATCCAAAATGGGCCTCATTGGACTAAACTCGGGATGATGGGAGAACTGTGTCCTTCAGAAGGCTTTAGGGGGTAACTTATTTTTCTCCTATTCTAGATTCATTCTAGCCTTCGTTCTTCAGCTCGTGGCAACATTCCTCCACCTTAAAAGCCAGGAAGTACAGGCTGAGTACTTCTCACACTGTCATATCTCTGGTTCTTTCTCCTCTGCCTCTTCTACTTAAAGAACCCTTATTTATATTGAGGTTGTCTGGATAATTCAAAATAAACCTCTCATCTCACAGTAAGCTGATTTGCAAACTTAATTCCATCTTTAATTTTAATGCCCCTTTACCATGAAATCTAACACATTCACAGGTTCTGGAAATTAGGATGTGGATATTGTTGGAAGGCCGTATTCTACCTACCACCAGTAGATTCTGCATTTACCCTTCTTTTAGATAAAATAAATGGAAGAGACATTGACTATTGGTCATACAGTTATTAGTAATAAATCTGGTATTCAAACCTAGCTGAGCAACCTAAACCTGGGCCTTTAATTGCTGTGTTGTATTTCATAAGCAAATTGCTGGTGCTAAGTCCCTACAATGTAATAAAATGTGTCAGAGATAAGAATCTGTTAAATGGTAACAGCATTTACGATTTAGTACTGAGCATAAAGGTAATTTTTATTCTACTTCTTTATATGTTCTTACAATTTCCACATTTTTTTCAATCTGTTAGTGAAGATTTGGAGGACAATCTAGAAATTACTTTTGAAATTGGAAGAAAAGGGTTCAAGTCATGCATTGGTGGAAATATTTGCCTTACCTGTGGTGATGTGGGAAACAGAGCTCACTGATCTGGTTAAGGAGAAGGTTGGAAGTGCTAACTGGCTTCTACTTACATGTGGAAAAAATATCAGAAAAAAAAGATAAAAATAAGAAGGAAAATGTTTAGTTTTTTTAGCATAGTTTAAAGGGACTGTAGAGGGTCAAGGACAGTTAACCATTTAAAAGAAGCTTCACAGAGTAAGAAATAGCTTCAGCATAATGGTCAATCCAGCGTCCTACTAGTAAAATATCTCAGTTTAAAGTTGAAGTCAAGAGTCCTCACAGACCCTCTCCACTAGACCAAAAGAAAAACAAAACAAAACAAGCATACAAAGAAACCACTTGCAATCCTGCCTCTTCAACACGCTTTACTAGGCAGCTTTATGAATTTTTAAGGGTGCTGTTCCATAACACCCTGAATCTCAGCACAATGTAGAGTGACCTGTTTTAAAGAGATCTGTGGATGTGCTTTTGTCAAATGGAGTAAACATCAATAATATTCCTGAGAAAGACACAGTGATTTTAGGACAATTATACCTGTAGAAGCCTGACAAATTATATTAAATGGAAGAGGGTCAATTCAAAATAAAAATATCTTAGGCTATCAAACTTTCTATGGGAAGAAAGCAGGCTGAGAAAGCTGAGCAGCTCCAAATATGGGTCATTTGCCGTGGAAAAGTTAGGATGAGTCACAGTGTGGAGCCAATAAGCTGAGCAGTGAAGTTTAAAACCACAGGAAGCAATTCCCAGGGAGCACGACTAAGGAACTGGCATTACTGTTCTGTCTGGATTTCAGAACTATTATGGACTGGTGACTGCTACTTACCCTCATTCTTCTATTTTGAAGGAGCATGCCTATTGAAGTTTTTTCTGATTCTACACTTACTTTAAGATCATCTTGCTATAAAGGTATCCAGGCTAGCTACGTGGAGAGGCTGAGTAGATACAGAATTGATTGGCTATCTCCCAGCCATGCTGGGCATCCCAGCCCTGACCAGTGCCTGCAAGAACATTGTGGAGAACCAAGGACTCCTACTGACAGACAGAATAGAGGCCCATAGCAAACCATCCTAGCCATTTCCAGATGTTTGAGCCACCCCTACACCTCCGTTGAGGCCCAAACATATTGCAGAAGAGATAAGCCATCTTTGCTGCTCCCTGCCTGAATTCATCTAAACCATAAACAAAATAAAATGGTTGTTATTTTATTCCACCAAGTTTGGGGATGGAATAAACATATAACTGAAATAATATGTAATCTATCATTAAAATGTGCATTAATTTTTAAAAATCTGTGTAAATAACTAAAATGTAGATTGTGCATGTTTCTTTTTCTCATTGGCTAATTTAGTAATGAATTTTAAAATATAGAGGAATAAATATTTTAATGTAATTAATCAAAGAGTGATGACTCATCTGTAATTCAAATATGATCACTCCATAAACATTTCTGCATGGTCTCAAGCAGGAAGTTGTCTTCCCCTCCTCTTTTTCCCCTAACCCTTAATTATCCGTACTACTCAGCTGGCATTTCCGGTAAACTGCATTGTGATGCTGGTATAAGAGAGTTCATATTACATTACATTACAAAGGTTAAGAGGTACATTTCAGAAGATACAAAGGTATATAAGGTATTGTTCCTGCCCTCAAGAACCCAAACTCTCACAAGCTACTCAGATGATTTATACAAGCAAACATATGATTATTATGTAAGACTAACAACACTGTTCCATAAGGAAATTCAGACTATTTTGAGGGTTTAAAGGAGAGGGCATATATGCTAGAGGGTATAGGGAAGTGTATGTGTAAAAGATACAGATGAGGCAAAAATGGAATTGTGAGAGCTTTGGCCCCAAGCAAACTCTGAAGTCCTCAGGAGCAGGAAGAGCACAACATCACAATGTCCATCTGTGAATTCTTTAAGCACCTATCAAAGAGGTTTGAAAATTATAGAAGTTCAATAACTTTTGTTGAACAAATTACTGGATGGATTTCCAAGTTCTGTGTACTATATTGTTAAATAAAATCACTTGATTATATTGTGTTCTAGAATAATAAGTGTTTTTTGACAGTGTTTTTTTTTTAACTACCAATTTCTGTGGGATGCAGAGAAACTTGCATATAAAGCCATTGTGACAGTTTTAGATAAAGTATAGCTAGAAACATAAATTCCTATTAGATGAAAAAGAGGACAAAATTCACTAATATTTCCCATGTTGCAATGATTTTGCCATTATCTAGAGTAATAAGGACAAAACGCTTCAGCATGAAAGTCCATGTACTTTGTTCAAGATGTATTGACAGTTTCTGCAATTTCTCAAGATGTTACAAATTGTAATGTTTATAACTATCAGCATATGACTTGAGGAGGTAAATGAGAACAAAAGAAAGAGAAAAAGAAAATCTAGTTCAGAATAGAGCTGTAAAAACAAAGAATTAGAATAAAGTCCTTTGTGTCACTGAGATAAATTGTTACATCCTTTTCTGTTCTACATCATGGACTTCCAACACATTCACAACTTGCATGTGTCATACGGGCATGAGCTATTTCTCATCCTCCCACTCACACTTCCTCCCTAATAGCAAGTTGTTCCAAAATATCTTGTCAGCAAGCCTTTGCTGCTGCTTGAAGACAAACTTGATTCTGAAACCCTTTGCTCTTTGCAGAAGAAAAAAAAAATCTTGTGTTAGAATATAAATCAGTATCATAGATAATTTCAGCATTTGATGAGTGTTTAAATTAAATACATGTAAAACACAATGCCTATTCTTGAAAAGATTTTAACTGTCAAATAAATACTGCAAACACAGAGATAATAGAACATTCCTCAGATTCTTGGTTTTCTTGATTTTTTTAGGTCGTTTTTTCTTACAATCTATTTGTATGTTCCTAGTTAAGCAAAAATATTAAGAATTATGATATCCTCAGCATACTTTAGAGAAAAAGTCGATTAATGTAGTTAATAAGACTATATTTGTTTAAATCTAGATTGGTTTTAAAAATCACCAGCTCCCACTTCCTTGAAAATTGCAAAAAGCTTACGATAAAATCTCAGCCTAGAAACTGAACACGACTTACTTATCCTGGCTGCTACATAGGTCTCAGAGAAATCCATAACCTTACCCTCAAATTTCTGGACTGGAGGTAAATTCTCTACCAAGTCAGCCTTCATTTCCTACAGTTCAGTGTTTGACCCCAGTGTCTAGCTCAAATAGGAGACTAAGGAATAAAGGGTGGAACCAATAAACCACCACCAGAGTGCTGACTGATGTCCATGCTCTTCAGCTGCATTAATGGAGCTGGAAATTCCAAGCAAAGACATCAGCTAGCTGGGAATGGGAAACACTGTTGTGTTGTTCATAAAATATCTGTGGCCCCCAAAGAAACGAAAGTCAAGGGACAGGGAAGATAAGCATTCATTTACAAACACACACATTTAGGCTTTTCCATAAAATTACTTATTTCCTTTGTGTTGGTGAATGGAGATCAATGGAAATGTTGCCACTGAGGGTGAAGGGCAATTGAGCAAGGTTCTGAAATTGGTGGGGAGAGATGGTGGTAGGTGTACATGTAAAGGTGTAATTTTGGAAAGGGTGAAAGTGTCCTCTGAGGCAAGAGAAAAGGAGATCTGGGTGAATTAAAGTAAAATTCTGACATTGAGAAAAGGAAAGTTGAAGGAGCTCAAAAAAGCTAACTCTGATCTCAACAAAGAAGTCATTGTTTGTAGAACACAGGAAAGGTAGAGCCTGGCTTTGGGGTTTGAAGATGTTGGAAAGCATTGCAGAAAACAGCAATATGACAGGCTGAATTCACATGAAGTCAGATTAGAGGTTTTGTGAGCTACAGGTTCCACTAAAGCGGGTGAAGATATAGAGGTCTATAGTAGACATGGTTACCTAATTTTAAATTTACAGTTTTCTCCAGCAATGCTTATAAACTTGAAAGTCAAGTTGTAGAAAATGGTCAGTGGAATTCTGTTCAAGACAATGGAAATAGAAATTCTGGCCAGCTAGAAGATAATGGATAAGTATTTCCAGTAGAAGTTGTTGAGGACACCATTTTAAGATGTTGAACATTTCATTAACAGAAAAAAACAAACAATAAACTTTATAATTTTTTCATTAGCAAATAATAAGTTCAACATTTTTTCAGATGTTTATTTCAACACCAACCTTCAGCTCCTCCCTGATGTTAACACCATACATAACCCCCAACAAATCTGTAAGCCTGAAGCTAACCCTCACATTACCCAGCCCCATCTTTGATCTCCACTCTATCACCGAGATTCATTCAATACTTAGGCCTCTGTCCCATTCCTGGCATGCGACTGATCCTATTCTCAAATGACCATTGTTTGAATTCGGGTCTTATTTGAAGAAGGTAAATGTTAGGGAGAGAGTAAGCTGTGGGGTTATGGGTGAGAGATAAATATCAGCAATGATACGATAGAGGTAAACAAAGCATTAAGCTGGATGAAAAAAGAGATGTGAGTTACCTGCTACACAAGTTAATTTTTGTAAAAGTGATCTTGTCTATACTCTAAATTAAATTTATTTTAGAATAATGAAACACATTTAGACATTAAACATTTACATATTAAAAAAGTAAATTTTCAAATATCTATGGTAATCTGGCAAGTTATTCATAACATTACACGTGATTGGCTATCGGGGTTTGGGTTCACAGGGTGGCAACTGAAATCATAATGTTAATGATAAAAACAAGAGGTTCTTTGAAATTATTTGGAGCAATAGTACAGAATTGCCAATGAGAGAAAAATCACGCACTGGCTTTCCTATGAGTTGTTTTTTATGAAAGTTCATGAAGAAAATGATAACAGTAAACATAGAGCCAGATTCTTATAAAAGCATAATAATGGAAAAGTGATTGATGATACAGAAAAATGAATTCATATGATCAGGGGAAAAGATGAGGGTAAAGGGACAGTCAAGTTGAAGTGTGTCTAAAGTGTGACTTTAACAGGAATCTGCTTATCAGAAGACAAAGCAGAGAAAATGTGACTCTCACCTTTGATGATCACTGGAATAAGACATGGACAGATATTGGAGCTGGGAAATAAACTAGAAGGCCATAGTAAAACAGGAAACAGGATATGTAGTTTTTTGCTGCTGGCAGAATTTGCAGCTCTTTGAAACCACAAAGGCCTGACTGGGGACTGGGATGCTGGTGTGATCTTGTAAACTTGCTTCCTCTGCTTGTTTCTGCTGCTGATAACAGCTTCATGTTGGAGAGCGGCTGTTGGGGGTCTGTTCCTCAGCACATGTGCCTTCTGCATGCGGAGCTCTGCTATGGAAACAGAGGATACTGGGTGCAAGTGACCCTAGGCCTCTGTGGTCTGGGAATTATACTGACATGACTAAAGCACGTGAAGCTAAATAAATGGGCAGTTCACTGGTGAAGTGAAGATGTGCAAACTATATGGCATTATATCGGTTGTAGAAATAAGGACCTGAAATAGGACAATATTGCACAACTGCTGACTCAGGAGGCCTTTGACAACTTCCTTCCACTAAATAGAAAAAGCAGTGTCTCCTTTTCATCCTCAAGCCAAAACATACATTGTAGGAACACATTTTATACTGATCATTTTGGTTCTCTTTTGTCTTTAGAACTTCACATTATGGTATTATCTAGAGCACTAGATAGAAAGGTAAGAGTCTTTCAGCCCTTAAATTACTAAATGATCTAGTCTTTCTCTGTCACAGTGACATTAGTAATTCGATAATCCCTGTAGGTCTTTCAGGGTCAACATAATCATATTGGTGTGTTAGAAACATAATTTTGACACTAGAATGGAGGGGGAATTAGTAGAAGTTATGGGAAGATCAGATTGGATATATAAATCAAGAAATGATTTTCCAAATCTAGTGAGAATTGATTATCTATGAAGAGACAAAATATGTTTAAAGGGATTAAAATTTGTTGACTAATGGGAGACAAGGGAAGAGATGAAGCAGAGAAAGGAAGGTAAGTAGGCTGAAAGCAGGATTTCTGGTTTGGGTGGAGGTACCCTTTCGGAGATAAGGAACATATGAAGGTGAGCATGTGTGAGAGGATAAAGATGCCAAACTCACTTTTGGGCATGTCAATTTTGGATGTACAACATTAGACAGGTTGTAGACATCAAGCAGACAGCAACATAAGCAGTTCTAAAGATAAACATGTATATAATATGTGTATCCATATACTACAGTGTATGTGTGTGTGTGTATGTATGTGTGTATCATCACTCAGACAGAAGACAGAGAAGAGGCCCAGACAACATATTTTAATTTTAATATGTTTGCAATTTAAGTTGTAGTTGAACAAGGAGTAGCAAACTATCTTTACATAAAACCCCATTTGAAAAAAGAAATTATTGTATGCAAACAATTGGCATTACTGGTTTTGTTTTCTCACATCTGTTTGCACATTTAAATGCTTACTTACCAGAAAGGGAGAGGCAAGCTACCCTGTTCCTATGTGTGTGTCCATGTGCACAGTGAGAGTGTGCAATGCAAAACACTGTGTTATAGATGAATATGTGTTTATATACAATTTTTGTGAGTAAATACACACCAGGAAATACTAATAACTGGTTCTAAGAGCTGAGATGAACACTAGTTTTTGAAGGATGAGGAAGGAAATGTTTGTTATGTGGGTAAGATTACTTTGTTTATAGTTCTGCTTCTGGTGGGGTGGAAAATTAAAGTCACCATAAAAGTCACTACTCAACAACGTGCCTCTCCAGACATAGACTTTCTCAAGAGCAAATAACTCTTAAATCTCTCAGTTAATTCTAGTATGTATGTCTACACACACATGCATATGAACTAGACACACATGCCTCACACACAAAAACAATTTTCTAACTAAAGGAAGGAAAAATAATTTTCAAGAATATGATGATTATAGTGAAACAATTAAAGAAGTATAGCCAAAAACTAATAAATGAATTATGGTTAAATAATCAACTTAAAAGTTGGTTGTATTGCTCCCATAATACAAGTGTCAAAAATTTGATTAATTTTGCATAAGCTTATGTTTCAATTCTTGATATACTGGATAACTTAGTATTGAAAATTACATTGAAAAAACTATCATTTCTTGTTATCTATATTTGTTTATCTGTATCTGTGTATGGTTCTATATATTTTTGACATTTACACTAAACTAATATTTTTATTGAAGATTAGTTCTATCATCTTTTTCCTATGCCCAGATCATTTATTGAGTTTTATGCTTGAAGTTGCCTAAAACCTATTTAGAATTCTTCTGTGTAGAAATAAACTTTCTCATGCTAACAACTTGAATATTTAAGTAATGTCAGAGTTTTAGAAATTCAATAAATGATACTGTCTTTGTCCCTTTTTTCTAAGTATATTACTGATAATTTATCAGAGAGAATGACTTTTGATCTGTGACCAAATGATTTAGCTAAATTAATTAATCAGATTTGAATGGGTAAAAACAGATGCCCTCACAAGGGTACAGGCTGCTCTTAAGAGGTTCACTATAGTGTGGAGAGCAGAAACCTGCATCAGGCAGACAGTTTGGCCCTAAAAAACGACCAGAGTCAAGTACGTTCAGCTTTTCTCCAAAACTTATCCTTGAGATAAGTCAGTCATTCTCAATGGAGAGGGCAGAAAGAGAAGAAGAAGGAAAATTGAAAATACCCTTCTCACACTTTTCCTTTCTAGGGGAGTGAAGCAGATATTGGCTTTCCTATGAAAACAAAGGCAGGGTGAAATTTGTCCCTGCTTTACAGGTAGTAAGTAACACAAAGACTTCCATCATTCTCAGTCTGTACAAAGCCCCTTGTATTCACCAGATGATAAAAGTCAGTGTGGTGTCATAAACAATTAGGTTTTTTTTTTTCCCCCAATGTTCAGGGTGGTTAAGAAAATGGGTAATTCTCATCTTGTTTACAAAAACTGGAAGTACTGTATTGTTACATGTATATTTTTAGTTCTTATTTAAAGCTTAAAATCTTAATAAGTATCTTAATGGTCATATTTCATTTATCAAATTTCATATTCCATGCATTTATAATACTTAGTACACCTCAAGAATGTTCTGCTCTAAGTCCATTTGTCCATGCTTTATATTGTTTGTTCATTTTTAGAGAGCCACTACAAAGACCCTTACAGACCCTTTTATTGAGATATAGTTGACATAAGATTGTATTAGTTATAGGTGTACATCATGATTTGGTATATGTATAAATTATAAAATAATTACCATGATAATTGTACTTAATATCCATCATCACAGAGTTATAAACATTTTCCTGCTGATGAGGATTTTAAGATTACTCTCTTAGCAATTTTCATATATACAATATAGTATTGTTAACTCTAGTCAGCATGCTGTATGTTACATTCCCAGTACAATCATCTTATAACTGGAAGCTTGTACCTTTTGACCAAACTTTACACATTTTGCTCATCCCCTCACTCTCTGCTTTTGGGAACCACCAATCTGTTTCTCTGTGTTCTTTTTTCCTTTGTTTTCTCTGTCTGACATATTTCGCTTAGCTGATACTCTTGAGGCCCATCCATGTCATCACACTTGGCATGATTTCCTTATTTTTCAAATGGCTAAATAATATCCCATAACCATATCTTGGCTATTTAAATAAGTTTGTAATGAACATGGCTTCAAATATCTTTTCAAGTTAGTGGTTTTGTTTTCCTTGAATAAATGCCCAGGAGTGGAATTGGTATATCACATAGTAGTTCTATTTTTAATTTTTTGAGGAATCTCCGTACTGTTTTCCACAGTGGCTGTGTCAATTGACATTCCCACCAACTCTGCTCAAAGGTTCCCTTTTCTCTATACCCATGCCAACACTTGTTATTTCTCGTCTTTTTGATAATAGCTATTCTAATGGAAGTGAGGTGACACCTTATTATGTGATATACATTTCCCTGATGATTAGTGATGTCGAATACCTTTTCATGTACCGGTTGGTCATCTGTGTGTCTTTTTTAGAAAAATACATATTCAGATCCTCTGCCCATTTTTAGTTGGATTGTTTGGATTTTTGTTTGTTTTTGTTATTGAGTTGTATGAGTTCTTTATATATTTTGAATATTAGCCTTTTATCATATATATGATTTGTAAATATTTTCTTTCATTCAGTATATTGCCTTTTCATTTTGTTGATGTTTATTTTCACTGCACACATACAAGCTTTCAGTTTGATGTAATTCCACTTGTTTATTTTTGCTTTTGTTGCTTTCAGTGTCTAATCTAATAAGCCATTGCTAAGGAGCTGACCCCTGTGTTTTCTTTTGGGTGTTTCATGGCTTCAGATCTTATGTTCAAGTTTTTAATCCATTTTGAGTCCATTTTTGTATATGGTGTAAAGTAGTGGCCCAGCTTCATTTTCTTTGCATGTGGCTGTAGAGTTTTCCCAACATGGTTTACTGAACAAACCATCCTTTTTCCATTAAGTATTCTTGCTCCTTTGTTAAATGCATTTTTATAAAGTCTTTATCAAAAAGAGTTGGCACACTGATTAATGGTAATAAGACTGATACATTTTTTCTCTGCAAGATGAAAGATGGAGATGTGTTAAGAAGGTACTATCTGAAATAAAGAAACAAATTAACCAGAAGAGTTTAGGTAGGAAGGTAGCTTACTTTGAAATAGACAATTAAAATTAGTTTTGTAAATAATCTATAAGCTTAAATATATGTAAAAATAATCAAGATAATAATATTTAACAGATAATAATATTTTCCTTAGTTTCTAAAGATTTATTCTAATTAGTAAGTTGAAGATAGATACTTTACTACACAAAATGTCTAACAGCTCATTCATCCTGTTAATGTTTTTAAATTTAATATTATTAGTACTGAGTGGTACTTGAAATTCCACCCCAGAGAAAAGAAAAATGCCATGGACATCTTAGTTTTGTGATTGAACTACAATTAACATATAAATTTATGATGGTAAAAAGGCAATATTATTATGGATCAGTGCATTGGCCTTATTAACATTTTTATTTAAGTTACAAACTTTCATAGGATTGCTTTAGTTTTTTATCACTATAATTAAATAGAAATTTAGAAGACTGAAACGATCACATGCCTTCATATTTTATGACAGTGGAGATAGCATCTGCTCATTTTTGTCACCAGTGTATTCTTTGTGCTGAACATACAACAAAAGTACAACAAAGTTTTGTTAACTATTTGAATAGATCAAGAAACTGGAGATAGTTGAGAATATAAAAAAATTTAGCCTTAATCTTCTTGGGAGGCCTTGTTAATTTGTAATGGGGCTGAAAATTACTGATTTTTTCAAGAAAATGGGAAGCATACAAGTCTTTTTCATAACTGCATCATATCTAAAGATACAAGATTTTTATGAAGCATTTTGAAAGGATTTCCATAAATGGAATATATTTGGCTTTAACATATGAAATGGTATCTTAGAAACTTCTCTCATTCTCTATTCCTAGAGGATATTTTAAATAAATTACATTTGGTGATAACTCTTATTAAACATGGAATGAATGAACCATTGACCTACTCTTGTGGAACAGAGAAATTGTTATCTGCACTTTAATTTGTCTGGATTGGCAATGAACAACAAAAAGAAAAGGCAATACTGACTTCCCTAGGTTCTGAGTTTAGGAACAGATAAAATCTTTATGTAATATAAATTGAGGGAAGGTAAAGTTGTCAAAGAGGATTAAGAGATACAAACCTCCAGTGATAAAATAAGTAAGTCATGTAGATGTAATGTATAGCATAAGGAGTATATTCAATAATATTGTAATAACTTTGTATAGTGACAGATAGTAAATAGATTTATCATGGGTATCATTGAGTAATGTATATAAATATTGAATCACTATGATGTACACCTAAAACTTGAAGGGTATTATATGGCAGTTAAAAAATAGTGATAACTAATACACAATAGTAAGTATTGAAGCCAGGGTGAAAGTCAGGCAGCTGGTTCAAGAGCCTGTGTTGCTAACCACTATAATACATTGTATTCAGCATTTATTATTTACTTAATACTTACTTCCATCATATTTTTATCTTAAAAGGTAGAAAACCTACCTATCATCTATCTATCTATCATTTATCTAAAATATGACTCTGGAGTAATTTGCAATTTAAAACAACTAAGAAAATGGGACAAATTATGTAGCAAAATAGTAAGAAACGAGATTCAAATCTCAGTTTATTTGCTTTTGAGCTATGCAACTTTATAAAGTTAAATCTCTGTATCTTAGATACATCCTTTATAAGAGGAGGATGAGACTAGTGCAATTTCACAGGAGCTATCTTGACACATGTAAAATTATTTCAGTGAAGCACTAGTGCAATGCCTGGAATATGATTAAGTGCCCAATAAGAGGCAGGACCCCTTTTTGTTCCCTCAGAAATGTAGGGAAATTATGAAGGAAACCAACTTAGATAATTTTGCTAGGAAAGCACTTAAAGAGACATGATGTTAAGCAAACTCATGAAAGTTTTATACTATTTGACAGCTTTCAGAAAGATACTAAAGCAACCAAATAAACATTTTTAGTTTAAATAGAAATATTAATAAAGGCAATGCACTGATCCATAACAATATTGCCTTTTTACCATCAACTGAGCTGTGTTTGGAAAAAGTGAGAACTGAAGAATTTCTCAAGAACCTCACTTTTTTTTAGCTAAGCTTAAGAGTTTGTCTGGTGTGGGGTAGGTAGGGAAACGCCATCACTAAAGATGTCTGAGACCATCTGAGCACAGAGGCCAGGTCTTTGTGTTAACAAGCTCTCCAGGAGATTTTTATGTACATCAAAGCTTAAGACATGCTGGGCTCCGAGATAATTTTCTTGATCTCAGAAACATTCTTATATTTTTTGGAGGACAGAGAAGATACTTGTGAGCTGAGTTTCACCATTAGAGATATGGCATTGTCTTCTCATTTTTACCTCTGAGGGGATGATACTCAGATGGTATAACTATAAATGACAGACTGAGGAGTGAGACTGTTGCAAGTGCTTGGACCACTGTGAGCTCCATGCTACTTTTTTTCTTCATCTTCCCAGAGTGACTCCCTTGTGTAGTGAGAAAAGGAAGTTTAGGAAAAACTGAGTTGAACCCTGAAGTGGATCCAAACCATAGGCTAGAGATTCAGGCTAGGCAGGGTTTAAATGAAAATAAACTTGATTTAACAACAGAGTTATTGAGATTGATGCGGGCTGAGGATACTTGTCCTCATTGCCAGCAAGATGGCATTTTCTTGTGTAATTGATGGATAGGCTTCATGACTTGGAGATTTCCTTCTATTTTTCTAACTGTTGGTTTAGCTGTTGCTATTTTACCAATTCCCAGATCTATTCTCATGCCATTAATAATGCCAGAGAGCAGCTGTGTTAAAGCTGAGGCTGCCTCCTAACTTTACCAGCCTTTGAGGTCACCAACTATAAGTAGTTCAAAGGGATTTTCCTCCCTTCAAGGTCTGATGTTTCCCCACCTGTTACACTCTTAAGGCAGTTTCCAACCTCATTTGCTAATATAACCCTTCCACATCTATTTCTTTAGTGTTCTCTATTCTGTTTTGCCAATGAATATTGCCATTCTTATTTTTTGTAATATTTACCTAACTTAAGCTCTCTGACTACAATTTCTTTCCAGGATTATATCATGCAGTCTGAATTTTTAGGTGAATTTTAAACCATCTAATGGTTTAGCCAATGACCTTCTCCTTCCTTGTAAAGATCAGCCCTAGAGGCTTTCCTTTTGAGTAATGAGCTCTTTATCCAGTTGTTCTAGTACACTTCAGCCCCTAGATAGGTTCTACATTGTCCATATTTTAAGATTTGCAAATTTTGTTTCTTACCAGGGAAGATGTAAAACAGAGTCAGGAACACTAAGAACACACAAGAACAAACAAGTACTTTTGATGTCACATCAAATATGGCACTAAAACCCTGATCTGGTGCCCATGAGTTTGATATCAGTTATGACATTTTGATGTTCTAAATCAAAGATGTGGCTAAGATCACAGTTACTATGGAGACTTCAAAAAGCCTGACTGACCTTCAGTGAGCTCTTTGTAGTATCAATGAAAGACACATGAAGAAAAGAACATTTAAGAGACCCAGTATTTCTCATTCAGAGAATTTTTTTACTAAGATTTTGTGAGGTCCAGTTTTATATGCTTTTGTGCCTGATATGAGTTGTTCCTTATTAGTAATATTAAGTATGATTTAATATTCAAAATTCCCAATATTATTAAATAATTTTATTTGCTTATGTCTTTCCCCAAGCCTTCTGGGTTTTAATATTAGGTTGTAAATTTGAACCAATTTATAAAAGTGATCTGTAAATAATATCACAGGCCCAGAAAAAAGTTAGCTAATTCTGCTTATCAAACTTGACCACATTTGGACTTAAAGCATATTAAACTGACGAGAAATTTCACTCACTGCAAGTTGGGTTTCAGCCAGGAGTGCACTACCATTGGTTGCTGTTACTTAAAAACTATGAATACATACCTTAGAAGAGAGGTCCATAAGTTAGGGTAAAAAACACAAATGATCAAATGGAAAGCTCAGAGAATAAATGGTACTATTTGTAAGGAAAGTTCTAATACACTCACTTCCTTTGCATATTCATAAACTGATATTTCTGACTCATTCACCTTCCTTGAATAGAAGCTTTCAAACTTAAAATATATATTTTCTTTTGGGAGAGAGATGGTTCCTCCTGACCACTAAAAATCTCTCTAGAAAAATATACCTGCCATATTTTTTCTTTCCTCTCCTCTACCCGCATAAGGCATGATGAGTAGCTACAACACATACACACACACTCACAATTCTATTAGTTTTCTATTGATGCATAACAGACTACCACAAACTTTGCGCCTTAAGCAGCACATATTTGTCTCACAATTTTTGAGGGATAGGAATTTGGGATCTGCTTTGCTTGCTCTTCTCTTCAGGGTTTCATGGCTTCAACTGAGATGTTAGCAGGGCTAGATTCTTATCTGGAAGGTCAACTACAGAGGAGTCACTTCCAAGCTCATTGTGGTTGGAGCAGAATTCATTTCCTGTAAGGTAGAGAACTGCAGGTCATATAGGCTGCCTTCACTTCCTTGTCTGTCACCTGGGCCCTTCCATTGGCAGTTCCATAAAGCCTTTCACACAGCTGTTTGCTTCTTTAAGGTAAGCAGGAAAGTGAGAGTGGAGCACTTAGAAATTCTCTGGGCTCTAGTCTTGAAAAATTTATTAAGAGATTATCATTTACCAGCAGGCCATATGAAGGAGTGTTAACTTCATTCGGGGTTTTCTTGTAGCCATTGTGAGAAATTGTAAAAAAACTGTACTGTGGAACATCTTTTCATCACTTGCCCATGTATTCTGGTTCTTAAAGAAACACTTGCATAATTCACTGCACATAAATTCTAGTTAAAGGGCTTACATTTATTTACTTCCTTACTGACAAGGCCTTCCTTACTTACAAGACGTTTACTTCCTGAGACAAGTGCTCTCTGATATTCCAACCTGTGACAAATGTGAAGGTGTATTCCAGTTCCTTTTTTCCTCTATTGCTCAATCTTTTCCCTACCCCAGATAATTTCATCCATTTCAATGGCCTCAGAGACAATCTATATGCCTATGATTCCCAGAACTATCAATCTAGAGCCTGAGTTCTCTTTCCATATTCAGTCTTGCATCACAATTGACTCTCCAACATTTTACTAAGAGGTACTGCAAGTAGCTGAAACTGAACAGTTCAAAATTTAATTAGTCACTATTCTGCCTCAAGTCCATCTTTATCTGATCCTTTTCTTCCTCCGTGAAATAGCAACACCATTGGCTGATTAGCTCAATTCATCAGTGTAGGACTTCTTCGCTCTATCCTCTTCCTCACCATTTACAAATGAACAAATACTGACAATTCAATTTCATCTCCACCTAACATTTTAGCAATTTATATCTTAAGTATTTTAGTATTAAGCAATTTTGGTCTGTGAGTATTGATTCTTTAGAATTTTCCAAGACTTTATAAAACAACACGTGCAATGTCTGCTTATAAAAAATAAGTATACTGTCACAATGGTTGGGCCCACAGTTCTTTGCACACGTATTTTATTTGTTAAACAAAACCTAGTTTGATCATATTGTTAAAATCTTATGCATTCTTACCAATTATTTCTTGAGGTAGTAATTGTTGAGAAGACTGTCGAAATGTCTCATTTTGATGTCATATTTTCACTTCATTTATTTTGAAGCTATCATATTAGGTGTTTACAAGTTTAAAATTATTTAATCTTCCTGATGAATTCAAATATTTATTATTGTATTATTACTGTCTTCATTGCTGTCATAGGACTTTTGCCTTTTTATTTATCTAATATTAATATCACATAGAATTGTTTTCTAAATTATTCTTTTCTCAAACTACTTCCTATGAGTTTAGGATCCATGCAGAGGTGGGTGAGGAGTAGGTATAGAACAAGGATTTGTCTCTTGTTGCCCACATGTGCCAGTCATGAGAACCTAAGCTTTACGCTACCCAAGATTGGTGGTAGCTACTCTCAGCTGCAATTATCCTTCATGCTTACTAAGGTCCCTGAACTCATGCCCATACTTCATTTCTGTCCCCAGAGGATTTGTATTTCACTTTTATACTTGAAAATTAACTGCTTTAACAAAAGTAAAGTATACATAAATACATGCAGATGGACACAATTATTTAGGTATATAGAGGAAAAATTTTAGTTCTTTTGTCAGCCATACTGCCAGAAATGGACATTCTGCACTAAAATATTTTTTTAATAAATAAATTCTGATTTTCTGCATGCCACTAACCTCTTTCAGGTAGGTCCTCACTCGTTTTCCTGCCTCTTTTCCCCTTTTAACCATTTCTACGACATACAGCCTGAGCAGCCTTTCTGAAACACAGATGTGTTGCTGCCACTCCCCATTGTTCTGGGCATAAGGACTGGATTATTTAACATGACCCAGTGCTCTTGAGAACTTAAACTGTTTACCTCTCCATATATTCCTGTCTTACATGAACACCCACCTAACTCCAAAAGTTTGATTTTGTTATGAAAGTTGCTACCTACCTTTTTAGAAGAATTTTAATGTATGCTTTAGATATATTATTTTAGCTGATCCTTGCAAAATCTTAAATTTAAGTATTACTATCACCATTTAATAATGACTTGACCGAAGTCACACAGTTATTAATCAGAGGAATTGAGATTCCATCTCATGTTTGGCTGACTTCAAAGATCCTAAATTAATTGTTGGTCCTCCTACATGCCCCTTCTACTTTCTGGGCTTTTGTTCCTCTTCTTAGAATACATTTTGTTCTGCCCTCTCCATGGTGCTTTTTTAAAATATTTCAGGTCTTACTTGATCACGTCCTTTTAATGTGTCTTTTTAGTCTGTTGTAATATCTTAGTTTCTTATTCTTCTGCATTTCCCTTTAGACTCTTAAGCTGCGTGACAGTAGAGACCAAACCTACCTTGTCTTCAGTGGCATCTTTAATACCATGACATGTGCTTTCTAAAAAACCTCTCATACTGGTCCCAAATGTTCTGATGCAATTTTTTTTAAAGGGACTTTGTTTCATGGTAAATCAAAGAATGGAGACTTAATTTTTTTTTTCTAGTTCAAGAGAACCAGTCAAAAAGAGTTCTGATTCGACTTTCTGTTTTAAGGGTAAAACTGCTTCCCATGCTCAATATTTTATAAACATAAAAGTGGAAGTTATGTATTAAGAGCATGTTTAATTGCATATTGGGCAAGATTTCTAACCTTTGTAATATTATGAGAGAAATGCAAATTCCATAAAATGAAAATCTAAGTATTATATTTTACTTTTGAATCTCCACAGGATCTATCTATTTCTGTCCAAACTATTTATTGCTTAAGGATTCAGCTAAATGAAATTAATGCATTCTTGCTATTTTTCTGAGAAAAAAATATGTATTTTCATTAGGAAAAAAGTGTAAGTAGTTGTTTTCTCTTTTAGACATTAATACATCATTGGCATTTTATTTTTGACAGACTATGTATTATTTTCCACGTAAAAATGCAATACTAGATGAGATTTACCTTTAGAATTTAATAAAGTCTTTTCTTAAATAAACTAGTTAAACACATATAACCAAATTTGCAATGCTTTTCATTTTCATTGTTTTTCATTCTAGTAAGTTGGGGATATATATAATCCAGACCCAGAGATTCACTTCTAATTATATACCCTACAAAAAGGCATACTTAAATATACTAGGATACATATGTGCAAATGCCAAAGCATCCTTATTCATAATAGCCAAAAGCTGTAAGCAATTAAAATGTTCAACAACAATAGAACAGAAAAGTAAATACCTAGCAACATGGAGAAATCTTAAAAGCCTAACACTGAGTGATAGAAGTCACACCAAAGAAATATATGCTATATAATTCTATTTATATGAAGTTCACAACAAGAAAAACTGAGTTATATTACTTAGTGGTATGTTTTTCAGGTGGTAAAACTATAAAGACAATCAAGGAAAGCATTACTATAAACATCTAGCTAGAGTAGGAGGGAAGGCATTAACTGTTGGCAAAATTCTAGTTTTTTTAATTAGTGGTGGTTACATAGATGTTTGCTTTATTATAATTCATTAAATTATGCACTTATGTTTTTTATATGTTTCTTTATATTTGCATATTTCAAATAAAGGAGGATGGGACCACAGTAAAATTTCATTTCTGTTTGCTTTTATGCCCAGAGCAGTATTAAAAGTCAAAGTAGTCTTATCAATTTCTATCAGCATATTAGTCCATGACCATCGCCAGTATTTTGTTGTGGGAAAAATAATAAAGTTTGTTTTGGCTAAAAAAGAGTCAACTTTTTCCATTACCAGGATATATAAAATACTAATTTTCTATTTATGGCAATAGACTGGGTTGAGCAAGTCCATTTTTTCCCTGTGAATAGTGGTCAGTTTTGCATCACTAAGGCTGTAGATTACTACTTTGTTTTTATACAAAGCTAACATGACTAGTCACGTCAATGCCCAATCTCCTCTTAATTATTATCATGTTCTAAAGAAATCTGTAATTCCATCAGACATGAGGAGAAACAGTTTGACATCCTTTTTTCATCAGCCACTGAGTACACTTGAGTAAGTTACAGAAGAGTCATAACCATGTATGAATAACTTGGTAAGAACTTTGTACTGCTTCTTGCTTTTCTGTAGGATTGAAGAACAAACCTATTAATTCATTAAATAAGTACTAATTGACAAGCAATTCTATTGTGGTTCACAGTGCTTAGAGCTAAGACTATAAATTAATTATGATATGTTGTCTGTCCTGAACTTGCTAAATATATTTGTTTCTAAACAGTTCGGCTTTTAAAATTTAATATTTTAGCTGTGCTTTGTTAAACTGTTTCAATTTAATTAAAATAAGCATACTGTTGGCTTTATTTAATTTTAACTGTCTCCTATAACCATCTGAATTTATAGCTTTCTTACTCCATAATAGATATTTAAAATGATTGGGACCCCTCCTTCAATTTAGATTTAATCTGAATGTTTTTTGATAAGAAAGACAAAAGAGCATGAATTTAAGATATTTAGGAAGTTTCGCTGAAAGAAGGAGGGAAGGACATGAAACATTCAGTTTTGGACATGTAGCTTTTTGATAGCTGTGGGACACCTGAGTAGAAATGTTGAGTAGTAAGTTAAATATATAGGACTGACTGAAACTCTTCCAAAACACAGTGTTGATTTATTCCTTGAATTGGATTTTTCCCCATGGAGATGGCAGATGAAGCTACAAGCATATAGATGATCACTAAAATTACAAATTATATTCTTCAGGTAGAATGTATAAAATGATTAGAGCCAAGAGCCTAATAGGTAGCTCTGAAGACACTTATATTTAGGGGAATGGCAGTGTCTACAAAGAAAACAACAGAGTATTGTATCATTAAACCAAGGAAACTGTGTTTAAAGGGGAAGAATTAGTCAGCAGTATTGTATCTTATAAGCAAACTAAAGTGAGTGAATTTAGAAACAAGGCATTCACTGATGACCTTAATGGGAACAGTGTCAGGAACTTCTTGTGGTGAGCTCCAGATTGCAATGGGTTGAGGAATGTATAGAAAGTGAGGGAAGGGTAAAATAACGACTCTAGGCTACTTTGTTTTAAAGTTTGCATATGAAAAGGAGAGATAGGATAGTAGCTAACTAGAGACTTCAGGATGAGTGTGGTGGGTTGATTTTAAAACTGGAGAGATTTAGGAATAGTGAAACAATATTATTTGTGAAAAGCCAGTTAAAAACAGGAATTTGAAAAAAGGAACACAGACGAGAGTTTCAAGAAACACTGGCCCATTGGAATCCCAAGATTAGGAGGTTGGGGAGAACTCAGAGCACAGGTGAAAGGATTGACCTCATGCATAAGGGATGAGATCTCTACATTTGTGATGGAAGAGTTAGAAGCAGTGGGTGCTAATGCCCACTTGTTTGCTCTGCTTGGATTATGGCTTCTCTTTTCTTCGTGAAGAGATAATAAGCTGGGGGTAAAGAGGTAGCTAGAGATAATAACCATCTCTTTTAATAATGAGAAAGGGACTAGAAATAATTGATATAACTTGAGAGGTTGGTTTTTTTTTTTTTTTTTTTTTTTCCAGAAAGGTGTGATATAGAAAGAAAAATTGGCAAGGAGTTTGAGGCAAAGAAAAGAGAGATTGAAGTGGTGGACCAGGGAGTCTACATCAGGAATTAGATAGATTGGGCTGACAAGAGACACACAATTCTGAGGTTTAGGAATGAAAGGCCTTAATTTGTTTGGAGAATGGGGATGACTGAATGAGACCTGGAAGGCTAAGAAATTACTGTCAGAGATTTAAAATGTTAGAGAGGTACTAGTTCTAGGCATAAGTTTCAAGTCTGCACACAGAAATGGAGGTCAGAGTGGAAGGAGAGCAGATCTACCGTACTGGCCCATACCTCCCTCAATCTACCGTATAGGTTTTACACATCTTGATCTCCAAGTGTGTGCTGATCTTTTTTGTCTTTACCTGTAATATCTAATCATTTCTTTATCTGTCTGTTCAAAATCTACCCAACTTCAAGAGTTGACCAACTTCATTTAAGCTTTTTCTCGGTGCCTCAGTCCACTGGGATTACTTCTTACTATGAATGTGTAATGCCGATCTGTCCCTCACTGGTCCCTATGAGTACCAGGATCTGTTGCGAAAGCTGCATTTCCCACTATCCCTGTTATTCAGATGGGTATGCTTTTTCTGATGAATGTGTCTGTCTGGAAAGCCTGTCACCTTTCCTTCTCCATCTAGCCCCATCAGTTTTCTAAGCTAGGTACCCTCTCCTCTGTTTTCATCATTCCCTATGCATGTATCTATGTCAGCACTCTCTGCATTATGTTCACATTAAACATCTATGTTTTATTCCTTCCAAGCCTATCCATTTCTTTAAACAGGTCTTTAATATTAGTATTTTAGAGCCAAGTACTATGCCTGGTACAAAACAGGTGTTCAATATGTGTTTATGGAAGTGAAATAAAGTCTCGTTCAGTCACTTGTTGCCTATGTGACTTAGACAAGGTACAGTACATGAGGTTTCCGTGACTCAGCCTTCTCTGGAAAGACAGAGGATATCCACAGAGTTGTTGGGGAGTTAGGTAAGCTGTTCAGTGCAGAGGAAGCCTCCTGTCTAGTACCTGGTAGATAGAAGACTGTAGTAAATGTTTCCAACTCAGTTTTAGTCTACTTTGTACTACCTTATACTACCTTGTACTTTGTAATTGATACTTCATATATGTATTTTTATTTGACATTTTATAAGAATGTCTTAACTATATAATTTCTATCCTCAAATTTCCAGTATATTGGCTGTATATTTTATACTACCTTGCATATATTTTGAATATGAATACATACTAATGAACAATCATTATTAAGCATTACCAAGAAAATGAACTAGTTTCACAGATTCTGTTTGATATACTAGCTCTGAGACAAATGAGGCAGGATGATTAAAGAATTTTTGCTTTAAAGAAGACAAAGTTACATACCTGTATTGAATGACACAATTCAACCATAATCAACCACTAACTAAAAGGGGGTTGGAAGGATGAATTAAAATTTGTATACCATAAGCAGAACACTGTTTTCATTCAATGACTATAAGTCAAACTGCATAAAGTCTGGTCTGTATCATTTGTGGTGCAGGAAAATTCTAATCTGGGCTACTCACCACACAAGCAGACAGGAACAACCACATGGATTGAATGCCATCAGATATGCAGATGCTTATAAAACACCTGAATCATTAAATCTCTTTTCTCTGTGTTCCTAGGAATGTTCTGGCATTATGCAGACATAGCATTCAACTGAACATCATGCTGAAAATTAAGATAAACAAAAAACTTGATATAGATGACCTATATCAAGTAGTGTTATTTTTCTCTTGAAATGTATATAATTTTTATTAAAAATTATATTTTCAACTATTTAGTGATTTTTTGGTAAGGATAGCAATGCCCATTTCATAACTGTATAGTAGAAAGATTTATAAATGTCTTGTTATACAGACAGAAACTGAAGCAAGAAAAGAATGTCACAGAATAACCTAATAGTGGATATATAGAAACACACTTGTTCCTCAGTTCTAGCCATTCAGAAAGAGGCAGGCACAGCCCTCCTCCATCAAGTCCATTCCTTTATTCTGGCAATTGAATATGGTACTGATCAGGAGGTTTTGAGTAATATGCATGTCACAACCTCAGAGTGGAGAGCTGATTTGACTTGTCTATTTGTTTGTACATATTTTGAATTTTTTAAAATGACACAATACAACTTGAAAAAGAAACATTTGATTGCAGGAGTTCATATGTACTCTTTAGATGTTTTCATAAACCTTCTTCATCTATATTTTCGGCAATTTTTCTTGGACGTCTAACAAATACTGAAAACGGTTTGCCTCTCCACTTAGCCTTTCATAATGTTCGTGACACAATCCTGTGTAATTTGACACCTTGGAACTTTAAACAGACTCAGAATCTTTTGGACCTTCTAGCCATCATCAATTCACATAGTGTGCAGTAAATCCAGCTCAAAATAAACAACACAGATGGAATCGAAGCTTATAGTACAATGTCAGCAGTATCCACAGATTGACAGAGCTAGTTAGGCTGCCAGATGCACAGAATGTTGTTCTATCTACTTGTTCTTTATAACTGGACTTGATGGAGTACATCAGTGTCAAACTCCTTGCTGGTTTCCACACGCACACGCACAGAAACGCACCCGCATAAACACGCACATTCTTGCGCTCTATATCATCTGCGCCATCTGCTCTCGGCTTTACATGTGGTAGCTAACTAACTATCCTACTGCGCCTGGGTCTCACCGACTGCTTTCCCTGGAAACAAATGACAACAGTTTTTATCTTGTGCCCTCCTTGGCATTATAAAATAAGGCTCTTAACATTTCCATATGCATATACTTTGCATGCATTTTTTTTAAAATTCTGTTCTCTGCTTTATTTACTGATTCCCTAGAGAATGGCAATATCTCTTTTTATATCTCCCCCAATTGAGATTTGCCTATGAAACTTCACATGCAGAGATTGTTTTTTCTAACTAAGGTTTACATAAAATTATATATATATATATATATATATATATATATATATATATATATATAATTGGCATATATATATATGTCATGGACCCTGAGATGATTTTATTCTTTCTATATTACTTTGTAGGGTAATACATATTATTTGGAGATATGAAAATACATGAGGGTTTTATAGAGCAAGACATTCAATCCCTTCCATTATTCTTCTATAAAATTCTACTGGAAATAATGGCCACACTGGGAGAGTTAAGATGAGGGAGCTGTACAAACGTTTATTAGAGAGAGAGGAAGAGAGGGAGAGAACCATCAATGGGAGATGGAAACATTGATCAGTTGCCTCTCGTGCACGTCCCAAACCAGGGGCTGAACCCGCAGTCTAGGCACCTGCCCTGACTTGAGTATCGCCTGAAACAGAAAATTCATGAGGTTATTCTGTTCCCAAATACAGAATTTTTGCCTTGACTTCTTTTCCATCTCAGGTGGGATATCGACCTGTAGTAAGATATAAAAAGGGATAATCACATTTTCACTGATAAAATTCAATTGCAATGACTTTTCAAAGCAATATGTCTATATCAATGAGGAGTATGAAATGTCCTAAGAAGCAGGTATGGAAAGATAAGACAAAAAGATGTCACAGGTTCTGGCCATACCAAATATCTGTTCCTGACCCATTTCCATGCCTGGCACCTGTCTTTATGACAATCTCTCCAGAAGATCTACAGAAATTATTCTTACCTTCTGGTAACTAGGAAACAATCTCCTGGAGGCTCACTAATTGCAGCCCACGATAACCTCACATAAAGTAACTGTTAAATTTTTCATTTCTTTCAAATTATTATGGATCAGTGGAGAGGGTATTGATTTGATTCATTAACGGATTCCCAGTCTGTTCCAAGGTTAATGATTACATGTGTCTCAATTATATCTGTAACAGGTTATATTGTATGATTTGTTTTAACTGCTTTATATATTGTGTGTCTTCCCCAGCAGAAAGGCTTCTTAACACTTCACAGTGCTAAGATTTAACAATTCTTTCTCCTCTTCCTAAAGCAACATTCCTGCTTTGACTAAGCATAACAAGGCAGGACAATACTGAATTTAAAAAGCACAGTTAATTTTAGTCCAGTAAATAATCTGCAATTCATTCATATTTAAAATATTTATATGTTAGAAGTTGATCCTCTATCTTGGTATTTTATACTACCTTTCTCATGTGAGAGGCATATTTTTTAACTTTGATCATAGAAAAGTAGAAATAAAATGTTTATTTTAAAATCACCTGTATTCTTTGCAACAGGAGCCAGACACATTTTAATTGCTGTAAAGAACCAAAGTTATATATTAAATCATTCAAAATATCATATACATGTGGCATTTTAAAAGATAGCAATAAGTTAAATGACTAGCAGGTATGCTTTGCTGTTCGGCCAGTTAGGCAGGAGGATAGAGAGACAGACCCACTGCAGGGGTCCCAGGCCAGAGACTATATTATCTGTCAATTAGCAGACAACACAGTGACTTTTACGAGCAGACAATTATGTATTCTAGTCCTCCTAATTCCTTTTTCTATCACTTGCTACTGCCTCCAACTTCCTTGCCGCCGTATATTCAAGCCAAGTGAACTTCTCCTGTGTCCTGAACTAGAATGGTTGAACCTAGGGACATATTAATTATGCTTTCTTTTAAGGACAGATCTCTGCTTCTTTTACATTGTACTTTAAAGTCCATAGCAGGAATTACATTTTAAAGAATGGTCCCAGACTTCCCTCCTTTCTGGAACCCCCAAGATTCTGACACAGTCTGGGGACTCAGAAGCCAAATGGGAATCATCAGGAGGAGAGACTTCAGTTATACAATCCATTAAATAAAACAATAGAGCCTGCAGCTGAGCTATTAAAAAGAGTAGAGCAATTTTTATTTCAATGGCTACATTTTATTTCCTCTTCTGAGTGACTGTTAACAAAGGGCTGCTGAAAGGACTGGATAAAAAGCAGGCGTCAGATGCAGGATCCATGAGTTAAACAACATTATTAGATACAATTTCATAAAATCTAGTTGCTTTTTTGCTACTAGAAATCATGTCCTTTTGTCAACTTGTGGTCACATCAGCACTTCTGCTGATATAATTTGCTCCAGCTGCAGAGCATAGCTGGCCTGCAAATCAAGAACCAGAATGAGGACAGGCAGGAATAACTCAATGGCTTGGATAATGTGCAAATCACTACACTTCTCGCTATTAGTCTACTTTTTTTTTTTTTTTCAGAATATTTGGAAGAGGAAAGATTTATCTTTAGCAAAGCAGCCAATCAGCCACTCTTGAGAACTGGTTTGTCTGGTTATCTTCTGAAGCCTAACCCTCTCTTCAGTGATGCTCTGTAATCATGACATTGTGTATTTTAAAAAACAACAACACAAAACTCCCTTTGCCCCCCATAAACTGGTAGTCTGAACGTTTAATCTCAAGTAGCTCCTGGTTTTGTTCTCCTCCCCTAAAACCAGTTCCTTAGATTTCAAAATATTCCTGAGTACTCCTATTAGTCATTTTTGGATTTTAAAAGCCTCTCTCTGGCCTGAAATGTATATGTTTACAAAATAATATACATCATTCTCATGACAACAGACTGTTATAAATGCCTCAATTCTAGACACAAAAAGATCCAGTCAAAAGTGCAATAAAATACTACTTATTGACTTAGGCACAAGTAAAAATGTTAGAGGCTTAACTAGCCATTCACCATTGAGCTTCAGACAGTTCTTTTCACTTGATTAGAAACTCTATTGATTTGCACAGAAATCAGTTAGAATTGGATCCCAACCATTTCAAATTCAGCTATAATCGAATACTCAACAATCACTTGAGTATGAAAGAAAAAGTTTCTAAATAGAAGCAAAGCCCAAGTACTCTTGCATATCCGAGGAAATCATTATATCTGGTGAGCAAATAAGAGAGAACAAACAATAGCAATATACAGCTGGAACAGCTGAATCAGTGTCCCTAGTAACAAGGACAGCTTATCGAATGTGCAAAGGCAGTATTAGCCTGTTCAACAGTGCAAGTGAGCTGGTATTCTCTTTTCATGGCATGGCAACCTTCCAGGGCCAGGTGCAATCACACTGCAAACTCATTATGTAACCTGTCACCTTCTAAAATTCGTTGCTTCAGCAAGAATCCACATTCAATGCTGTGGTTATAATGTTTTCCCTTTTTCTTTGTAAACTGACCAGGGAAATTTTATGACTACTGAGTGAGCCTTTAGACACCATTGTTTTAGAGAGGACAAAGAGAAAGAATGTGCCATGTACCTGTGGCACCGAGTCCGCTGTCTGTTGGCAGAACTGCACAGAGAGATGGCAGTCTGTCCCATGCCTTTTTCTCTTCTTATAACCCACAGAAGAGGCGAATTTGTCAAAACTGAGAGGTCTGTTTACTCCCCAGATTAGAATTAAAGTTATAACATTTTCTGAAATACACATGGGTAATTTCCTCCCATCCTGAAAGTTTTAGAAGCTGGCCCTTGTTTCTACAGGCCAGTGAAGTTCACAGGCTCCAACCTACAGAAGAAAATTTTAATTTCTTTTTGGAATTAATGAGAACTGAGCATTCACCTTTTTCAGATGTGTAATATGCACGATGTTATTGTTGCTGACTTCTGGGAGGGTGGAAAAATTATGGCTTGTTTAAAATAGAATTATATTTTATTGTGATATTGACTAGCAAATGCACTGTTTAACTGTTATATCAAGCAACTGTCTCTATTTAAATAAATGAAAAAGGAAGTGAATAAATTGCAAGATTTTGTACCCTTCTGGGAAATAAAAGCAACTGTTATCAGAAGAAAAAGATGTTGCAAAATGAATTTTGACATCTCTAATCATATTCTTTCAATCCTGTCCTTAACTGGCACCCTTGCAGGTGAGGCTAGGCACCAAAGGTAGTGCAGAGACGGAGAGCCTGGAATCTTCGAGGTGGCTCTTTAATGTGAATCGGTTCTTCCACGGCTCTATGTTTGCACATAGCTAAGAATGAGCCCTTCTTTTATCATCATTAAGCCATAAACTGGTTGTAATAGTGAGCAAAAATGTGTGGGACGTTCTTAAAACGACTACTTACAGACATGCTTTCAGGCCATCAAACTGCAGCTTCTTTGTCAGATCTCCGGAGCTCGTCTGGTATTCTGAACTTATGTCTAGACAAGGGAGAGTAACAAACAACAAACAAAAAAAGTTTCAGGTTTTATCTATCATTTCGTAAAAGGGACAATTTACTTCGTTCATGTTGAATTAGAAGCTGTTCTTTCTAAAAACTCTTTCTATATCATCTAAACCGCTTCTGTTGAAAAAGTCACAAATCAAGCAGAAGAATACACATGGAATTGAAAGTCTACTGTATCAATCTAATGATTTGCTTAACAATATGGTTTCAAGATTACTGGAGATATTATGCCAAGTAAAATAATCCAGTCAGTAGAAGACAAATACCATATGATCTCACTTATAAGAGGAATCTAATGAACAAAATAAATTAACAAACAAAATAGAACCACAGGCATGGAAACATGGAACAGACTGACAGTGACCAGAGAGGAGGGGGAAGGGGGACAGTGGCGGAAAGAAGGGGAAGGGACTAGTTAAAGAGCACGTATGAATGACTCTTGGACATGGACAACAGAGTGGGAATTGACTGTAGGAGTTAGGGGTGTGATGGGCAGAGGAGGGCAAAGGGGGAAAAATTGAGGCAACTGTAATAGAATAACAATAAAAATATATTAAAAAATTATTGTATATAGTTGGAAGTTGAATCATTCCACAAAAATACAAAGAATCTTTCTGACTGTTGAACACACTGTTATTTAGGTTTGTTTCATGAGGTGTTTACCTAGCATGGGACCTAAGTTGAAATATTTTTATGCCATCAGATACAAAGAAGCATAGTTCAGGTATTAACTTACCAGCTTGTGTGCTCTTTTGCCAGTTGCTTTTGCTGGCAGTTGTTCCCCCTTGTAAAAGATCAAAATTTTGCCCTGGCCAGTGTGGTTCAGTTGGTTGGAGTATTGTCCCGTAACCAAAAGGCTGAAAGTTCAATTCCCGGTCAGGAAACATATCCAGGTTGTGGGTTTGATACCTGATCTGAGTGTGAACAGGAATAACCAATTGATGTTCCTCTCTCATACTAATGTTTCTCTCTCTTTCTCCTCTCTCCCTAAAAGCAATGACAAAAATGTCCTCAGGTGAGAATTAAAAAAAAATTAAAGATCTTTAAAAAGATAAAGATTTCAGCCCTGGCTGGCATAGCTCAGTGGATTGAGCGCGGGCTGCGAACCAGGCATTGCAGGTTCGATTCCCAGTCAGGGCACATGCCTAGGTTGCAGGCCATGTCCCCCAGCAACCACACATTGATGTTTCTCGCTCTCTCTTTCTCCCTCCCTTCCCTCTCTAAAAATAAATAAATAAAATCTTTAAAAAAAAAAGATAAAGATTTCTACAACAAAATCTCTGCATTGATTTTAATTCTACTGCATTTTTCCAAGCCCCTAGAATCTATATTCTATTAGATATGTCATATAGCACCAGATGATGGTAAGAGAGAAGACAACATTAGAATGTTTTTAAATATTTGAGGGTTAACAGAGACAGTGAAACTTAATGTATCACAAAACCATTAAGGTACATTTAATTGCAGAAGTAAATTTAAGTGAACTACAATGACAAAAAATGTGAAGGAAGAAACAAATAAAAAGAGAGAGAAACAAACAACAAGAGAGAGAGAAAGAGAGAGAGAAAAAGAGAGAGAAGAGAGAGAAAGAGAAGGGAAAACATAAAACCTCAAAACCATTCCTGTCACTTTATCTGATGTTTTGTCTGCCTGAAACAGATTAGTGAGTCATTTGTCTTCTTGTTTTGTTTTATAGAAAATTCTGTTGACTTAAAATACTACTGCCAACATAGACAGCAATACCACAAGTATAGTTCTATGACAACAATATTTAAAGCAAAAAAACAAAAATTATTTCAGAGCTGTTCATGTTATTGAGGATGCCTGAATTTTCACAGAACATTTCCAAAGACTCCTGCAGGTCTAGGAGCCAGTTGCTCTTCTGTGGGCTCCACAGCCCTACTTCAAGATGCAAGGTCATGCAGGCTTGGCTTAGACAGCCGATAAATGAAACCAGTGATTGCAATTATTTTCAGATCCTTTTTATGTGAGTTTTCCTTAGAACAATACGTATCTGTAAAGTTACAGAAAATTCACACACAAAATAATTTCTGAGTATTATGTGGTGGTGTCATTCATTATGAATCTAACAGTTCTAATGTTTATACTTGTTTTTTTGTTGTTGATGGTGCTGGCTTTCAAGTTGGGATGCAAACGTCATAAAATGGAGTGACTGAATTAATACTCAGTTTACCTGGGATAAGACACGTGCTCTGTGAAGCAAGTATTTATGGGAAACTCTTGCTCTCCTGCTGGATCGTGAGGCTGACTAAATCACAGATGGTGTCCTGCTTAGATATGCATGTCCTGGGGAACAGCGGAGTTCTTGCACATAGCAGAATGAGTGAACATTTGCAGAGTTAAAGCCGAACCTGAATTATAGTGCTAGTAAGATGGCAGTTTTTTGACAATTCCCTGGAACAGACACAGCTGAAAAATGGACAGTTTCTAGCATCAAATGGATTTTTAAAAGTTGAATTCATACCTTTATGATAGGAGACTATACATTTTTTTTACTTTGCATTTTCAAATATTTATGTAGTTTCTATGCACTGACCCCACTGATCATCACTTTTCTTATAGAAATAATAATTATTCATTGGATGTCAGTTGTGTCCTAAGCAATATGGTAGATGTTTTATATATATATTATTTTCTTGTTGCTACACTAATCCCTTGAAATAATTATGTTTTTAATGAAGAGACTCAAATCCAGGGAGACATTGAATGACTACTCACAGTGGGTAGAAAGGTAACAATGGCCCCTCACAAAATACCATGACCTAATTTTCAGAATCTGTGAATCTTACCTTATATGGCAACAGAATATAACAGAAAAGGACCTTTGTAGATACTATGTGATTAAAAGAAGGATCTTGCACTGAGGAAATTATTCTGCATTATCCAGATGGGCCCTAAATACAATGGCATGTATCCTCATAAAAGAGAGGTAGAAGGAGATTTTACACACAGGGAGGAGAAGAAGGCAGAGGACACAACAGACAGTGTGAACATGAAGGCAGGTATTGGAATGATGCAGCCACTAGCCAAGGAATGCCAACAGCCACCGAAAAATGTAAGAGGTAGAAAACAAATTCCCCTGGAGCCTCCAGAAGGAGCACAGTTCTACTGACATGTTGATTTTGGTCCAGCAATACTGATTTCAGACTTCAGGCCTCTAACCCAGTGAGAAATTAAATTTCTGTGGCACTAAAATCATCCAGTTTGTGGTAATCCATTCCAGCAGCTTTGAGAAACTAATACACAGTTATAGCACTTTGGCAGTAACAATATTAGAATTTGAACATGGTATATTAGTACTCTACTTCTGAGTTACAAATTGCCATAAATTTAGCAGCTTAAAACAACACCTATTTATTTTCTCCCACTTATGGAAGTCAGGCATTCAGATGGACTTAAATGGGATGTTCTGCTTAGGATGTCACCAGGCTGAGTTTAACATCTTAGTAATAGCAAAGTCTTACCTAGAGGGTGTGGGAGGAAACACCTGGATATGTGTGGACCATCTAGGTAATCTCCCCATTTTAAGGTCACCTCATTTGTAACCTTTGCTATGTAACATAATAACCAGGAAGAAACACCAGGGCAGAGGTCATGGATGCCTGCTTTATCAGGTCTCATGGCTCTGAAGCTCATGCCCTTTTATCTGCCTTCCACAGCACATGAGACCATCTGGAGGTAACACCCACAAAAACTCATTACTGAACACAATGTTTGTGTGAGGAGCATGTTATTAGAGCAAAAATTCCTTTGCACCTGTTTCTATACATACTAGTTGTGGTAATTTGCAGCACTAGTTCATGTTGTAATCCATGAAATCTTCCCCACTTCCCTGACTAAAAGTCTAGACAAGCAGTCAGGTGACTCTCAGATGAACAGCAAAGAGGAGAGTTGAAGGTATGGACGATAGGGTAGCAGGAGATCGCTGAGAATTTGCCCAGAGACTTACAGAAGTAAGACAGAAAGAGAACCCCAGTTGACACCCTGGCCATATTCCTTGATCTGCTTTTCCCATGATGTGTGCCCCACCTTCTGCACATTTTGCTGCTAACATTTCTCAAAGGATTGCCCTGGGGTTACTGGAGCCATGTTGCTCTTGTGGGGAGCTGGCTGGAAATGCCTAGGAGTTTGTCTCCCTGGAGTAACTCATGGACTGTCTGGTAAGGGGATACAAGCCCAGTTGCCTTGAAACATGTCATACTGACTTACAATTTACACTATACAGCTTTTTCTGGAATTTGGCTGAACCTGGAATTTCACCAGATAGTGCCTTTTTTCTTAGTTCTTCTCCTTACCCATTCTCAACTCCATTAGGTTTCTCCTGGGAGCACTGCCTTAATAAATCACTTTCACTGGAATCCTTGGCTCAGGTTTTCCTTCTGGGATGACCTGACCTGAGAAACAAAATGCATTTTGGGCACTTTTCTGGAGCCAGAAGCATTATGGGCAGGCCACTCTAAAAAATCTCTACCTGGCAGGAATGAGAACTGTCCAGGCTGTTCTGTACAAGTAGTGATACAGCCTGGTCATTACTTGGCAGGTAGGTTCTCTGCTGTCAACCAGATGCCTCTCCTGAGAGTGAGAATGTGTGCTCAACACACAACTATTTGGACTTTCTTGGCATGTGCTATTGAAAATCTCTTGAATAGTGGAACTCAAAGATTTTCTCAGCACCTCCGGAAAAAAAAATAAAAACAAAAAACTTTGTCCTTGATTGGCAACTTGCTGAAACACATTGCCTAAAAGTGCATATAGCTTTCTTCTAGCTCAGACTTGCTATTTCCCAGTGTGCATGCACGGAGTGAATGATTAATGTTAAGTGCCCATAGAAACTACAAAAAAGTCAAGGCTGGATGAGTTTAGGAAGAGTGTTTTCAACATTATCCTAGGTATTTCAAATCTCCAGTTGTTCTGTGAATGTGAGTACAGTATATAAAATAATGATCCTCATGGATCCACTGAGTGCTCTTAACTGCACATACAGGTGCAAGCAGAATCAGGATTCAAGATAAGAGTTAGTTTAGAAGAGAGCAGGTTGTGGAGAATGGTGCAGGGGTTACTCACTGGAATATGCAGAGGACTTATAGTTACCCAAGGATATAAGGCAGAACCCACTAACTGTATTCAATAAGGACTTCAAGATTTCCATCACTGTACCCTTATGTCTCTTAAATTAAAAACAAAGGAAAGAAAAAACTTTCAGGTGACACAAGAGATTTTGCAGATGTAATTCAGGTTACTAATCAGTTGACCTTAAATTCAAGAGACTACTCTAGTAGAGTTGACCTGATCATATGATCCCTTTTAAGATGTTCCAGCTCTCTAGAGTTTGTTTTCCTGGGGCTTATCATCATACAGCAATTCTTGAGCACAGGAAAGGTGGTTTAAAGCTTCTAAGGCCCTTCTTTGTGACCATCTCGGTTCCATGGAATGAATTATACTTGAGGAGTAATATTTGTCTAATTATTCACTGTCTTGCAAAGTAGATTATCATTGTATACTTGTTAAATGAGTGAATGAATGAATGAGCTACATACTCAAACACATTTTCAAGATTTTTTTTGCACAAAATTTCACTCCTGAAGAGTGCTGAGGAAAGCCCATTAAGCGCGCACACACACACACACACGGGCAAGAAGAAAAGCTAACTCAGTAGATATCTGAAAACACCACACTCGAGTGGCAAGTTGTGGATGTCCAGGGTACAGTTCACTGCAGGTTACAGTGTCAAACTCCTGATGGGAACTTCTCCTTTGTGGGGTGGGGAAAATGAGAATACCAGCATCAGTTCATTTTCCAGAAGAAACCTTGGTGAGATCCTAAAACATGCCACTCTACAGCTCATTATTTATTATTTTCTGATGGTGCATCTTCCAGTAAAACACATGAATCTACAAAAAATTGATAAAACAAAGACTTTTTTTGAAAATGAATTAAATCATAACAAAATTACCAGAATTATAGGATGATAATTACTAAATAGTGTTAAATAAGTTTGGGCTAAATCTTCAAAACATTTATCATCAAAAAGATTTACATTTTCTGTAGTATATCATCATTTGAACACTAATCATCCCTAAGTAAAGACAACTCACAGAGTTCAAAGTTTACAACTTGTTTTTAATTAATAGACCTGATAATAAATGTAACTTAATGGAATAAGCCCTGAAAGTCCATATATCTGTCCATGCCATTTACTTACCCCTTAGCCTTAAGTGAGTTATTTTTAATAACTTCTTTCAATTTCTTCATATGAAAATTATGCTAGTATATTAGTTTATCTTGAAGGTGTCTTGGTTCCACATACTTTTGAACCTTTATTGTTTAGGAACTACATTGCAGTGGAATACATGGATTACAATGAACTAGAAAAGCTGTTTGCCAGACCTTAAATCTTAGTGATATGATTATATTTTCATACCTGTTATTTATTCATTCAGTTAATCGATTCATTGATTACTTTATTTTCTTTTTGTCCCTATCACCTTATGTAGATTTGTTTGCTTGTATGTAATCTTTTAAAATGTCTATTAGTTACATGCCTGCATTGTTTATTTATATAGAGTTATTATGTTTCACCTCTTACTGTATTTTTTAAAATTCAGCCCTATCTTTACCATCCATCTACTTTGCTAATTGTTCATCCTATCAGCTATTTATAACACCTGCATAGTACTCCAAAGATGCATCTATCACATGTTGCCTATATCCAGTCCCCTGTGATGGACACCTGGATGTCGCTAACTCTGCAATAGAAACAATACTGCAATAAACATCTTTATAAATGCCCCCGTGGGCATACTTACTGGCTCATATCACATTTGTGTATTCAATTTGACTAAGTGCTGCCAGATTGCACTAAATAGCTGTGCCAGCCTGCAGAATGAGGGTCCTGGAATCCCATATCTCCATCAGCATCTGGCATGATCCAGCTTTTTAATTTTTGCCAGTCAAAGATGCATTTTTAATTTTTTGAGTACCAATGAGATGAGAATCTTTCATATACTTTTACTCTTTTAATTTTCTTTTTTCTATAAATTGTCTATTTATGCCCTGTGTCCAGTTTTCCTCTGTCTTTCTCTTGGTGAATTTTAGAGTCCCTGTATGATCTTCACAGTATTTGTGTGACTAGTTTTTAAAATTGTAATTATTTTGAGCCCTTCTGTAATGTGTCTTGATTTTGTGCAAGATGTTTTTCTGCTGCACAAAACTTTATTTTAACATACATAATCAATATAGCTTAGTTTTGCATTAAGATATGTGGTTTTAAAGTTTTATTTAAAAAGTCCTATCATGTTACTATTAAACAAAGGTATTCCTCCATAAGTCTCCTAGTAACTCTATAGTTTTATCTTTCATATGTTATCTTGACTCCATTATGTATATAAGCCACATCTAATGTATAGTAAAATATTTTATACAGGTTTACATTGACTATGTGATATATTGTTTTTTTCAAGTACATGTTAAATGCATCTATTATTTATATTTTGTACTAATAAAAAAATTTGAAAAATTCTACAGCAGTTCTGTACTGTTTGGCAGCATTATGTATCTGTGGTATTTAACGGTAATAACTTTTAACCCATAATTCTCTAATTTTCTCTTTTGCCCTGCTCTCTGCTCCATTACTGTTCTCTGATGGTCAGTCAGCCCTTAGGAATATGTGACTATCCCATAGGTGCTCTTCTTGTCACCTCCCCTGCCTTAGGCCTGGAACACTGTGAGAGATTTCTGATCATTTCTAGGGCCCCCTCCAGCAGCTCACTGTTCAACTCTGGTCAGTTTTCTCTTTAAGCATGTTTACCACCTAGCCCCAGCGATAGTCTCCAAGTTTCCTTTGACATGAGCAGAGGTCAGCTGAAGATACCTTTCCACACACCTATTATTCTCTTGCATATTTTCTTTGCATATGTAGCATACTTACATACCTTTAACTTTGCATGCCTATACAAAGCCTAAACCTTGTGTTGCATACCTGTAAGGGTTGCACTTTTGAAATCCAATAGTTCCAAGATTCTATAAATTAAAACTTCAGTTTTCTGATACCAGAAACCCAAATAAAGATGATTTCTTTCAGATAGCAACCTTAACTTGCAAAAATCAGTGTCTGACTAAATGATGAAGAGCTAGGTTCACAAGGAATACAAGGCACAAAACTCAGCTTAAATATTATGTATATATGTTTTATCCATAAAGTATCTGCCACATAATATGAAAAACAAACATTTACTGAAGAAGATACAAGCTACAAGAAACATTGTACATAAGACAATGATACCTCAATCTCCTTCAAATTAGGCACCTTGGGACCTCACACAATTCTCCTGATCAGCATCAGCTGTCCATTGTATTTTCCTGAATCTCTTCAACATTCTGAAGTCCCTTCCCTTTCAAAGGTGATTTTAGTTTCAGGAAAAGCCAGAAGTTGCAGGTTGCCAAATCTGGGCTGTAGGGATACTGAGTCACCTGACTGATTTGATGTTTTGCCAAAAAATTGCACAAGATATGATTCATGAGCATGTGCATTGTCATGATGAAACTGCTCATCACTCAGTTGCCCATAACTGCAGCCTTCTGAATCATCCAGATAGTTTTGGAGGAATGTTCTAGCTTAATGCAAAATTGGATGAAGATTCATTGATCTACTTCCTCAGTCATTGTGAATGCTACTGCCACACAGTACACATGCTCACTCAATGGTGTCTACCACCCCACTGACTAGTGCTATGAAGTTGCCATTGTTCATTCATGTGCATTCCAGTCCACTCTTCTTGGCTGCCAGGTGACATTGATACTATGCAAACTATTCTCGTTATATTAACAATGGCTGGATGATATTTATGTGTGTATATGTATGCATGCATATATGTTTATATACACACATAAATATCATCCAGCCATTGTTAATATAATTATTTATATATATTTTTATATATAATTATTTATTTATTTATTTATTTATATATAATTGAAAGCAGCTCCCAGGAAAAGAGCTAAAATTAGGATAGACAGCAATGGGCTTCAGGCCCATCTTAATAACCAGGGTGAGGAACATGGGACTCCAAATGGAACCAAGTAACCCATGGGATGGAATCAATTTAAGAGGCTTCATTTAGGAAACAAAGAGAAAGGAAGTTAAATGAGATATAACACAAGCATTCAAAAGTAGAGTAAACAAAAGACCTGCCAGCATTCTGAAATGAATTCAGAGCCATAGAGACAATAGAACCATGAACATTAAAGATGCAAGGAATGTATTATTTGATTTTGTGTCCTGCCTTCAGATTGATACAGTTCTCTTGAGCCATGCTATAAACAAGGCATCAAAACCCAAGTAGTATGCCTTTAGATTTGGCAGGTGAGTGAGCGGAGACAAGAAAATGGGTTTCTTTTGCTCTTAGCTTAAAGCACACGTGCATCACTTTCCTTCTGAGTGATAGTCACCTTCCCCTCTGGCTTCTGAGCCAAGCCCTGTCAGGGAAACTAGACTCTGCTTAGGACACCTAAGAGTTCTAGCAGATGTTTAAGACTAATCGTGACAGCTCTCATCCCTGTGTTTAATTTCCTTCACCTCCTGCTACATTCTAGATAATGCTCTTTTGCTAGCCAATATTAATTCAATTATTCTTCTATGAGTCTTTCCTTTTTTCCCTGAAACCTTCACACTTCCCAATTTTTCTTTTGTTTCCTCTCTGCTTTCTTCCTTTTGCTTTTATTTTTTCATTTAGTACACATCAATTGCACTTCTGTATATGGGTCCAATATGAAGAATAGACATATTAATGATATGGTTCTTTCCTTCCTAAAGGAATTTATAGTTCTTTTATGGAAATTAATGTTTCAATCAGAATTAATTTACATTTTAAATCAGTATCACCAACATTTTTAATTTAAAGAACCAGATCACAAATATTTTAGACTTTCTTGGCCAATTTCTGTTGCATTTACCCAACTGTGCCACTGTAGCACAAAAGCATAAATAGACAAAATGTAAATGAATGGGCATGACTCTTCCCCAGTAAGAGGTAATTTATAATAATAATTTCATAGATCAGATTTGAACAGTGGGATGTAGTATGCCAACCTCTAGTTTAAATATACATTTAAATAACATGAAAATTATAATGAGAGATATATTGTAAATAAAAGAATATGGGAACCAAGAAGCCTCCCTTCCTTTTCACCAATTCATTATTTATCACTTAATCAATGACCTTTGTTATTTACTTTAGACAAGATATCTTTCTAATGTAATTCTTTGTTGATGTTTTATATTACTTACATATAATTAGTGAAGAGTCCTTCTACTGGCTTATGAAATTGTGTTGGACTATTTTGATGGTATATAATTAGCAACATATTGGGCATAATTTTTTTTGCCATAGCCTTCTCTATAAATAGATTTAATACTACATCATCATTATTCAGAGAATTAGAACATTTCCTCATTTGGCCAAAAACACTGGTACTCTAAAAATAGGTACCATGAACATTTCAGACTTCATTATAGAAATGTCTGAGAGAGCATAGAAAGAGATTAACCAATATGCTAAGTAATGCAAAGGTATACACAAAATGACAAATGTGCCTATCATTATTTGCTACATTTGAATTTAATGTTTCTTGAAATTGTGTTATGACGAAAATGCATTAGGGAAAGTATCTCATCATAGTACTAAGGTAACAGATCAATAGTAATAGCAACACAATGGTTTTCAACTGGGGTGATTTTTTACGCCCCAAGGGAACATTTGGCAATGTCTGGACACATTTTTGGTTGTCACAGTTGAGGGGAGTACTACTGGGATCTAGTGGGCAGAAACCAAGGACACTGCTAAACATTCTGTAAGGCACAGGACAGCCTTGACAACAAGGAGTGATTCGGCTGAAAAGGTCCACTCCGAGGCTGAGAAATCCAATTCAGCCTTTTTAAGTCATGCGTTTGTTTCTTTTTTTAAACAAACATTTTATTTTGAGATTACTTTAGAGTCATATACAGTGGTAAAAATAATATAGAGATACTATAATAATAATATACCCTCAGTTGCCACTAAGGATAGCATCTTGCAAAACTATAATTCAAAATCACAACCAGGATATTGACATTGACATGACCAAAACACAAAACATTAGGTCACAAGGATCTCTCATGTGCCCTTTTATAGCCACACTTACTTCCTCTAATCCCAAGGCCACATGGTGTATGTGCCAGTCATATGAAATGCCCAATATATTCACATCTATAGAGACAGGAAACAGAACAGTGACCACCCGGTCTGGAGGGAGATAACCATGGGGAGTGATGGGAAATGGGTACAGGGATTCCTTCTCAAATGGTGGGAGGCTTCTAGAATTAGATGTTAGTGATTGTTATACAACTTTATAAAAATATTCCAAAAGCCACTAAACTGTACCCTTTAAATGGGTGAATGCTATGCTACTTGAATTACATTTCTTGAAGTTGTTAAAAACTTATAAAAATTAGACATATTTCTATTTCTGGACTATTCTGTTCATTTGCCTAATGTGTCCATCTCCTTACAATTTACACACTGTCTTCATTACTGTAGCTTTTTAACCTCTTAAAATCATGTAGTGGCCTATCAGTGTTATTTTCTTCTTTTTATTGTTCGTATTCCTCTAGTTCCCAGACCTTTCCATGTACATTTTTGAATTACTTTGTCTATATCTGTAAAACTTGCCCAGGTTTTGGTGGTAATAATATTAAATATGCAAATTATTTTGGTGAAAAACTGACATTCTAACGCTTTTGGGACTTCTAATCCAGGAACATGGTGTCTCTCCACTTTTTTAGGTCTTCTTTGATCACTTTTATCAACAATTTATAGTTTGCAGCATACAAATTCTGTACAAGTTTGGTTAGATTTATACCAAAGTATATACTTTTGGGAAGAAATTATTATAAAGGTTCTTTAAAAAAATTAGGTTTACAAGTATGGAGTAAAACAGAAATACAATTGATGTTTGCATGTTGACCTCATATCCTATAACTTTGAAACTCACTTATTATTTCCGAAGGATCTTTGAAGATTTCTTGGAATCATCTGTCAACCATCATCATGTAATCTGTGTGTATGGACAGAACATTCTATCCACATGTGTTTTTGGATAGAATTTCTAATAATGTTGAATAGGAGTAGTAAACATGGACATTCTTACTGTGTTCCCAAGGGAAAGCATTCAATCTTTCACTGTTAAGTTCAATGTTAGCTACCTGATTTTTGTCAATGTCTGTTATTACTGTGAAGTTCCTTTCTATTCCTAATTTGCTAAGAGTTTTTTTTTATTATGAATGCACTAATGTTGAATTTTATCAGTTGATATAATCATGGGATTTTTCTTCTTAAGACTTTTAAATAATGAATTACACTGATTAGTTTTTGAATGTTGGATGGATCAACCATGCATTCTTATAATAAATGTCCCTTTAATCACAATGTATTGTTTACTAATATTTGTTGAGAACATTTGCCTCTTTGTTCATGATGACTATCTGTATTTTTCCCTTGTATTTTCTGTATCTCATTTTGCTATCAGGGTAATGCCTCCTTCATAAAATAAGTTGGAAAGTACTTTCTTGAATTTTAGAAGATCTTTATAAAGTTGGCGTTATTTCTTCTTTACATGTTTGCTAGAACTTGTAGGTAAAACCATCTGAGCCTGGAGATTCTTTCTTCAGAGAAATTGAATCAGGAATTTATTTTTTTTAAATAGTTATATAACTATTTTTGTTATCTGTTTTATCTCTGGTGAGTTTTTGAGCATCCTTTTCAAATATCAGAGAAATTCTCTTCAAGTAATTGTCCCATTAATTGAGATTAGCTAATTTTTGTTCATAGAGCTGTTTGTAGTATTTTCTTATTCTTTTAATAGAATAATATAATTATCATGATGAATAATAACAGTGATACAGTATCTGTAGTGATAAACCAACTTCATTTCTAATAATCATATCATGTAGAAATCATTTTTTAATTATATGTTATTGTTTATGCTGTTAGAGTTATCCCAAATTTTCCCCCTTTCTTCCCATCCACCCAGCACCCCCTCAACTCCTTCAGGCAATCCCTATACCATTGTTCATGTTCATGGGTCCTGCATATATGTTCTTTGGCTACTCTGTTCCCTATGCTGTACTTTATATCCCCAAGACTACTCTGCAACTATCAATTTGTACTTCTTAATCCCTTAACCCTTTTCACTCATTCCTTGACCCCACTCCCATCTGATAACCATCAAAATGTTTGCTGTATTTTATGATTCTGTTTCTGTACTTCTTGGTTATTTTGGTCTTTAGATTCAATTGTTGATAAATATGCATTTGTTGTCATTTTATTGTTCATATTTTTGATCTTCTTCTTCTTAAAGAAGACCCATTAACATTTCTATAATACTGGTTTGGTGATGATGCTTTTTCTTATCTGGGAAGCTCGTTATTTGTCCTTTGCTTTTCAATGATAGCTTTGCTGGGCAGAGTTGTAGGTCCTTGCTTTTCATCACTTTGAATATTTCTTGCCAATCCCTTTTAGCCTGCAAAGTTTCTTCTGAGAAATCAGCTGACAGTTTTATGGGGTTCCCCTTGTTGGTAACTAACTGCTTTTCTCTTGCTGCTTTTAAGATTCTATCTTCATACTTAACCATTTGTATTTTAATTGTGATGTGTCCTAGAGTGAGCCTCTTTGGGCCTATCTTGTCTGGGACTACCTGTGCTTCTTGAACATGTATATTTATGTCCTTTGCCAAATTAGGAAGTTTTCTTTCATTGTTTTTTACAAATAGATTTCCAATTACTTGCTCTTTCTCTTCTCCTTCCCGCACCCTTATGATGTGAGTATTGGTATGCTTGAAGTTATCCCAGCAGCTCTTTACACTATCTTAATTTTTTAAAATTCTTCTTTCTTCTTGCTGTTCTGATTGGTTATTTTTTCTTCCTTATATTCCAAATCATTGATTTGATTCTTGGTTTCATCCATTCTACTGTTAATTCCCTATAAATTGTTCTTTATGTCAATTAGTGTATCCTTCATTTCTGACTAGATCTTTTTTATGCTGTTGAGGTCCTCACTAATTTCCTTGAGCATTCTTATAACCAGTGTTTTGGAATCTGCATCTGATAGATTGCTTTTTTCCATTTTGTTTAGTTCTTTTAGGGAGTTCTGTTCTTTCACTTTTGCCATGTCTCTTTGTCTCCTCATTTTGGCAAACTTCCTGTGCTTGTTTTATGTATTATCTAGAATTCCTCTGCCTCCCAGGCTTGATAGGGTGGCTTCATATAGTAGATGTCATGTATGGTCCAGTGGCACAGCTTCCTATGCTATACAAGCTGGGTACTCAGGGTGCACCCACTGTGTGGGCTATGTACACCTTCCTTTTGTAGATGAGCCTTGATTATTGTTAGCATGTCCAAGGTCAGTGACAAACTGTAGTCTGTCCAGTGTTGCACAGTATTAGCTATAAAACAACCTGAAGATGGCTGATCTTTGTGCTGAGCTTGGAGATGCCCAGCTGTGAACCAAGGCCAGCTGCTACTAATGCCAGACCTGGGGCAACTTAGTAAGTGGTACAGAGCTCTTATGGAGCTCACTAAAAGCAGATGATGCTTGTTTGAGAGAATTGGGGAAAATCTGAAGCATGGACCAAGATAGGCATTAATATGGAAAAGCTACTTGAAACAGCTTGTGTGTTCCTAAGAGTTGGGTGGGGCTGGTCCTCAGGTAATAACCAGGGTTGGGCAAACTGTGAGCCCAGGTTGACAGAGTCTCAAAATGGCACCCATATGCTGGCTCTGTGGAGAAAAGTCTCAATAAAAGAACAATGGTCCCTGACAGCACTTCTATCTGGGAGAAAACTACCCCATAGATCTTTCCTTAATGTCAAACAATTCAGTCCCTCCCTGTATGTCTCTTACACCTTTTAATCTTCTGTTCCTGTGCTGCAGCTCAGAGCAAATGAGTCCGAGTAAGTCTGTACATAGGCCCTTTAAGAGGAACTTCCTAGGACTCCAGAAGTTTCTGTCTTCTATAGCCTCAATCTTTGATGGTTTTTACAGACAGAAATTATCGAGGTTTATCTTCCTGGCACTGGAACCCTGGACTATGGGGCCTGGTGTGGGACTGTGACCCCTTGCTCCTGAGATATTCCTCACAAGCTTTATCTGCCACACATGGGTGTGGGACCAACCCATTCTGCATTTCCACCTCTCCTGCCAGTCTCTGTGTGGTTTCTTCTTTAATTCTGCAGTTGTAAGACTTGCATTCAGCTTAATTTCTGGTGGGTTTGAATGATGGTTGTTCTATAGTTTAGATGTAATTTTGATATGGTATGCGAGGAGGCAAGCCATATTTACCTATGCCACCATCTTAACTAGAAGTTTATAGAAGTCATATTGATTTTTCTTGATCAGTCTTGTTCAAGGTTTGTCAATTTTATTGATCCAAAGAACAAGTATAAAGTGTTATTAATGTTTGCTATAGTTTTATGTTTTCAATTTCATTGCTTTCAGCTTTTATATTTATTACTTTACTATTAATTCTTCCTTCTTTTTGCTTTGGATTACCTTTTCTCTTTTTTCCTAATTTCTTTAGATGGAAACTTAGATTGTTTATTTGAGACATTTCTTCTATTCTGTTATTCTACTTTATCAATTAATGTTATAAATATGTCTGTAAGCACTGCTTTAAATAAATAGTAAAAATTTTGATATGTGATATTTTTATTTTTATTTGGGTCAAAATATTTACTTATTTTGATTAAGACCTCTATGGTGCATAGATTATTTAGAAGTGTTATTTAACTTTCATGTGTTGGAATGTTTTCCTTTTCTCCTTTTTCTATTTATTCCTAATTTATTTTCATTATGTTCAGAGAATACATTTTATATGCTATAACTCCTTTTAAATGTATTAAGGTTTACTTTATGTCATAAGATGTTTTATCAAGTACATGGTCCATGTACACCCAATAAGAAGGATGTATACTTTCTCATGCTGAATAGAGAATTCTATACATGTATATTAGACCCAATTGATTGATGGTATTGTTTAGTTTTTCAAAATCCTATTTAATAGTCTGTCTAATAATTCTATCAATTATGGAGAGAGGAAGGTTGAAGAATTCAACTATAATTGTGAATTTATCTATTTTGCCTTTTAGTTTTATCATATTTGCTTCACCTTTAGAATTAACACATGTTTTTAGTGAACTGATCCATTTTTATTTATGCAATGCTCCCTGGTAATATTAGTTGGTTTGAATTTTAATGTATCTGATATTAATAAGGGCATTATTACTTTCTTTTCATGTTTACATGGTACATCTTTACCATTCTTTTACTTTCAATGTAATTATATTATTATATTTGAAGTAAATATTTTGTAAAACAATACATATTTATAGTTTGTGTATTAGTCAATATTAGCCAGAGAAAAAGAATCTATGGGATCTACTCTATGTCTATGAAAAAAGATTTATTATAAGGAATTGATATATGTGACTATGAAGTTTGACATACCCCAAGACTTGCAGTTAGCAGGCTGAAGACTCAAGAATGATTATAGAGTATTTCTGGTTCAAGTCTAAAGGCCTGAAGACCAGGAGAGGCAATTACTATGGATTGAACTGTTTACCACCCTCATCCCCTCCAAAGTTGTATGTTCATCACCATTGTGATGATATTTAGAGATGGCTCTTTGGTAGGTAATCAGATTTAGCAGAGGTCACAAGGGTGGAGCCATCATTATAAAATTAATGTCTCTTATAAGAAGAGACCCAAGTGCTCACTCCTGTCTCCACCACGAGAGGACACAATGAAAAGGCAACCATCTGCAAGCCAGGAAGGAAGCCCTTACCAGAGAATCAAATTGGTCAGCACCTTGATCTTGAACTTTCTAGCCTCTACATGTGTGATAAACAAATTATCATTGTTTCAACCACCCAATCTATGATATTTTGCTATGGCAGCCCAAGCTGATTGATACACTGATGGTGTAGCTCCTGTCTGATAATGAAGGCCTGAGAACAAAGATTAGTTCTAGTGCAGTTCTAATGGTGTAGTTCTAGTGCAAAGGCCAGTAGACAAGTTGAAAAAACAAAGCAAAGCAAAGCAAAACAAAACAAAACAAAACAAAACAAAATAATGTCCCAGCTCACATGCAGTCAGGCCAAAGAAGTTTCTTCTTCTCAAGAGAAGGCCGGACTTTTTGTTATATTCATGCCTTCACCTGAATAGGAGATGCCCACCCACATTAGAAAGAGCAATCTGCGTTATTCAGTACATAGATTCAAATGTTAATCCCATCCAAAAGCACCCTCATATACACATCCAGCATAGTGTTTGAGCAAATATCTAAGTACCTCATAGCCCAATGAAATTGACACATAAAATTAATCATTACTGTTTAGTCCTTTTTTATTTATTTTGATAATCTGTTTTTAATTCATGTATATAAACCACTTATATTGATTGTGTTTATATGTGTGGATTTAAGTTAACCATTTTTTTCTGTGTAGTTCTGTTTTTATCTCTCTTTTTCATCTTCCCTGTTTCTTTGGAATACTTGATCTCTTTTTCATATTCCATTTTAATATATCTATTGGCTTTTTTGTTTCCTCTTGAACTATGTATCCTTTATTTTTTTGGTGATTTCTTTGGGGGTTATATTACACATACTTACCCTTTAACAATCTATTTATAACTATACTTTTACCACTCTAACTGGAATGTAGAGAACTTATTAACTTAAATATTCCTTTATATTCCTATCTATATGTTATGTTGGCTTATATATTATATCTACATACATTGTAAACACCTTCACAAAATGTTATAATTTTTTCTTTCATGTGTGAAAAATATTTAAAGAACAGAAAAGAAATATAGTCTATTATATTTACCCACATACTTAGTATTTCTGTTTTATTTTTCCTTTTTTCAAATGTTTAAGTCTACCTCTGATAAAAATCTTCTTTATGAAGAATTTCCTCTTGAGAAGGTTTTTAGGCAATTAATTCACTTAGTTTCCTTTGCCTAAGAATGAGTTTATTTCACCTTCATTTATTTTATTTTTATCTTCACCCCGGGACACTTTTTCATTGCTTTTAGAGAGAGAGGAAGGGAAAGAGAGAAATTGAGAGAGAGAAAAAGAAACATAAACTTGAGAGGGAAATATCGATTGGTTGCCTCTCATAGGCTTCCCAACTAGGGATTGAACACACAACCTAGGTATGTGCTTTGACTGGGAATCAAACCTGCAACTTCTCACTCTATAGGGTGTCACTCCAACCAACTGAGTCACACTGGCCAAGACACATCTTTATTCTTGAAGGCTATTTTTACTCTATAAGAACGTTAGTTAGACAGTTCTTTTAGCAGTTTCAGAATGCTGCACCTTGTTCTGGCCACGTTGTTTTAGATGAGATATTCACAACCACTTATATCACTATTCTGTTATAACAAGTACACCACTCTTCTCTAGTTTAAGAAATTTTTCTTTGTCTTTAGTTTTTAGCATTTGATTATGGTATGTCTAGACCTGAATTTCTTTATATTTATTCTGTTTGAACTTTACTAAGTTTGTTAAAACCATAGGTTTTCTATCTTGCACCAAGCCTGAATAGCTTTAGCATCTATTTTTACACATATTTTTTCCTCACCACACTCTTTTTCTTCTTCTTAAAGGGACTCCAGTAGCAAGAATAATAAAACTTTTGGTAATATTCCACAGGTCCCTGGGGCTATGATCAGTTTTTAAAATATATTTTCTCTTTTTACATGAAATGAATAATTTATAATGATATTATCAAGTTCATTGATTCTTACTTTTGTCATCCCTACTCTACTATTGAACCCATCCAGTGAGATTTGTTATTTTCATAATTTTAATTTTTAGCTCTAAAATTATTATTTGTTTTTTGTTTTTATTTTTTGATTTTCCATTGCTTAGTTGATAATTTCTATCTTTAAATCCATGTCAAGAGTGTTTACCCTTCCTTCTTGTATCATTTTCATAATAGCTGCTATAAAGTCATTGTCAGATAATTCTGCTTCTATGTCATCTATTTGTGGGTGTGTCCTGATTTTCTTCTCCCATGACATTTGAATTTTCCTCATTCTTCCTAAGCTGAGAAGTTTTAGGTTGTGTCCCAAATATTTATATATTATGTTATGATAGTCTGGGTCTTGGTTAAATCCTTAGGAGAATGTTGATATTTTGTTTAGCAGGCAATCAACTCAGTTGGATTCAGGCCACAAGTTCTGACTAGCCTTTTGAGGGTTGTGGCTTTACGGTCACTTCCATTTCCAAAGCCTTTGAAGTGCTACTTATAGCTGTCCTGTGTTTGCTACACCCAGTGGCCAGTCTGAGATCGGCGGTAGTCTATACCTTATTTCAGTTCCCTGAGATCTTATTATAACATTTATGGTCAGATTCATGTATATAAAGCTCAGGAGTGAGCTTAAGAGTTTATAAACAATAATGGGTCTCTCCCAATTCTTCCTCTCCATTGATATCCACAGTATCTTCTGGCAGGAAAGCTGGGGATTTGGTTATCCTTCTCTATTGAGCACATTACATCACTGTGCCCTTGTCACTGTGCCCAAGGAGCAGAAAGACAGAGAGAGCAAAAATGAACAAGAGCTTGTTCAGTCCTCATGTGACCACAGATCCCAGGACAGAAAAGGAAGATTATCATTCTTCAGTATTGCAGATTTGCAGGCCCTACCTCCACTTTTATGCTATTGCTTATTGGACACCCCTCTACCTCTCAAACCTGAACTAGAGAGTTTCTTTTAGAGCTCTCTGCATCTGTGTTGATGCCCACTTCCGAGTTTTAGGATGAGTTGAGTCCAGGCTCAGGGTTACTGGAAGAATTAAAAAAACAAAAAAGTAGACTTACTGCCAGTTCAGTTATACTTCAAAATTCTGGTTTTCACCAATTGGTCTGCTATTTACTTTTCACAGTTTTTAGGTGGCTGCTCAATGCTTTTATTTCAGGATTTATAACTATATACAGAGAGAGAGCAATGGTGAACTGTGCTTACTGTTTTATCCAACATCAAAAACATGGTTAAACTCTAAAACACATATTATGACCATGCTTTACACAATAAAATAATAATAAACTGTGCCATATTTATTTTTTTAAGCTATGGTAGTTTGCTCTTTATTTTAAAATAAGATTCTTAATATAAATATAAGATACTTATAAAAATATAAATTAGCCTCAGTTCCAACTCAGTCATTCAATTCAAGAAATATTTATAGAACAGTTATTTCAAGCCAGGCAGTACACTAGGCATTTCAAGGTACAGAAATATTTTATATTGTGTCAGAGACAAATCAGTTATGTGACAGTGTAGAAATGAAGCTGCAATAGATTTCTGGTTGTTAGTATGAAAATTGCTTTTCTTGGGAAGAGTCAACCATATTCATCATTTTATCTAATTTTAGTCTTGTATTCTTAACTCAGCAGGCAGTCATGTTTATAATATTTAGGAAAAATTATTATTTTGACAGATTGAGAAGCTATTTCTTTAAAACTTTGTGTTAAGCCTGTTTTTTCATCGCATTGTTGAAGTGTCTGTAGTGCACCCTCTGATTCACGGCTTCTTTTTCGGTGCTCAGTTACATAATTCCACTGCTTTCTTCTCAAGGAGCGGGTAGCTGAGTCACTCTTTTGCCATATTACTAAAAATGATTTTCATGAAGTATTGTGAATATTATTAATTGGTTTATTTACTATTTTGTGAGAAACATCAGCTAACTCAACATGTGAGCAGGCTTTATTAACCATGCCTACAAAAACCAGACTGACTGCAGATAAACAAAAGCCTTAAAAAGACTTCTTACTGGAAACAACAAAGATTTTCCTTCTTATCAGCATGTTTAAAGATTAAGATTACTTTTTCAATTAAAAGAACTCCCATTATGAAGAAATCAACAAACAGAAAGCACTGATGAATTGGACAACCACAGTTATACTCAATAACCTGGTGTTAACTGCTAAGTCTGGCAGATTTACAATGAAGTTCTGCCTAGAGTAAGTGTACCAGAAGATGGTAAAACAAAAGTCTAGGCATGCTTTTAAAATAAAATATGCATGCTTGGAACTCAGTAGTCACTGAAGTGACAAATGCCATTCACTGTAAATGAAAAGGCAAAATTTCCCCTAAACTCTTCTTAGGGATGAAAAGACTCTAGAGTCAGATGGTTCAGAATAAAGTTCTGGCTCATACTCATTCTGTGTTTGGAATCTTGGCAAGTTACGAAGTTCTCTAAATCTTGACCAGTACGGCTTACTTGGTTGAGCATCATCCCACAAAAATCTCTAAATCTTGACCTATTCATCTATAAATGGAGATAATAATGTAATTCACTTTATAAGTTTCTATGAGAATAAAATGACACAAGAAGACAATATATTGTGTGGCACATGATACTCAGGAAACGGTTTCTATAATTATCACTAATGGAGTTACCCAACACAACTCAGTATTTTATTAATCAAAAAGGGATAATAAATCTTTAAGCGTCAAAGACATCCTTTGCAGGATATCTCTGAGGCACCTATCAGGCAAAATGATATATTTTTCAATTTTTAAAAAAATCTTTCTCATCTTCTGGGGTGAGGTGTGTGTAGATTTGAAGTTTACATAATTCCCTCAATTAGAAGAGACACCAATTCAATGGAGTTTGTTTTTATCATTCATACTATTTTTTACAGTGCCTGTTTATTCCATTTTTTCTCTCATGTATTCAATTGACATTAATTAAGGTTACCAGTATACCAGGCACTATGATGGGCATTGTGAATTTAAAAAATAATAACAACACCTGCCTTTGAAAGACACCCAAACTTTAGCAGGAAGGCGCACACTGGCATCATGAGAGTTTTAGTGGTGTGCTGGAGCTGTCTTGTATCAGCTTGTGAGCTCCAGCCACTGAAACTCCAGGGATTTTTCAAGCTAGTTGTTAAACACTGAACTAAAATTTAAATTTTATAAATTAATTAAATAAATTATATTAAAGGGCAGGTTATAAATACTAAAAACTCATCACTTTACTATTATTTTATGGTGTTTACTATTATCTATGCAGTTCATTTTATTTACATTTTTTTAAAATATTCTGAAAATCTTATGTAATATGCTACTGCACGTTTCTTACCAAGTCTATGCTTCATGATTACTGTGTCCGTCACTTGAAATCAGCCATAGTGCAGTATTTACACCATGGAAATTGGCAAATATTAACAACCAGGACTTTTTCTCCTTCAGCTATGTTTGTTTAACAGTTACCAGCATAACAATTCATCAAATTATAACACACTGTGCTATGAATCACCAGAGAGATATGTATAACATACTCAAGGAATACAAATAAATTGATCAATGAATCCTTGATTTTAATTAAGAAAGAAATTAAGGAAGGCTTTGTGAAAAGGAATATTTGCACTGATTAGATTTAGAAGAATTTGGCTGTAAGAAGTAAAGGGGGTCTTTTGAAAATTGTAATAGACTGTGTTATTGCTCCCCACCATTCATTCATATTTCCTGTTTTAATATATCACTATCCAATGCCTTTGGACTTGGCCTTGTGAATTGATTTGGTCAATGGCATGTCAGTGGGCACAGGTAAACCATCTGAATCAGAAGCTTTCAAAGCCCTTGGACGTGTTTGCCATCAATCTTGCTCTTACCATTGCCAAAAGAGTTTAATGATTCACATAAGGGTAGTTCCTTCATCCTGGGTACCAGAATGAGAGGACATGTAAAGCAGAGATGCAGCCAACTTTCACTAAATTCAGCTGTCTGTAGAGAGAGCAGTTGGCAAGTTAATATGAATAAGAACTAAATTGTTATTGTTGTGGGCTGTTATATGAGTATCATTTATTACCACAACATAATATATCAAAAGCTGGCTGTTATATATAAGGTCTGAGTTAACACTGGCACTTTCCTGCTTAATTATGATAGCTGGGGAAACTCTTGCAATCAAAATAATCTGTGATATACCCACAATGCTTTCAAAACATGTTTAGATAATACTTTCACAAAACTTCTCCTAATGACACAAAAGTACCAGAGACACTTTGGTATAGTCACTTTTGGGAGAGGAAAACTGCAAAAAATAAATAGAAGATGGAGATTCTCAAATCACACTAAATACATCACAATTTCTGCTCAAACCAACATTGGATGAAACTTAGCTTACATGCATTATCACAAAGATAGAACTATAAGGAACCTTCCTGATAATATCACCCTGCTCCTTTCACAATTGGAGAAGTCAAGGCTCAAGGAAATTGAGTGGTTTGCATAAAAGGTGAGCTATGAAACTGGGACCCAGCATAGGTCTCCTAATTTCCAGCATAGATTCTTGTCTTCTGAATAATAGCAACAATAGTTAACACATTATGTATTTACTATGGACAACATCATTTAAGTGTTTTATGCATATGTTAATTTAATCCTCACCAATTAAAGGATCATAAAGATTTTACAACTTCACCCTTTATCACTGGGCCAATTTGCTTCACTCATGTAACTCCATGAAGTGCTTAGACATTCAAATTGTAAACAGGACACTCGTGGGGCCAGTATGTCGTTTTTTTCTTATAAAGATCACAAGGGTGTTTCAATCTTAAAAATTGTCTTTTATTTTGAGAGATGAATTGTTTTTAAATAACTACCCATTCTAATCAAAACTACCTCTTCAGAAAACAACTCGTTTGGGGGAGGGGAATTTTGTTGTTTAGTTTATTTTATTGCTTTGACTTAAAATGTTATATTTAAGAATACTGGAAATTAAAGACTAGAAACTTGCTAAAGATCTATGATATAATTATAATACCTGTTAGGGAAAGATAATTTTTTGAAAAGGAGCTCTCACTTTCAAGCTCATGTCAGCAAAGAAATGTGTACATATTCCCAATAATAAAAATGTAACTTTTTCTATATTATTTGAGGAGTCAACCCAAATTCCTCTCCTTTAATGTTCATAATTTTTAAAGGCTGTGAAGAAAAATTTATGATAACTTTTGAGCTTTACAAGATGTGAGCGGAGAATATTTTGACATTGGAGAACACTCAAGAAATTAGCCCTGGGCTTAAGTTTCTCTTTCACTTTCAGAAGAAGCTTCCTGAGAACAGAAGCAAAATTTTTTCTAGTTCCTTTGGTTTCTTGAGTGTTTCCATCCTCTACTTCACTTCGCATCTGGTTTTATAATAGAATTCCACAAAAATTGAGAAGCTAATCTTTCTGATTACTGAATTACATGATGGAATTGTTCTGTGTTACCTGTGTTGTCCCAGTCATCCCTTGGCTTCCCACCTTTGAGACCAGTCTGCCAAGGGTGCTCAGTGAAATTCATCTGGCTGAGAAACTGCAGTGAGCTGCCAGAAAGGCTTCCTGATGCCCTCTATCTATTTCAAAGTGTTCTCAAGAATAAGAACTCTTGATATAATCAAAATATAGACATTTCTCCAGGCAAGAATTGACCCATTATGGTCTTTTATTTGTCCTCAGAGATGCTGAAGCACAGAGAACTTAGAGGAATCACTCTGGGACATCCAAAAAGTGTGGCTGATAGAAATAGAACCTAATGGACTTTCTTACCCAACGAGTGAGCCCTCTTGTCAACTATTCTCTTCACTCTGGCTTAGCTTTTCTTAGCAAATCCATGGCTCCCTACCCACCAAACATTCCGATCTCCCCTGTCACCTATATTTATATGGGGTAAAATCTCATGATTACTTGGTGTTCAGTGAAGTGAAGAATAAACAAGACAAGAGTTTTCATTGAATTTTCCAGAATGGCTTTTTCTTTTAGATGAAAATACATTTTAAATAAGAGTTATCTCTTTTTTTGAGATTCACCATCTAATAATGAATAGTTAGTTGAGAGTTTACGTGTATTAGTACTAGAATTCACTCACTGAGCTTCCTTGAATATAAAAAAAGCATAGAATTAGTAATTACGCTAAAGAAAGAGAATACCATAAATGGTGAAGCAAGTTGTCCTGATGCTTAAATCTAATTCTGGTCTTTGGTTTAAAAAACTGCTTTTATTATCTCTGTTTTAGAAATTAATCTAGTAGAATATGCAAGTTTCTCTTCTTTCTTTATAAGCCTACATCTTTCTCAATCATATATATATGTATATATGTATGAATGTGCACTTTATTTTTTATTCAATTGTTACTTTAGCAGTGTCTGCAATTAAGAACCAGCTCACTAAATGAACTGTAATTATGGCAAATTGTGGTAAGCACCAGTAATTAAAATGTTGCAGTAATGCTGGCCAGCTTTGCTAGATGCCCTTTGAGAGTAGCATAAAATGATATTATGTCTTTAACTGCTGTTTGTTTTACAGATGAGAAAACCTGGAAATGCAGGCCTTTAGAATCTTTTGGCTGAGTCTTTAGAGCATAATGTAAAGTGGGGATTAGCAGTTATCCAATGAATTCAAACTGGGAAGATAGTCAATTTGGTTAATTCCACAGTGAAAGTGGCTTTTTCTTTTAAATGGGCAATCTTTAGGACATAAACATACATGGCTTCCCCATGAGGGGAAAATGAACAATAAACTCTAATCTCTTCTTTGTGTTTGCAGGATGCTAATAGTGAGCCTTCTGGGTACAAAAGCAAGACAGAACTCCTTCAACACACACCCATCTTTTGAGGATGCTCACCCAGCTGCTACCCCCAGTGAACTCTCCAGCTGTGCAGTCATTTGGCAGAGTGCAGTGTTATGCATAACTTAAGCTATGTGTGTGTGACTCCAATACAACTGGTGAATACAGATTGTCCACTCCAAAACTCCCTAACGATTTGCAAGAGAAAAACAATGGAATCAATGATTTGGTGGTTGTGAAAAAGACCTAAATTTCAGTTTTAGCATGGACTGAATCCATCCATCAACATATTCATTTGTTTATTTTTGTCAGCTTTGCTCAAGGTGATCCAAATGTGGCATCTGAATTACCAAAAATCATTACTTGCAGAAAAATACGGTAATATAGGCAAAAATTGAAAGGCCTATATATAACTCTGTAAAAACAGTGCTAATAAATATGTTCTATATTCCATAAGATGTAAGTACAACAATTTCCATAAGGTTCTGAGAATTAGAGAGGATTGGAGTAAAGGAAAATGTCATATAATAGGGTGAAGGAAAGACATTTGCTACTCTAAAGTACTAAAAGTAATCTGGTCTCCAAAAAGACTTCCATTGCAAAATCCAATGGATGGTACTTCTGGTTCTGGCTATGATAGACAATGAGATATTTAAATAATTCTTCCACTGTAAACAGCTGTTAATATAGGCACAAAACAAAACCAGGCTTAGTACAACAGAGAGTGCAAGGGACTTGATTCCTGAGAAAAGCAAATGACACAAAGTCAGCTTTGCATTCACCCCAGCAACCTGCCTGGGGCAGTTTTCAAAATGCAGCACAGGGGACTGGAGTCCAAACAGAGAGTAGTGGTCTCCCCAAGCAAAAGAAAGTGAGCAGCGGGGAGGGGGGGGCAGTCAGGGCTGCCAAGGTGGCTGGGACTAAGAGAGTAGGGTCCCAGAAAACAGAAAGCAGCATAGAGAAGGAACCCCAGACTTCTGCATAGAGTTCTGTTTCTGTTATTGCCAAATAGTAAGCTGTGTATAAACAGGGGAAAATGAGGCCTGGAAAACCACAGTTACTGAGGGACTGGAAAACGAATGGAGACCCTAGAGGGTACTCAGTGCTGGAAGACTTTGGAGTTCAACCAGCCAGAGTGGAGACATGTCTCTTAAAATCTCACTTACTTAGCTGTAACCATAGAAAGGTCATAGCTTAAGAGCAGGACAATTTAGAACCATTTCAACAAAATCTAAAACTGTGTCTCAATAGAATTGGGCTGAGTTACCAGCAATTTAATGCCTGCTAGAATAAATCTCAACATTTTTAAAAGAAGACAGCATAATTGAGACTTTAAATAACATAGTATTCACAGTTCCAAAAATTCAATAAGAATTTACTGGATTTACAAGGAAGAATTAAAAATGTGACTTATAACTAGGGGAATTGGAGTGAATAGAAAGAAATCCAGATGTGACACAGGTTTGCAGTTTGCACGAAGTGATTTTAAAATGGTTACAAATATATCCATGGATTCAAAGGTAAAGGAAAATCTCAACACAGAAATATAAACTATTGAAAAGTGTATACAATTTTAAACTAAAAAGTAATATCATTGAAATAAAAATCATAAATGTATGAACTTAAAAGTAGATTGGACACTTTATAAGATCAGTTAATAAGAACTATCCAAATTGAAGTGCAAAGAAAACTCACTGAAACTCTGACTCACAGCATGATATCAAGTGTTCTTATACACATATGATCAGACAGGAGATAGAAAATGGCAAAAGTAATCTACGGGGAAAATAAATGAGCAGTGGTCACTTCTGTGTGGGAGAAATTGACTGGGAAAGGACATGAGGGAACTTTCAAGGAAGATAGAAATGTCCTATATTTTGATAACTGTGTGGGTCACAGAGTTATACTTGTCCTGCCTCATTAAACTAAACTTCTATGGTCTGTGCTTTTATTTCTGTAAATGATATTTCAATAAAAAAAGAAAAATGCAATGGACAATGGTCAGTTAGGGTCATTGAGTAAAATACTGGCAATTGTTTCATTATCTATGAAATCTTATTTATCCTTACCTGTCAGTGTGACAAATTGTTAGTTTCATATTTCCTCTCTTTCTTTCCTTTTTTACTGTCTCTTTAGGTAATCCTTTTCTTCACCCCACTATGAAATATTCATTTTTCTAAGTTTCTATAGTCGGTCTTCTTTTATTGCCATTTTATAATTTCTTTCAGGTTCAGTGATGGATGGATGGGTGGATGGATGGATAGATGCTAAAATGAGTACTTTGTTGTTTACATTCATTCAATTTATATGTCAGGCAATCTTTCAGGTGCTGAACATATATATAGCTGTGAACAAAGTGAAAAAATCTGTTTTCTAGTGTTCACATTTTGTTTATGGTAAGTCTTGGTTCAACCACCTGCCTCAAACTCACATCATTTCTCAAATATGAGCATACCTACTTCCACTTTGTACTTTCTAAGTCACTGCTAAAGTAATATTGCTAAGATCTACAACTCATTTGTTCCTTTTGCTTGAATTTTTTTTGAAATTTAATGTCCATAAGTTTATGTACACTTTTTGACATATTCAACCTCATCTCTACCTTAATATCCTATACCATAGTCACAGAAAACATTTTTCATTCATCACTCTCACTGTGATTTTGCACATGGGATTCCTTCAGTCTAGCACATCCTCCCTCTTCCCAGTCTCCATTCTCAATGTCCTCTTGCAGAATTCTCCATATTCATTCTCCAGAGCTGCTTAAGAGATCTCTTGACATTTTCTTGACCATCTTGACAGACTTAAAGTTTTATTCTCCAAGTTTCTTTTCAACACTCCCTTAGTTACTTGTGTATAGGTTTTTATCTGCAAGTGTGGTATTAATACAGAGTACCTAGTCATAAACAGAGCATACTGTGAACATATAAGAAAGGATATAGTAGAGGAATACTAAGTAAGGCACTGGTGATGCTCCAAAAGATTCTACTCAGGAGGGAGCAGAGAGAAGAGTAGGATGTATAAAAATAGAAATGAAACCCAGTGATCAGTACTAAAATTACCAGGGACATTAGTTAGCTACCAAATCCATAGCTATCTACCAAATACAATAGATTGGACTTCCTTCACACCCGGATCCCAGAAGTGGTTGCATCTTTCAAGGGCTAGGTATAGTTTAGAAAGGGCTGTAAGCCAACAGCTGGCTGACCTAAAACTTACACCGAGATTGTGTTGACTAAAAATAGAGGAAGTAGAGAACACTTCTGCCCTGAAACACAAAAACATTCATGACAAATTTGAATTCTTTTTGATCCTTAGTAGACCTGAACACTACTGTTTACATTTAATTGCCTATGTGATACAGGCAGCAATTAGCTAGTTTAGGAGCTTAATCTGATGCCCTCTCTAAAAAGGTGATTGTTACGCTGTTGCTTGTAAGTCTGTTTCTCCTTTAAGGCAATAATGTCCTTGAAGGTCTTGCTAAGTTCTTCTCTTTATCTATTATTATCCATGGCCCATTGTAGACAGTGGAAATTCTCTTTAAATAATAAGTTAACAGTTTCGAGTGACTACTGCAGTATTCACACAAAGCATCTTTAGTCCTTAACCATGCGTTCTTTGTTTAGGATTATGATGGGTTTGTTGCCATGAGAACATCTTGCTAATTAAAATTTTGAGAAGAAAATTATCTAAAGATGTCATATCCAAATATTAAACAAATAAATAAGCTCAAAGTCAATTAATAAGTTTTGTATCAAATAAATAAATAATCCTTTTTATTTTATATTTTATCTTATAACTATTTTAATACTACTTATAATAATTATACAAATGTATAAAGCTGCTTTTTGCCTTTAATAAGTAAAAAGAACTTCCTAGATATTTCAAAGCATTTTGCCCATGCTGTTCTGTGGCACACTGATTCAAGAGGCTATTAACAGATGCTCCATGCAAGGATACAGTGTTTAGATTAGCACAGTCATCCTGTTCTCTCTCTCTCTAGAAGATTCACAATGCATATTAATACATTAATATCGTCCTATAGGGAGAAAGGGTGATTTTTAACACATAGATCTCCAAACAGTTTATCACAAAACACTTGCTTCAGGAAAAGTTAATAACCTTTGGAGTAGTGCTTCTTCAAGGTAAGAGTTTAAGAGATTTTTCTAGAGAATAATTGTCTTCTTTAGAAAGACATTGTACTAAATTTAATGAAAGTATGATAGGTTTTGGAGTCGGAACTCATAGATTTAAATCAACTAAACCAGTTATGACTGTCATTTTGGGAAAGTTTTTCAACCTCTCTGAAGTCTCTAAAGACTGCCTCATAGTTAAAATAATATGCTCAACAAACACAGATTCTATTTTTTACTTCATTAACTCCTCGCATATTCTGATGATGGACCAAGTACTGAACTGTGGGCCTAGTTTGGGTGACCACTCTTTAAACAAGTGGTAGGCCTGGCTGGTAGCACCTGTGCTTCTGGAGAGCCAGGTGGGGTAGAGTGATTGTGAGACTAGGCAGAAGACAAGTAGGGAAGTGGTTATTCCACCCACACATTCTCACGTGTTGCAAAATGCAGCTGGTGAGTATTCTCTCAAGAGAAAGCTACTTGCATGCATACCAATGAAAATAAGTCCTAGGTTCTTGTTTGGCCCATGTGCCTTAATTATTGACCACTAGGCTAGACTAGAGGTCAACAAAGAGGAAGTTCTCTGATTTTCTGTGAGACAATCATTAAATCTGCCAGAAGAGTTAAGGTCAATGATTTTCAAATGTTATACTTGGAGGTTTCTTTAGGCCATAAACACTATATAATCCACAAGTTTTCTTCTGCATTAAATTACCCATTGCTAGTTATAGATCAAAATGTTGAGCAAGTGCTAAGACTTCTGAATTTCATGTTTCCCCACAATTTTTAATCAGGCAAAGCTCTAAACTAAGAGCCTTTTGTCTTAAGAAATGACAAGCACAGAAAATGTTTTCCTGATTGGAGTGGAGCTTATTTTCTCTAAGACTGAGTACCAGCACATAGCAAGCCCTCTCGCTACTTCACCTCACCCTCACGCCTCATTCCCTCACCCATGGCCAAGGATCGGCCACTGCACATTCCATGTAAGTTGTTTTGTCTTTAGGAAAATTATCTCCTTCGTCAATTTTCCTTATAAATTTAACATGCCTTCATAGTAATCACAGCAAATTGAGGAATATAGGTTAAAACCTGCAAAAGACTAAAAATTAAGTATTTGAAAATCACATTTTTCTCTTGAAAATCTAGAGTAGTGACAATGGATCTGGAACTTACATATTTCTAGGGAGTAGTTCTGTAGTCAAACCCAACGTCAGATGAACTGTGGCTTGCAGGGCGCTTCCAGGTGGGATGGATGACTGGCTGGGGAAGCACATCACAAGCTTCTACAATAGGAAAGACAAACCAGGAACCTTGCTCATTATTTTTCTCTCATTTTAGTTTTCCTCCCTTCCTCCCTTTTGCCCTTTCTCTGTTCCTTCCTTCCTTTACTCCTTCCTTTCTCCTTCCCTCCCTTTCTTTTTTCTTTCTCCCTCTTCTTTTTTTTTCCTTTGAGTTATGAGAATATGAAGTAGTTCCAGATGATGAGTAAGTGGCCAGACTTGTCAAGCCAGTTGTTAAGCCTGCCGGCATAGGAGAACCTGCTTAGTGGTGACATCCAAGTTCAGAATCCCCACAGTCCTGCTTTCTGGTGAAACTGGAAAGAACAAACCGACAATAGAGAAATGAGTACTGTAATTTATCTTGGAGGCCATTTAGGTTGTTTATCCCAAACTACATTTTGATTCCAGTTACAGTTTAATTATGAGTATTTGTTCTCTAACAGAGACTAAACAAAGGGTAACTATTTTCTTTTATCTTTTCCTTTGTTATGAAAATTTCAGTTTCGTGTTTGCCTCTCCTCTCTCTTTAAATAGTGTCTCATGTCATGTAAACGTATCCAGCTCAATTTCTTTCTGTTCGAATGAAGTCTCTAAAACAAACTAACAATAAGAAAGAGCAGAAGTTTTTACATATAAGGAATGTGAGATTTAATGCCTGATGTATATCTTTAAGCTTTTATCACATATATTTGACGAGTCATTTCTGTTATAAAGAGGACACCACCAAATCTCCCTGAGCATCAGACTCCTGGCATAAATTTTCAGAGTGGAGGAAACCCACTGAGTCTAGATACTCCTCTCCAGAAGCAACCAGGAAACCGCTTTTGTTTCTGATCATGATGTGGGTTGTTACAAAGATACCAAAGGACTGTGGGTTACACTCATTCTCCTCAGCGCGCCTCACACAGCCCCTGCGCCTGGTCCGTAGCGACTAGGATTTGCCTTGCCTCGCAGCTCATGCACTATTTACAGAACATGTTCAGTAGCTGCTTTTACAGTTGTTCAAAGGATACTTGTATCACATAATTTTTATCAAATACATTGCTGAAGACATTTTTTCACATCTAAAAAACCTGGCACTGTGTTTTCTATTACTATCGATGGTGAGAGATTATATTTTCCTCTCTCTCCAGTGTAAATGAGCCTCTCAGTCATCTCTTGCTTCACCTAAATTGTAGTAATTATAAGTATTTGATAAGCGCTGTTTTTTGGCAAAAAAAAGAAGACACTTCCAATTTGGATTGAAGCTGAAATCAAATTCTACATTGCTAAAAATAATAATAAAGTTTTAAGATATATATCATTGGATATAACAGTTAAAAAATCCTTTATAGATGTGCCATAATTTTAATATTTAACTAATTCACTCTTACTAGCACAAGAGTAATATGTTTTATTGTTTTCATTCATAACTGGTACTATGGATCAATTTTTTTCTTTGAATGAAACTTCCTTTGTCTATTTTTTTTTTTTTTTTTGGTGAATTATTTGTGTTTGACCATTCTCCTTAAAGACCTTGTTTCCACTGTAATGTGATTTGAACTGTCTTGCTTTTTATTTTGTCATGGAAGGTTTTCAAATTTCAGTTCAGATCAACTAAGGTTAACACATGATTTCAACAAAACTTTCATGCATGGTTGATAAAAGCTTGTTGAATAAAAAAAGAAATCAGCACAATTTTAGTTTATCAATGATAATCTGCATTTCATTCTACATGTAACAATACATGAAGATTTTCCTAAATTGGCTTAATTTTTCAAAAATTCATTTTTGGTCTTTGAACAATGAATGGTACTTTAAATATGTACATACTCAATGTTCAATTCTTATTGATCCTCATTCAAACTGTATTATCCATAGTCTACATATTTCATACAACACCACAGCTTATTACATAAGGGGTTGAGGGTATTGGCTTTGGATTTGCATAATTCTGGATTCAGATATCAATTTAGTCATTTATTACCTGTGAGACTTTTAAGGCACTTAAATTTCTGAGTTCCAGGTTTCCAACTCTAAAATAGAAATGGTAATACTTATAGTTTTATCATGAGCATTATAAAATATAAATTATAATATATATAATTTATAAATTAGGTATACTCAGAAAGCATGCAGAGTATAATAATTATGGCTTTTAAAAATATTATCTCCATGCAATAATTGACACAGAATTAAAACAAAATATTCAGTAAATTAGAATATTTCAAAAAGCTTTTCCACTGAAATGATATATAACTTAGCAAAAGGTGTTATTCTACCAAGAAAGTGAACAGCATACTTAGACACTGGCTTCCTGAAAACTATATTTTTAAAAAAGGCTTTTTGTTCCATGGTGACAGCTATAAAATTTTAATATGATCATTAAAAGATGGAGCTTTCTCATGATTTCTCAACTTGAAACACTTAAAGTACCATAGGACAAATCTTTGAAAAGAAGTTACTTTTATAGTTATTTTAGGGCTATTATGTCCACATTAAGAACTTCAGAGATATTGACCATACTTTTTTAAAAAGCTGATTGCTTCTATAAAGTTATATGATTTTTAATTTGAAATATAATTATCTTTTTCCTCAAGAGATTGAAAGATGAAAAAAGAGTAAGAATCTACTTTGAGATTATAAGAAAGGTGAACACTATTGAATAGCTCTTTCTCAAAGCTTATTCAAAACAAATTCTTTGCATTTTCTCAGTGTAAGTAGATGCCACCACATGGTCACGCACTCATATACATTTAGAACTCTGCAATGTGACTTGAGTGCAGTGCTCATGGGCACCAGTGAGGCCCCTGCTCTTGCAGTCAATAAGTGAGTCAGTGCAGAAGTTCAAGAAGCAGACCTGGAACTGGAGAATCTCAGAACTTGATTATAATACAACTTATTTGAATAGACCATATTTATTTGCTGTAAATAAATTTTCTAGGAAGACAGCTCATGATCTGGACCTTCTGGCTCAAAAGTGAGTAATTGGTAACTCTCATTGCAGCAAACATTTATCAGGTGCCAACCAGGAACTAGGCAAGGTACTGGGGACTCAACAATGAGTACAATAGAGATCCCTGTTCTTATTGACATGACCGTCTCTGGAGACAGATGCGTAAAAAATAGTTGGAACATGCACATTGTTACTATGGAGAATGTTCATGGTCCATGGAGATACCATGGAGAGTATGCATCCCAGACCCTCCTAAACTAGTCTATGGGAAAATTGTTGGAGGAGGTGATATGGTCAGGAGTGACATGTGGACAATGAACGTACAAGTTTGCAACTTGGTAACTGAAGATCAAGGTTGATTTAATGATAAGACCCTCTTTATTTTCTATGAGAAATAGGAATACAAATCTAAGTAACCTTTCCTTGAATGTGGCAGGTATTTACCAAGACTATTTGGGCTTAGATAAAATGGAAAGGAAAATCTCAAGTGGATATGAAGTTTTTTTTTAGTTTTCTAGACTGTGCTTTTGCTACTGTTCTACCATGGATCCAAAAACAAATATTGAAGCATTGTCTCTGTTCAGTATCTCTTGGACTCTCCTTCATTTTGAGCTAAGAGTTTTTGTGAAGAGTTCTTATGTTTTTTCTACTTATAATTCCTTGTCTCAGTTTATTGTGTGTAGAAATTCTTTTCTTTTTTTCATATGTAATAAATTAAATGTATTTTTCATTTGTAAATGCAACTATTTCTGATGAACTTTATGAATTTTAAGATGTACCTTAATGGTGAGGCATTTGAAGTATATTCTTACTCTCCTAAAGAACTATAATAGTAGCAATTTGACTACATGTAGAACTCATTTTCTGCTGCCAAACCCTTGTAGCCTCCTCAAATTGTCAACAGGAAGTGGGAGTTCCTTGACCACAAAACCTTTGGAATTGTTAGTATTTTGAGAATAGAGTGAATGGGATTTCCTAATGTCTTTCTTAGAGTTTGGCAACTGGGGTGGTGACCAGAAAATCCTTTATGCTGAGCCCTCAGGCCTGGATCATATTTCCTGTTCATTATCCTGTAGATTGGTGTTTGGTAGTTCTTAAGTTCCAGCACACACACACACACACACACACACACACACACAACTATTAAAAACTGCTTTTAGCAACTGAGAAAAAAATGTTACTAACTGTGAGGGTGGGCTTAATTAATGAAATGTTACTTATTATTCTTTGCATCAAGCTAATTTGTTCTTAACGTTTGCTTAATGTACTTAGAGTCTTTGAATGCAAAATAATAAATGAAATATATTAATTAGTATTGACCATACACCAAATAGACTACTGTTTTCATAAATAACTAAGTAGATACATAAAACTATCAGTTTGGATCCTCTGGAAGCATATATGAAGACAGAATAAGAACTGCAAGCAACTTGGAGAAATGCCTACGAAAAATATAGGGGAGAGCTAACAGAAAGGTAGAGGAGGCCCTCAGACCAAGATGAAGGTATGACACCTGAGAAAGAAGAGGGAGGAGAAAATGCAGGCTCGAGTAAAAGCTTCTCAAACTTCTGTGAAACTCAGAAAGTCTTAAGCAGGCCTATGGGTAGTTCCAGAATAAACATTACCCATTAGTGGGGAGCTGCATAATACTCTGTCATTGACTGATACAAGTTCAGCTAGAACACAGCCTCAGCGTGAATGTCAGGGTGGATCCTAAATATGTGGCAGCAGAAACTTTGTTAGGGGAGGTCAGGAGAGCAGTGCTGTCCACAGAGGTCTATCACATTATTTTGTTTCCTATCATGAAAGTCTCACCAGAAAAAAAAATATATGTATATATATGAGAAATTTCAAAAACCGTTACACTATAATTAACTACAGCAGTAGTTTTAGCAATTTTGAGAAAATAATTACCTAAAATTAATTGAAAAAATAATTTCAATGCCCCACTAAAAAAGTCCTGCTAAAGCTAGTCACAGTTGATAATTTTACCTTAAAATGACTTAGAGTCATTTAATTTTTCAACACTAACATGAAGTTCATGAAGATGATACATTTCCTTTGAAAAAATTAGCATTTTATTTTATCATTATATTTGGAGAACCACTTTGTCATTTTCAACAACATGGATAAACCTTGTGAACTTTATGCTACATGAAATAAATCACAGAAAAACAAATACCATATGATCTCACTTATATGTGGAATCTAAGAAAATAACATGAAATAAATAAACTTACAGAGAACAGATTGGTGGTTGCTAGGGGTAGGGGATGGATCATGAGCAAGATGGATTGTGGCTGAAGGTAGTCAAAAGATACAAACTTTCAGTCATAAAAGAAATAAACTATGGGGATTTAGTATACAGAATGGTGACTGCAGTTAATACTATAAAGTGTATTTGAAAGTTGTTAAGAGAGTAGATCTTAAAAGCTCCCATCATAAGAAAAAAATTTCTACCTGTGTGGCGATGGATGCTAACTAAATTCATTGTGCTGATCATTTCACAGTGTACACAAATATCAAATCTTTACATCATACACCTGCAATTTATGTAATGTCGCATGTCAGTTATACATAAATAAAAAAGAAAAGAGAATTGGCTAAGAGTATCATAATCATGAAAAACATTTGAACAATATTGAAAAATGTGTTAGGTAGTATGAGCATTGTAAAAAGAGAAATTAGATATGAAATTTTGTACAGCTTATCCTACTTGGAATCATCAACTGTACCTAGTAGTGCCAGATCATCTTGGTAGAGGAGAAAAACAAAACAAAACAAAAACACATGATCAATCACATACAGTAAAGGAGAAAAGGTTGGGACAACTGCAATACAATAAACAAGCAAACAAAAAAGCAAAGCATGTTTTAGGGGAAAGAAGTTAATGACAAGATAAATACTTGAGACTACTATTAAGGGAAATAAAATGTTGAAATACAGTTTGAAAAGGTCCTTTCCATGACCAAATATATAGACTGAGTTTTAAACAATATAAATCCCTGAATATTAGGATTATGTTTGTTTACTTGAATTTTATATTTGTGAATGTTTTACAATAAAAATGTATTCAATTTTTTTTTGTAATTCTGAGCAACAATGTATATACATTTTTAGAGTGAAGGGTAATTGCTAATAAACAAGTTCATACACACACCCCATCAATAATGCTTTCAACACAACAAGAGAAGCAAGTCAACAGGAGGAAGATATTTGATGTGCACATTCCTTGCTCCTTCTAGTTACATTATATAGTCAAAACTAGTAGGTAGAAACACATGTCTGTGTATCCAGTTTTATGTTAATGAAGATCCCAGCGAAAACTGTAAAGATCCTCAAACTTCTAAACTGTGATTCAGAACTAAAATACCCAGCTCCAACTAGCAGCAACAAATGGCAAATGGTACGTAGGAGTCATTTGGTCTCTTCCATTACTTTTTCTTAAATTAGTGTTACCTTTGCTTTGTTCATGTTAATTTTTGACTGAAATTTACTCAGGACATCCAACATGTGTAAAGACATAAGGTTTTAAGTGCTAATAAAGGACATTTAAGATTTATGATTACAACAGGAGAAAATTGCAGAAAACTTTTCACCATTAGTGGGTAGAAGATTACACATTTGTGTAGAATACACTGCTCAAGAGAAAGTATGATAATAAAGGACAAAAAAGTGTTGTGCTTTTACACTTGAACACGTCTCAAACAAAAGAAAAAAAGAAGAGTGATCTATGAAACAGTATTTGAAAGTTTGGGTAGATGTTCAACAACTCTTTTGGATAGTCTCAGTTTAATATTAATTCAGGGAATTACCAGAAGTTAGGTTAAGAACGTACAAATGTCTGGTGTGGTGACTACACCATGGATAACACTTTGGATGCAAGCAGGACTTGTAGGTGCTTTGGAGTCTCAGAATCAAATTGTGTGGACAGGTGGAGTAAGGGAACCATGTTTGTGTTGTCATCAAAAAGCAGGGGCACATGCTTAGACAGACTTTCAAAGTAGGTGGAAGAGATTTATTCTGGGAAATGATGCTCATCAGAATTTATGTCATTGATAATTAAAGTAATGTACCTACAAATGTATTTGCAGGCCGCCATCTGGTATCCAAGCCAGTCACCATTGACTTAGGAACAAATGAAGTCATAGGTAGTCTTCTCTTTAGTAGAGAAAGTTTCTCTATATTTGAGTAGACATAAACTGCTTTATAGCAAAAAGTAAAAAAAATTAGTAACATAATAATACTTGTGTTTCATTTGCTTTGCCCCTTCCTATAACACATATCCCTGTTATTTATGCAGATGCACCCAAATCAACATATAAAACACCAAGTTAAAGTAATTTACATGAATAACCATCTTAGAGGTGGGCTAATCTAACCCAAACAGTAACATAAAAACATGAATTGCACAAAAATGCAAATTCATGAAATGTGAAGTATCTTGAATTGCTTATTCCAATACAACCTTTCTAACTAAAAAAATAACTTCTGTAATCATATCAGTTTTAAAGCTAAATTAATGGCATAGAAAATATCAGGATTAGTTAGTAGGTGCTTCAGTTTGTCCCTGTTGAAGCTCTTATTATGTGGAACCACAAAGGTTAGATTTAGAAATAGAAAATTTTGATAATGTGTCTCATCTAAGGAATCTTTTCCACACAATTCCTAGGTCAGTGAATGGGTCAAACTGTCTTCTCCATGCTGCCTTAGGCCATTACCCTCTTATCCACACACAAAAAAACTCAACCTTAGAAGCTCATATCAAAATATTATATCACCTTTTTCTCCCTCTACTTTTTGTCTTTGATTTGACAAGTTTCTCAAACCTTTTATGCAGGCATTGCATATTTTAACCTTTCTAGTTCTGCATTCCAACAATCAACAATAATGTGGAAGACAGAGAAAACGCCATGTTGATGATAGTCCATGGTCCTTACATTATTGGGGGGAAAGGTTAATAATACTTCGGGGCGTTGTTAAGTATGTTAAACATTTTTGTGGTCACCTATGAAAATAGGAAAAATGTTTAATATTTGTCTTTATCAGAACTTGTGTCATTATCTTGGTAATTGCTGGTTCAGCTAGACATGGGTCCTTATACACAATTTTTGTTGTTGCTGTTGCTGTCCTTGTTCATCTCCTCAGGTTCGAATCCCTTCATCACTTAGCAGTTCTGTCATCTGTTACTGCAGCCACATCTTTGACATAATCATCTTCAGAAGTGCTGCACTTTTGAAATATTCAATCTTTATCTGTCATTTTCTCAGGATAGTCTCCAGTATTCAGAAATAAAAAAAGGCTTATGGAGAAATCAGATTCATATATGTCTTTACACTCTTAAAAGCTATGAGAAAGAATAGATAAATTACTTACAGAGAAATGACAATTAAACTGACAGCATCAATAGACACCAGAAACAAATGGAATAGTGTTTTCAAAGTGCCAGGGGAAAATGATTGTCAAATTATACTCCCATGCTCAGAATTAATGAGTGAAGGAGAAATAATGATACTTTCAGACATACAAACTCAGAGTTATTCTGCTCACAGTCCCTTACTAAATGAACTACCATATATCACTGGATTTAGGAGATCATCCATTGTACGATGCACCAATAAAAGAAAAATGCTGTTAATTAAACTGTGTTATGCCTTCAGTTGTAAAGTGCATCTTAATTGCAGAAATGTCAACAATATGAAAACCTGTATCTTAGAATGAGTGAAATAAAAATCAGTACTGTGGCAAGATGAAAGGAGCCTAAAAGGTAGGAATAAGATGTAAGAAAAAACAGGAAGTGAAGAAAGTGGTAAACATATTTGCAAATACAAGAAACCCTGATAGTAAGTAAAGCTAATAGTAACTGTGTGACTTGAAAACAAGATTGAACTGAAAAGTCAAACAGTAGCATGGAAGACAGACAAAACATCCCACTGTTAGTCTGCAGTCCTTATATATTTGGGGGAAAAGTTAGCAGTCCTTTGGGCAATGTTAAATATGTTAAACGTTTACTGGTTATCTGTAAAAAAATAGAAAAAATGTTCAATATTCAAACAGTTACAGCAAAAATATAAACATCTTTATTCATACAACAGAATGCAATAGAGCATTTAGAATATATAACAGATTTTTTATAAATATACATAAATCTCAGAAAATAATGATGACTGTAAAAAACAAGCTGTAGTAGGGAAGATATTCACCATATCAATGAATGTGATGGCCTCTGACAAGGAGAGACAGGAAAACCCTGGGAGGCAGGGGGAGAGGAAGGAGAGAAGGTTGAGTTATGATGCAAATTTAGGACAACAGTGAGTACTGAACTACCTTTATAACCATTATATCAATTGTGAAAGTCTGGACAGTTTGGATGGATGCACATCCTTAATCAAGTAAATGCAACAAAATGATGATAAATGTTGCTCTGCAAATGTATAAAGAGTTGGGGATTATATCATCACTGCATCCTTTGAACAACTATACTAAGAGCAACTAAGATATTTGCCATCTCTAATCAATTAATTTAATGAAGGTAGTTTGTATAGTTTTGGTCTGAAGATACCTACATAAAGACTATAGTTTCACCTGACAGGAATATCAAGGTTCTTAAGGTGTTTCAGTTTCATAGATAAGAACAAAGGCAATGAGTTAGAAGTGAATAGAGTAAGCTGACCACCTATGTAAAATTAGGAAAATCCAAATATAAATTTCTAGTGATGTCCCACTATTGATATAAAAATTCCATTGAAATATGACTCAATCCATTTGTCTAGAACATTATATATTATTTATTTGACTGATATGATTCTTCTAATCTGTGATTCTTACTACTTGCTGATTCAGGCTAGGAAAAAATTTGTTTCAAGTATGTTTGAGACTGGTAATCAGCAACAAACTCAAAACACAGTGTTTTTTTTTTTTTTCTGGCTCAGTGCAACACTTGATATTGATATCTGACTTTTGAAGAACAACACATGGCTCTCTTTCTGAGAACACTGGGGTCACTTGGGGATGGGAAGAAAATAGCTTCTGTCCTAACTCACCAGTTTCAAAGTTTCAGTATAGCAAGTATTCCTCTTTCTTTCATCTGTGTTTTTAAATGTGGATGGAATGACATCTAGACAAAAGAGTCAGCAGGGAGTCTTGCAGGAGAAAATTATAAATAGTAAATGTTGAGGGTTTTCTTATGTCTGTTACCTATGTGGAAGCTATAATATTTCTAAATGGTGATAAAAACTCAAATTTAGATGTTTCCATTTATAGCCTGCTGACCGTCTATGGACTTTCTCCAGAGAGGAGGAGCTGACCAAATAAAAATATGGTCTAAATATATATGAACACAGTAACTGCAAATGCTAACACACAAGCAAATTTTCATAATTACCCTATGTACATATGTGCAATTATTTAAAAAATAATTAAATTCATTATTTTCATATGCAAAAAGTTGTTCCAGTTAGTAAATAGAGTAAGAATTTTGTTTTAATGCCAGTTGAGTGGAATCAGTTCTAAGAAGAACACCTAAATTGTGATCTTTTATACGTCAGTGAATTAACAACATGAATCTCACTGTGGCCCCACGCGGTAGTTTCATGCTCACAAACATTCTAGTGTTTTGCAAACCCGTGGGTGTTTGCTTTTTGTGATTGTAAGAGTGATTTACAACTGTATAGGGAAAAAATTTGATCACATCATTCAAATTTTAATCTTTTTGAATTACTTTGCAATCTCATTTTTTTCCTTTTGAGCAAAATGAGAGAAGACAGACCTAGAACCTTTTGCAGACAATAGTATCTTGCTGGAAATGCATAATATTTTGTTTTAACAGTATTTAATTTAATTTCTCTTCTATTTACTTCAGTGATTCCAGTTTTTCACATAGGGTAATTACATAAATTTTCCTATAAATAAATGCACTTAAGTATTGAAGAAACATCAATTTAAAAATGTATCAAGTTCTATTTTTGATAAGAGAAAGTCACAGGTTTGATAGAAGAATGTCTGAAATCTGGTAGAAGATTGTGGTCTTAAGTAAGTAATAGAGCATGGATTGACAAACTAAATAAATGTCCTCTATATTAGCAAATAAAAGTGAGGAGTTGTGAATTATCCCCCAAATAATACCCTGAACACTTGAGTTTCAATATGCTATACAATTTTTTATAGGGTTGTGCAGATGTGAGTGTGTATGTGGTGAGAGTTTTGTGTGTGTCAGCTGCTGGGACTGGGCAACTTCCTCAGTCTTCCAGTTCATTTGTGATCTACAGTCCTTTCTACCTTACAGTCACTAAGAAGTGGAAGGTGCAGGCTAACACATTAACTGGGAAGATGAGTTACATGTGCAAAAACCATAGGCAGAGTCATAGTAAGCATAAGTGTGTAAAGGGAACTTTTGCAATGGTAGTAAGGATCTTCTCCTTTCCTGTTTGAAAAAGGACTCCGATACAGTTTGTTCTTTCGTTGCTTGCTGGTTCCATTTAAAGGGCCCATATGTTTATGGAATCTGAAACTCAGAGTAAGGTCAAATGTGCTGTAATGAAGGTACTCATCTTTCGAAATGGAAAAGGATTTGTGTGAGTTTCAAAAAGCGTTATGCATGATGAAGGAACCACAAGCCCATTAATTTGGCTGTTACTGTTACCTTTGAGCTCAACAATTTCTAACAGCCCCAGTTCAGAACCATAACAAAATTCAAAATTATTCAAGCTCTCTACATAACAGGAACTTAGCTTGTGCCAATAATAAACAGACAGACATGAAGGAAAATTCCACTGACCTTCTTTTCACCTCCACCTCAGAGGCCTAATTGCCTTAAGAAGGAGTGTCGAATCAGAACACATACCTTTGGTCTCTGCAGTTTAAAAGAGCAGAGAAGGGAATATTTTGCTTTTAAGTAAACCAGAAAATGGTTAAAGTCAAGTTACTGAATTAGGATGAGCCAAATAGTATAATGGTTTAAAAATATGAACTATCAGCTTTCTGTATGTGGGGAAATTAAACACAAGTGGTGGTTGAATAACATGTAGTTGAATGGTGATCAAGATAATCATTTCAATAGTAATGGGATATATTGATTTATGGGAGGTTGGAGAGAGAGAGTAAGATAGATTTTAGCTGGTGGGAGTATAGAAAAACAAACTCTTATTCACCATGTTTAGGAAATTTAGCAATATCTATCAAAATTGAAATTGCAGATACCATTTAGCCCACTTATCTTACTTATAATAACTTACATTATACCTACTGAAATGTAGAACAATGTATGTGCAAGACTGTTCCTTAGAACATTGTTTATAAAAACAATAAAAATAAAGACAACAAAAAGCACTAAGGAACAACTAGTTATCCATTAATTACTGACTAGATAAACGAGCTATATTTAGCCATTTCTTGACTACTCTGCAATTGTAAAACCTAGCAAACAAAACAAAAAACAACAAGGTAAATACATATGTAAGCACATAGAAAAACTTGTGATATAATCTGTATCAGTAAGTCATAAATTTGTTATAAAATAATGTGTGTATATGTATACCTATATGTATACATATATGTATGTATGTGTGTATACATATATATACACACACACAGTTGACCCTTGAACAACACACAGTTCAAGAAGCCAATTCCCCACTCAGTTAAAACTGACTCTCCCAAAACGTAACTACTACTATTATCCTAGAGTTGATAGAAAGCCTTACTGACAACATCAACAGCTGATGGACACATATTTTGTATGTCATACATATTATATACTGTATTTTTATAATAAAGTAAGCTAGATAAAAGAAAATGTTATTAAAAATTCATAAGGAAAATACATTTATTGCATTTATTGACAAAAATCCATGTATAAGTAAACCCATGCAGTTTAAATCATTGCTATTCAAGGGTCAACCATACATATTCATATATATATGAGGGGGGACCCCAAAATGGAATTTATTTATAAAAATTGTGTATGTATTCTTACATGTTTTAACTTCAGTCATCTTCAAAGCACTCTCCATTCGATGCAATACACCTATTGAGACAGTTTTTCCACTGTTCAGAACAGTTTTTAAACTCACTGATTTTGATGCTTTTTAGTGCTTCTGCCATTTTTTGTTTCATCTCTTCCACACATTAGCAAAATGTTTTCCTTTGAGGATTCTTTTCATCCAGGGAAACAAAAAAATGTCTCTTGGGGTGATATTAGGTAAACAGGGTGGGTGGGTGATGTGGGTCATGCCGTTTTTGGTCAAAATCTGCTGAACACTCAGTGTGGTATAGGCAGGTGTGCTCATAAATCACCCATCATGAAAGGGCAAGTGTGTTGAAAGAGTCTTCAGAAAATACTCACTGAAGTTAAGAACCCAGCGTCTCACAATAATGTCAGCTGATACACTGATACAGATGGGTTCCTAGAATATTTACTTAGCAGGGAAACTCTGTACTACAAGGGGCCCTCCCTCCAGGAGATAATTCCAGGTATTTTTTGGACCTCCCTCATATATCTATGTCTTTATGTACTTTTATGTACTGCTAATATTTTAGAAATCCTAAATGATCTGGAATGCTATTCACCAAACAACTGGCATCTGAGGGAGGCTACTAGCATGACTTCATGGGAAGAGCCCTCCATGGGTGAGTGATAGCCGAGCAGAACATGGAAGAATAGTTTGTAGTTCTTGGGAGATGTTTGTGTGAATTTCAAGACAAAATTGGGTAAGACTTTGTTTGAGGATGGAAATTCTATATAGCAATGAAGGGAGCAAATATCATGACTTTGGTGTTGCTTAAATGTGACTACATACATTTATAGTAAACCTAGGAAATGTGAGTTCCAATTTTATTTTTTGAATTTTTCATTAGTGGTTCCATACCAAATAATAGATGAAAGAATTATATTAAGAGGTCTGCACAAGAGTGAAGTTTGGGAAGGTATGTTCACCCGTAGGACACTCAAATGTTAACACTAATGCTAATAGACATTTTACAGAGCTAGGTGATTAACAAAATATGTTCACACAACAATATTTTGCACATAACCAAATGTCTTGATGTTAAATAGTGCATCTACTTCATTCGTGTTATACCAGATTATATGCATTGCTTATGCATGTATGGAAAGGAAAAAAGAAATATTTATTTAATAGTTTTGGCTTTGCACTAAATTGAAATTAGTGACCACAATACTGCATTATGAGTTAAGATCACAGAGGAATACTTTGGTCATACATTAAAATTTAAAACAAACAAACAAAAAAACTGAATGAATGAAATGGAAGTTTTCTGACACAAATGTGACTCTGAAAATACACAGTATGGTGACATAAAAGCCCTATAATGAAAATTACCACAGGTTTTCAAATATTCATAAGCCTCAATCTATACTATATTTTTAAGAATAAAATCAAATGTCTCATTCTGAGAAACTAGTAACGAAGGGTCAAAAAAGTGTTTGAACTAATTTTCATGTTTGAATTAGAAATCTGAAAACAAAAGACCTCATAGAGGAGGAAGTAAAAGGAAAGAGGAAGAGGAAAATGGGTAGGAGGTTGTTTTCAAGAATGTCAAAGAACCATTGCAATAACAATTGTAAACGTTTATTTCAAATTGAAAGTGGTATAGAGAGGAAGCTTATAAAAAATTCAGGAGAAAGAATTGATTCAACCCATGAGTTTCCTTTGTCTACTAAATAAAATTTTCTTCTTTTTTTTTTTGCATACAATGTTATTTTAGGAATTCTATTTCCTTTTTTAAAAAGAAGAATTAAAAGCAATAGATTTAAAGACAATACTGACTTTTTAAGATTCTCCTAATCTATACATTCGCTTTGGGAGAAAAGACTCTATATCTAGTATCCATTCAGCATTTGTTTCTTAAGGAAAAGAGCAGTAATAACAATAGAAGTAAAACTGATTGTCAATTTTGTTAGAATGCTTCCAGCAAAATGAGGTTTGTCCCTATCTAGGTAACATCAAATCAGCTGACGATTTAAGAAAATTCTAGTAACAAAATGAAGTAGTAGTTCTATTAAATAACTAGAATTGAAGAAACTAATTAAATTAGTAGAAATTTCACTCAAACCAATTGATTCAATAGTTTTATTTAGATGATCTGGTAATTTTGGCTCAATCTAATAACATTGCATTTTATTATAGGCAGAATTAGAACATAAAAAGTTAAAAAAAAAGTTCTCAGAAGCAAAACTAGTTCAATTTGGCCAAATCTTATTGTAGTGAATTTCTAGAAGGTGTATATAGTATTTTGTAGAATAATGGTGAGACAGTATATTAAATATTATTCCAAATTGTCCATCAGTGTTTACAAACAGTTTTCTAAATAGATAATTTCTTTGTAAACAAACTTTGATAATAGATTTCTAATTTTTATGATTAGGTAATGTGGCTTTATTTCCAAATATAAGCAGAGGAAGTGAAGAAAGCCTTTATAGTTACTTGCATTGATATTTAACTGAATCACTAATGGCTTGCTACATGATCCAAAAAGTCAGTTACAATGCTTTTTAAAAATTTGTACCAAGGGAATCATTTTTATTTCAATCTCTTCAGCATCTTCAACATCTTTCATTTAAATATAAACTAATAATAGTTTTTTCTTTCTGTCCTTTTGTTTTTCATATAAGATAAGGGATTATTCCAGTAGGTAAGTATGGTGGTTGGTTTTTAAGGTGAATCTAATCTACAACTTACAAATGGATCCTGAGACTTGTAACTCTTCACTATATGTTTTTGACACCACTACTTGATGAAAAAAAGTATTTAATGCATTTGTCTAAATCTCAGAAAAATACTTGCAAGACTTAAAAATATTACCATGTTTTTCTTTTCTTACTATATCACCTAATTATTTTAATCATGCCCTCAAAGAGTGCCTATTATCTTTTATAAATATTTTAGGTGCCAGGAAGATGGCGATAAAAGACACAGCCTCTGCCTTCGAGGACCACACAGACTAGAGCTGATTGATGTAATGTAATATGCAGTGATGCCATGTGATGCAGCGCAGTAAGTGGTAGGATAGAGGCAGGAACAGGATGTAATTGATGCGCAGAAGAGGAGCACTTAACCATGTTATTGGATGTGGAAAATTATCGAGGGAAGGTGGATTTTGTGTATGGAGGAGTATTTTTTAATGAAATCTAAACTGAGTCTTGAAGAAGAAGAAAGCCAGATGGACAAAGTGATGCTATTCAAGTCCTAGAGGTGTATAACTGTGTGGAATGACAAGTCATTTTATTTTGCTAGAGGAACCATATTGAGAAGCTGCTGCAGGTAAATTAAATAGATAGCAAATGCAATATTATATAGGGCCATCTCTGCTGAGCTAAGAACATTTTACATTACACTAAAAATTATAGAGGACCTTCAAAGGCTTTAGGGGGATGACATGAACAGATGCGCATTGTGGGGAATGCATTATGGCAGAAGCGTACAGTGTGGAACAGATGTGTTTGATGAGCAGCAGAAAAATTAGGTAGGGGTCTCTTTGCAGTAATTTAGATTTAGAAATAGACTGGTGACATTGGGAAAAGAGTAAGAAATAGATCTGAGATGTTTAGGTAGCCAGTGCACTAAGGTTTAATCATGAGAGACTGAGGGAAAACTAGAGAAAGAGTAAAGGATTACACCCAGTGCTGGCTTGGGAGACTGGATGCAAGTGTTATTGCTTTGCATTGCTTAGCATCATTACTTTTTTTAAAAGCCATCCCTCCATCAATTTGTTCCCTTAGTATCACATTCCCCTTGTCCTCACCAATGAACAGCTGGAAATATAAAATGCCATAAACTGTACTACTTCATTCCAGCTAACTATGTACTTTTCATTAACACTTCACTGGTTACTACATTGAGAGACTGCTTATTTGCCTGCCATTCTTAAATATAGGAAAGACATTGTACTGATAGAAACTTGAACCAGTGACAAATTATGTTGTATTGATCTACCATAGTGGAAAAATGTATTTAGACATAACAATATAAGAGAATATAGAAATATTAAAATATGTCTTATAAATTTTCTAAAAATTCCAAATAAGCAGATTTCCAGACAGCAGACTAAATTTTGTTTTCTTCATTCAAAAAACTAGAAATTTAGGACACATGTTCAATATGAACTAGACATACATCTCTGATATACTTGATAAATGTTGGCTATTTCATGCATATTTTAGTTCCCTAAGTCTGGGTACCAAAAAAAATTATTATACCTGGTACAAATACGAAAGGACAATATTTTCTCAGTAGAACTTAACCTGTTTTTTTATTAATTATTTTACCTAACAGTTTCCTATAATATATGTTACATTATGCTTTTCTATTCCATTCTATTTTATTTAGCATAGTAGCATAGCTCAGTTGATCAGGATATGGTCATTGTTGTAGAGGTTGTTGTTAATTTCTCATATTATCCATTCTATTTTTTATCTTTTGTAATAGACCCTTACTGAATGATCACCCAGCTCTATTCTCTACTACCTAGCATCCTTTCCAGCTACTCGCATCTTATAATTAAGTTGTTTTCAGTAGGACATGAGTACAAATATATAAAACTTTCAAGCCTTGTCCTAAAGAATTATTTGTCTTAGTCACCTTTTTGCCTTTTCTCATCGGGTGGTAAAAGGCAAGAACAGGATACTTGCTTTGACTCAGAGATAGAAGCTATGTGACAAAGAAAGCAGTGTCAATCACCAGCTTGCATCCTGGATTACCACGTCAAGTGTTCCCACACTGACCATTTTTTTCCTGCAGTTATATGACAGAAAAAAAACACACACCCGCCTTTTTTAAGGCACTATTTTGTCTCTCTGTTATAGAAACTTGTTCTGTATCCAGACTCATACGAGTGATAGTGACAAGGTTTTCAGTGCCAGAGCCAGTGATTTTCACACACAAACAACTGTATCATTCATGTCATAAAAGGAAGAGATTCTGCAAAGGAACTGGGCAGGGTTGAGGGCAGAAGGATGAGATTATAGCAAAGCGATTCACCCAGACTGTAAAAATAATGATGAATCACCATTCTTGTTCCAATTTTCCCCCATCAGCCACTCCCAAACTTTCTGTAAGTCCAAGCACATGTTTAGGAATTGAATATGTTCGAGGTGGGCCATCAAAACAATACTCTAATTGGAATTTGAGATTGGCTTGGAGTGGCTCAATAAGATTGGCTCTTATTACATTGACAATGAGCCATAGTATAACTACCCTAAGACTGATAAACCACTAAGTATGTATGTATCAAAAAACACTAAATGGACATGCCTGTCTTGCACTGTAAGTAAAACCTACAAACAGGAACACAGCTGGTCAGCAACTTGGACTTTCCATTATGAAAAAAAAAACAAAAACTCCTTACCCACTTTCATTTCTTGCCTGCCTCCTACAAACTACATTTGGATTTTACACCTTAGACTCTGACATCTTACTTCTGAAAGCTAAAATGTAAAGGTTTGGGTGGTATTATTCATCAGCTTGTTTAAAAATGCATTTGAATTCTTATTTATAGCATCATGCAAATATAAATATCATGAAATAAGAATAAATACTGTGTCTTAAAGTATTTAATTCCAAGAGTCAGTGGAAACCTTTAGAAGTGGGCAATAGAAAAATCACACTGCCTGATTTAACTTATGACCTACCCCTTGAGGTGTGGGCAGACCAGAACATTTGTGCACTTTCTTCAGAAGTCCCCTTCATCTGAGAGTAGGACAAGGTGTGAAACTGAGAGTGAAGTCTCTACGTAATGTGGTTGACAGAGGAATGTGAACTAATGTAACGTAGATGATTTTTCCCTTAGCTCACAGAACCTTCAGAGCTACCAAAAAAACTCCTGCTAGAACTCCCTCCAAAATGCCAGAATTAGACATTTTTGCAGAAGTTGAATGGAAGTGTTCCTTGAGAGGTTGATGTTGACTTTAACAGAGAAACAGAAGTAGAATATAATTGAGTAAAGCATACAAAGAAAATTATACTACTTAAAAAAGAAGATGAGTTAATACATCTGGGTAATTTATCACTGGTTTTACTGAGCTTAAAAAAAGTCTGAGAAAGAATATGATTTTTCATCATGGAAAAAAGAAGTACTCATTGGTAATTCTTTAAAAAGACTTGTTGGGGACTTACCTATCAATTTCAAATAAATATATTTATCATCACAAAGAAAACATTCTTACATCACTTAAGATTTATTTGAAATAAACTTTAATTTCTCTATCAATATTTGTATTATTCTATACCAGAGTGACTTTTTTTTTTAAAAAACCACTGAGTGATTTACTTACACTTCAGAATTTTACTAAAGTTAAAAAATTTTTATTTATTTTTCTACTTTTTATTGCAGTGTAACTGAAGTTGTTGGATAGGAGAGAAATATAGAGTACTACTATATTTAGAAAGTATCCCTTGAAAATGTTTTTTTTTTTTCCAGAACAAACATCCTTATTGAAAGGTCACCACATGAAATTGTAGGGGAAGAGCTACAGGACAAAACATAGAATTAGCAGGAGGTGCAGTTTTATTGGTCCAAAATGATTGTCATTTTAGGGGAAAAATTCACTTTGATTTGGTTTGAATCGAGTATCATGAATGATAAACAAATAAGCTTATTTAGCTAAGAGAACAGACAGCAACATAAATTAATATATCCAAAAACTACATGATAAAAAGTAATATTGCTTGGTAGTATGTTGTTCTAAAGAATCTAAGACTGTTGACAGTGACCATCTTTACTTGGAAACCCCTTTATCTAGAAAACAAGAACTCCAGCTAAATTATATATACAGCATTTATATGTATTAATTTTAGTAATTTTAAATATTTTAATATAGAATCATTGTCTGTTGTCATGTAACAAAATTCAGAAAAGAAAGAAGTAAAATATAATGTATATTATTATCATTTGGATTTTTTCAAACACACAGATGTTTCAATATCAAATCTAAAAGTAAAATATTCTTTATACTTATTAAAAGACACATATAAGTCATTCAGTCCAGTAAAATAGGGATTAAAAAGATTAGAAAAGACCCACATTTTTCCCTAATAAATAAATGTTTTAACATGGTTTTAGAATCACCCTTGCCTAATAAATGAGAATAATATAACATTGATAAGAATTGAGCTATTTCAATAACTGAAAATTTCTTAGTACTGGAGACACATTTATTACATTATATATTTAAACCACATATTCTAGTTTCCATATATTCAACTGACAATGGACTGTTCAACTCATGTAAGTCTTTAAAGATTAAGTCTTTAATCTTTAAGTAAGTCTTTAAAGATTAAGTTTTCTTCTTATCTTATGTATTTTTATGTTAAAATGCTTTTCTTAGAGTTATTTTTATAGTACATTATGGATGAGTGAGTATGTGTTATTTAACATTCTTACTTAGTCCAATAAAACATGTGAAAACTTATACCACATATTTTCATTATTGGAATTTTTATTATTATTTAGGTTTTATTAATTAATTTTCTGCTCTTCATTATTAATTATTGGGGAGGGGCTATATGTTTGTTTGTTTTTGCTTTAGGAAAACAGTTTCTACATTCTCAACTTCCCTTCTTTTTTTTTTAAAGATTTTATTTATTTATTTTTAGAAAGGGAAGGGAGGGAGAAAGAGAGAGAAACATCAGTGTGCGGTTGCTGGGGGACATGGCCTGCAACCTAGGCATGTGCCCTGACTGGGAATCGAACCTGCAATGCCTGGTTCGCAGCCCGTGCTCAATCCACTGAGCTACACCAGCCAGGGCTCAACTTCCCTTCTTTAAACTGTGGTGTAATTGACATATAACACTGTATTAGTTTCGTGTGCACCCTATAAAGACTTTCTATTTGTATGGAAAATCATCACCAAAATAAGTCTAGTTACCATGCATTATCATACATAGTTATACAATTCCTTTCTCTTTTTGTGATGACTATTTAATATTTACTCTCTTAGCAACTTTTACATATTTAATACTGCATTATTAACTATAGTCATCATGCTGTATATTACATGGCCATAATGTATTATAGTAGCAGTTCTCAAACTTAGCTGTAGAGAACAGTCCCTTGCTATGTCATTATTTTCCATCTTCCTCCTCTCCTACACTCTTCATCCTTCCCTACCTTGTCCTGTGCCCCAGGAAGATAATGCCCTCAGAGTGCACCATCTGGGTTCCCTTGCCCATTGGATTCAGCCAATGAGAGGCATTGAGAGGAAACAGGTGGACAGGAGGAGAGAGGTCAGAGTATTTTTTCTAAGTTTTTTTTTTTTTTTCTGTTTGGGAATCACATCTCTAGGAGTAGTTTTATCCTTCTGTGACTATAGCTCCTGCCAAAGACCAAATGGATTCCAGATGTCACTAATTTCTGACCACCTTCTCTTTAACACTGGGCTTGTTGCATTAACATTGCTCACACTTTTGCAAGTCATGCCTTCACTCGTCTCTTTATTTGAATAATTTTTCTGGGACCCTGATCAATAGATGTGAAGAAATTATTTTTAAATACCAATACTCAGCCCTCACTCCAGATGAGTAAAAACAGAAACCTTGGGTGTGATTCCTGGGTGGAAGCACTTTATAAAAGATCCTGCTGGTAGTAAAATTCAAACATTTTCTATCTCATTCAAGGTTATGTGTAATCTGATACCAATCATTCTTTCCAGCCAGGTAAATATAGAAGAAAATCTCTCTCAACAAAATTTGTCTAGTGAATAATTTTGCCAATAGGCTAATTTTAATTTTTTTTTAAGATTTTATTTATTTATTTTTAGAGAGGGAAGTGAGGGAGAAAAAGAGAGAGAGAGAGAAACATCAATGTGCGGTTGCTGGGGGACATGGCCTGCAACCTAGGCATGTGCCCTGACTGGGAATCGAACCTGCGATGCCTGGTTCGTAGCCCGCGCTCAATCCACTGAGCTACACCAGCCAGGCCAATAGGCTAATTTTAAAAATCATGGACAAAAAACATAAACAGGTATAAATAAATCTAATGCAAACTGAGACTCACTGCTTGCTTACATGCTAAAAAATATTTCCCAAATGGAACAATAACCAGAGTTAGGACAAGTTATTGGGACAGAAAAATATGGGAAGAAGTGGTTTTAGAGTTAATGAAATATATTACAAGGGAGAGATCTTTCAAGGTGTCATATGCTTGTTAGCTACTTCATACCCTTGAAATGTAAAGTCTCAAAACATTATTTTCATGATTTTCCAGTCAGGTATGTTTCCCCTTTCATTGAATCAGTTATTAAGAAGTCTCACGTTGGACTTTAATATTCTTCCACTTGCCTTGATTACCATGCTAACAAGCAGAGAAATGAACTAGTAGGTTGGTCGCCAGGGTAAAAAAAAGAGATACTACTTTTCTTCAATTACACAGAAACTGGTGATATTTGGAGTGAATGCATAATGGTTAATATCTTCAGTTATTTACAGAGTTAGGACTATAGGGTGCTTGTAAGTCTTGATTGTTTGACAAATAACTTCTTCCCTTGTGCCTGACATAGACACCTGTTTCAACTCTTCTGATCTCAGCTAGGTGGCCACTGCTAACTGCTATTGGGAAGCATTTTCAAATCAGCAGGCCAACCCGATCGTTTGAAGAGAGAGCCATTTATTCAATTGTCAGAGCACCAACCACAGGCAACCAGAGCAGCATAAATCTGATGTCTGGAGCTGGTCATTAAAACCGAGCTTTACTGGATGTGGTCTTTAGTTCAGTCAGTAACATCACTGGTAAAATGAAATGATAAATGTGCATTTGCGGCAGTTGTATAATTTATTTATTCTAGATCTATATACAGAATAGCTGCTTGGGGATTGAATCTTTGATTGTAATTTGTTCTGGCACCATTGTTTCTATCTGTGTTTATTTTAGGGTGGGGCAGAGAAAGTGATGGTGATGAGAGCTATGAGTAATTTACCTGCAGCCCAGCATCTAATATCGCCATTGGCTTTTAGTGCTCCCAAATAGAAAGGATCTAGGTTGAAGAGCTCTGTACTTTGATTTCATTGCCTAAAAAACGGCAAATGGATGTCAGTTTTACTTACAAGATTTTGCCAGAACTAAATTATTCCAGTTACTGACGTATTTTCTAGAGAGGCCAGATCTTGCATAAAGGAAAACAAGATGGTAATGTTTGATTAATTAGGTTTGAAATTTTTAACTTTAGCCAGTTTAGTCAAGTGTAAAAATGTAAAATACTTCTCAAAAAGAATTATTTTGATTCATAAAGAATCTTTCTTCCAACATGAAACATAGTTTCCTACTCATCAGGATTATTAATTTGTCATCATTGTCAACCAGTGACTTTCAGGTGACTTAAATATTCTTTGATGATTGCATTTCTTCTGGCTATAGCCAGATGTGAAAAAAAAAAAAAAAAACCCTGCATTCTCTCTCCAATCAGTTCCGAAGTCCAAACTATTCAGTGTTTAAGTAAGGTTGTGTTCTATGGAAAGATACTTCTCCATGCTAAATTTACTGCTTAATACACAGGAAGATTACAAAACGTGTAAATGAGTGGTGGAAAAAAAGCACTTCTCAGTCAGTCAGGAGGTATGTTTATGCTACAGCCAAACACTTGAGCTGCCTTACAATGAAATAAAATCTCGGCAGGTATTGTGAGTCTTGGAAGAGATTGTGTGACTATGTCATTAGAAAACTATATTTTTTCACTCTCTGAATTCTTTAACCAAAAAAATGACTTTTGGCAGACAGAAGAATAGTATGTCTTCTAAACACTAAAAAATTCTCTCAGAGGCCTTTCCAAAATGTTTTGGATGGCTTTCTGCCGCTTGCTCTCTGGCAGCCCACTCCTCCATCAATGTTTGGAGAAGGTCAATAAACCTCGTGCAGGCGGGCACTGTGAAATGCATATGTGAGAAAACCTGCCGTTGTTGCGGTAAATGCAGTGTCCACAAATTCATTAGGAATGCATTTGTTCCTGGAAGTGCTAGCTATTCCGGTAACTGGCTGCCGCCAATGTTTTTACCCATATTCTTTACTTTTATGCAGATGTTACAGGGCAGAAAACCAGTCTTCTGTTCTCACTGCCTGCATCAATTTGTAGTTTGTTACTTGATCAGCTCGTTTCACTTTTCGTCTAGTGTAAAGGGCAGTCTGGGACACTGTAGTTATGTCTGGGCCTTCTTATTAGACTTTGTGATGAAAAGGGTCTCTCTAGGGTAAGGAAAACTCTGAATCTACTTATTCGGCTCTAAAGAAAATAACAGGCATAAAAAAGAGCTGAAAATTTGTAGGCAGTGTGAAAATTGGAGGAAAATAACAACTTCTATGTTCTAGATTTTCTCATACACACAGCAGAAAAGATTGTGTTTTGTGATATCACTAACATGTTAATATTTATTTTATTTAGGACTCTTTCTTTTCTCTCTGAGAAAATTACAAAATATTTCCATTCTTTATCAGTAACACTTTTGTAAGCTAGCCCTTCTGAGTGTCAATAATACTAATACTACTTAGAATCCATAAGGAAAAACTGGAAAATGCAAAATGAAGTTTGGTGTGAAAATGGCCAGGATTATAGAGGCATACACACCACACCAAGTATCACTACTTTTAATCTGATCTGACTGCCAAGGAGAAAATACTAAGTAAACATAAGATCACTGCCTTTTTCCTAGAAGACAACTGAGCTCCAGCATTCTTGAAATAATGTCACTTTAAGGGGGTGACAACACTGAACTTCGTAAGATAATGGTATCTGACGTAACATGACTTCGGCTTACTTGTAACTGGCATGTTAGAACTCAGGAGAAGTGCAAGGCCCTTCCATCACGAATGAAACACATCTGTCCAGGAAATACACTTCACTGTGCCAAAATGCTTTTAGTGTATCTGCCCCCTGAGTGCCCTCTCAAGCTACAATTCCCTGTCAGCAAGTACCTTGTAATTCCTTTCCTTTTATGTTGATGAAAGTCTTGATCTATTATGCCAATATTGCATACTTTCCACAGTCTCCCAGAAACTATTACTCAGTAATGTGCATAGGAGAGCAGGCTCTGTTACTTAGAGAACCAACCTCAGTTAAGAGTATCAGCCCTTGTAGAAAAACAGTAGCTAGATGATCAGATTTTTTAATATGGCTGAAGTTCCACTTTGGGAAGGAAAAGAAAAGTAAAGCAGAGGGGAGTGTGGGGAGCGAAAAGAAAGGAATGAAAAGGGTGAGAGGGGAGGTGAATGGTGGGAAGGGGCAGAAGAAAGGAAAGAAAAGAAATGGAAAAGGAGAAAAAGAGAGAGGGGAGGGAAAGGGGAGAGGAGGGGAGGGGAGGGGAAGGAGGGGGAGGGGAAGGGGAAGGGAAGAAAGGAAAATCAGACACTGAAGAAGATAATGCACTGCTTTTAGCGGGAGCCATGAGGAGTCAAGGATGTATTTGCCTTGCCTCATTTCCCAGCCTAGTGGGTTCTAACTCTATTGAGTGAGTTCAGGTCAGGATGATTAAGAGCTGGAAATCCCCCTGGACTTCTATTTACAACAGCAGTAGCAACAGAACCTCAGAATCATGCCCCCCACCTTCTTGAAAAAAATCATAAGATCTTAGGTTGTCTCTACGCTTTCAGTTACTCCGGCATTAAGAAGTGCATCATATTCACAGTTCCTCTGAAGAGCAAACTGAATTCTTAACTTCAGGAGTTTTTGGTTTGGCGCACAGAAGATTCCCAGGAAGGGATTCAGATTAAAGCAATTCTACCTACATTGATGTTCATCCAGACCATAAAGTCCGAAAAAATAAACTAGATTCAGGAGTTTAGTAAGTTGAAATCATTTAACTCACCATAGTTGATTCCTTTTGATAGTTTCTGGGTGAATCAAGATACCATTAACTGTTGAGAATTTATCGGGTGTTTAACATGGGTCAGCCACCAGGTCTGCTGCTGAGGCTACAGAGTAAGTAATAACCAGCACATCCAACACTGCTGGTTCTAAATGTTTTAAAAATATTAACTCGTTCACTCTTCACAACGACCTTCAGAGAGAGCAATTACTGTTATAACAACTTGACAGGTAAGGAAAACTGATTCAGAGAGGTTGAACAACTTGCATCAGGTTATAGAACTATCAGGTGTCAGAGCAGGGATTCAAACCAGCAAGTCTTTTGCTGAGTCCACGCTCCTAACTCGCCACTGTGCTCTCATATTCCATGATCATTAAGCACAAACAGAAACACTATTGGTAAAAATGACCACTAAGGTCACAGTGCATTGATGATAAAAGCAAGAAGGCAGTCCATCCACTTCTGAATCCCTGACCATTTGTGGTCAGGCCTCTGAAATACAGCCAAAGGAGAACTGAGAAATGTCCATCAGCTCTCCTACAGCCCAAGCTATCTGGGACAAAATCCAGCCCTTTGAATGTAGCTTTTTTTAGGTTAATTATTTAATCTTTTCTTCTTGAACTACTCGATAAAAACAAAATAAAACCTCATGCTTCAAATTCACTAAATTGATTTCTCAGATCCTATATTTTATATCCAAAACCCATTCTAAAGGAAGGTGCTATTTTGAAGGCAGCACTAAAGTTTTATCAGCATTTTTAAATTTTCTGATAAGATGGCACACTGAAGCCTTATTATAAAAGACTGCAACAGTTGTAAAAGTTTCAAGTCATGGTCCTCAGTGGACGCTTCTAAATGAATAATACAGGATTTGCAATAGACCTTTTAGCCTCCATATCCCAGGTATCATGGAAGAAGGATAATAAATCCCATGGCACAGGTATAATTCAGAATTTCAACTCCATATTCATATGATAGTTTAATATTTATTGACAAGCTCTATTTATTGGAGGCCCAAGTTGGCCAAACATTTAAAGTAATTTCCCTCAGTTGAAACTTCAGCTTATAAAAATACCTTGGAAAATAATTTGTAAGTAATGTTCTTAAGTGATCAGTATAGCATCTAAGGAAATGTTGAAGTTGGAATACTATTTTAAAGAAAAAGAATACAAAAGTTTCCAATACAATTTATTACGAGACAAAGTTGCACGTGCAAAAATTCCTTAATATAACTCATTGGGTAGATATAACAAACAGAAAAGCACTCCATTTAAAACATGTCATTGTAGGAGTGACTTCATTATTCATTTTGACTTCTGAATCATGTGTTCAAGCTTTGTAACTTTTTGGTTTAAAAAGCTCCCATTCATATTGCAGTTTGAGGGCTGTTTTTAATTGTTAGAAAAAGGAAGCCAAATAAAGAATCATCACCACCTCTATCATAAAGTAAGACATGGCCCATTTCTTTTTGATGTGACTCTAATCCTTTTATTCATTTAATTCAAATCTGTATAAATACATATGTAACTAGATATGCAGTTATGTAATCTGTATCTATATAGACAGTTACGACCCAGCATACTATTCCAAGCACTGCAGGTTGAATAAGACTTAGTCTAAGATCTTCAGAAATTTACAGCTTAACAGAAAAAATATAAAATGCACAAGAGTAACTCTTATAAAAGAAGTAAGTGATAATTAACAGTTGATAATGTCAGCTATATAGTATTTGAAGAATTCAAAAGAAGGAACAAGCACATCTATTTTGAGACATTGGAAGGCTTCAGTAGACAATAATCCTGAGAAGGGCTCTGAGCAATGATGGGGAGCAGTGGGCTTGGGTAGATGTCCCAGGAAGAAGGATAATAGATCTAGGCATGTCCATGAAGAAGAAACAACCCAAGAGCCAAAAACTGAGCATGGCATCAATAGAAAAACAATAAAGAGACAAATTTAACTGGTGTGTAGTGTACCTTAAAAGGTTAAGGCAGGAAGAGTGGGTTAGACATCAAAACGAAGAGTTAGCTTAGATTTCATCTCATTTGGTAGAAGACCTTTTGAAGAGGGTCATTGAGTGATTGGAGTTACCCTTTATGCAAGTATGTCAGGCAGTGATTTGCAAGATGGATAAGAAGACTACTGATAGTAAATCAAGAGTGTGGGGTGGGGTGAAATGGGTAATGTGATGAACCACAGAGTCTAGGAGAGCAAGGAAGAGAAACATGCAAGAGAGGATTTGTGATTCATTGTTGAGGAAGAATTTCTAGAATCTGTCATCTGATGACTTTTCAACCTGGCCTAAGAACTTTAAATTCCTAACCCTTTTTTAAAGCCTTGATGAGTAGGAGGAACAATCCAAGGAGAAGTACAGGTGGAAAAAAAAAGAGCCTAATACTCAGCATCTATTTATTAGAGGCTGCAGGTTGTTTAACATGTGTGAGGCTGTTAAAAGAACTCCTCAAACCCCCTCAGCATGTTCACCAAAGGAAATCTGCAGCTTCAAATCACCAGAGCAGATGCATTTTCTATGACCAGGGCTCTTACTAAAAATATTCTCCAGGGTTTTTTTGTTCCGGATGAAAGTGCTACTTGGGTAAATGTAAGCTTTCAAGTTAAAGGTGTTACTATTGTTACTTAGATGTGTTCTTTTTATTTGAGAGTGTTACTTCCTGTGGCATGAGTGTTCCCCTGATAACACCAGCATGTTCTGCACCCCTCCCAGCGGGAGCAAGAGTCTTCTAGCCAACAATGACAGGGCTCGTGGCTTTCCAAGTTAAGGTCAGAGAGAGTGCAGCATTTTGTTGTGTCACTTTCACCAATAGTCTCCACAAAGCAGACCACCACGGTCACTTACAGCTGTCACTTCTGAGTGATTGACAGCTACATCACTCAGTTCCGTATCCTGATCCAGTACGGTCTAGTGCAAATGCAGGTGACTTGGTATCTCACAGACGTGGGATCCAACTCCATTTTAGTCATGTTGGTCACATGCTCATTTAGTCTAAGGTGGGGTAATTTCTGTTTTAGAAATCGAGGCTTTATCAATTCTATCGTAGGTAGTTATTTGGTTGTGTAAACTTAAATTGAATTGTTGGTAACTATTAAAATGAACACTCAAAAGTAGATCTATATCCTAACCTCTTTTCCCTCTTGTTATCTACCTTAATAATTAATAAAAGTTAATTTTCCCCAACATAACACACTGGTAATAGGATATTTCCACTGATTGATTCAAAAATATGTTTGTGTACCTCTTGAGTTCTAAACAACAGTAGCCAGCTCTGAGGACTCACAAGAAATTTAAAGAAGAGTTTATCCTCAAGTGGTTTATTTTCCAGACACAGAAACAGAAAAACACAGCTTTTTGTCCACAACACTTAGAAGACACCTTATCTATTCAAGTGTTTGATAAAACCTTAAGACAATATAGGTTACCTGATAACAAATTCATGGACAAACTTTTTAAATATTATTTATCTGAGCACTTTTGATGGCCTTTAAGTAGACTTCTAATGCTTTATTTATTTGCTCTCAGAAATCCCTACAAAATAAAAACATCAGTTCTTGTACAGTTTGTGGAGTTTGTATGTTCCCGTTGAAATAGAAGGAGATAAACAGTAGTAAAAAAAAAAAAGCAAAGCTGGTCAGATATCATGTGTCTGAAAGATACTCTTTTGGGGCATGTAGTGAATTAATGGGGTAGTCACAATCTCTTATTATTTTAATAGAACACAAGTACAGGGCTTCTTCAGGAATAAAAATTCCTATTCACAACTGAAATCTTGAGGAGGACTCAAGACAGTTTAGCAGCCCTGGCTGGCATAGGCCATGTCCCCCAGCAACCGCACATTGATGTTTCTCTCTCTCCCTCTCCCTTCTCTCTCTAAAAATAAATCAATAAAATCTTAAAAAAAAAAAGACAGTTCAGCAAAAGACTGGTTATTATGCCATCTGTGAGACCAACAGTGGAAGGGAGCTAGACTTCTGTCTTAACAATAATCTACTTTCTGGGCTTTGTTCCTGTGGCGCTTTGTTCCTGTGGCTCTTTGTCCACACTCAGGGACTCTGAAGGTACTGCACTCAAAAGTTATATTTTTATCATTAATTATTTACTTGTAATTGATTATCTTCTAGATAATGGGTTTGGTTTAATCAGTCATAGAATGCTCTTTTTTCTCCTTACTTTTTATAAAGAATTAGAGCTGAGGATATTAAATTGTTTGGGGGTACAATCAGGAAATAACATTGTTCTTCAGCAATTGCCTTTTAATACACCATGATAAATCTACTTTCTGTGTTCCTTGACAACAACTTGGGCATAGTTTAGATTTCCAATCCCTTTCAGTTTTAAGAACACCCACATTATAATGATAATGATGATGATGATGATAGAAATGATAGATAGATAGAGAGATATTGAACTTTTAAAAGTCCAGCTTCTACTAAATAAAAACATCAATCTCATGGCTCTTTTCTCTACTCCCCTAAATATTAAGTTTCGTGCAAAGATAATGAAAATTAAGCCTCAAGGCTCTGAACTTCCAGGGGCCCATTATAAAGCTTGTACCTAATATTGGGTTGGACACAAAGTCTATTTAGTTTTCCATAAAATAAAAGACACATTTTTCATTTTCACCAATAACTTTATTAATTTGGATATTCTGAATCTGTCAGCTCTCTCCAGCATGGTGGAATGTTGATTGTTCTCAATTAGTCTCTACTTGATTGTTTTCAACTTCAACTGGTCTACCTGACCATGGAGCATTGTCCTGTGATAAATCTCCAGCAGGAAACTTCACAAACCACTTTTGACACATTCAAACAGCCACAGCACCTTCTCCATATATCACACAAATCTTTTTTTTTTTCATTTTAGTTTCATTTTTACCTTTCTTGAAATGATAAAGCATAATACTCCAAAAATATTGTGTATTTTCTTTCATCTTCAATATTAAAATGGCTATACAAAAATTTACCAGTTTTGATAAGTTTTTTAAATGCACACTGATGTGATAGCTGTCACAATACAATCTAATGAAATCATTTAAAAAAATAAAAAAATTGTTTCAAACGAAGTTAAAGACAACTAAGTGCTGCTAGAGCTTACTCAGAGAAAATAAATGAACATTTTGGCCAACTTAGCATTTTATTTGTAAGTTTGTATTCTACTTTTTAAAAAGGATCCCTGAATTGTATAAGGCCCCACAAAATCTACATTCCCTTATCAAGCAAGTTAGACCTGTAGGACAAGTTGCAAGAAATGGGGAAGCTAATCTACTCTGATTTCCCTCTTCTCCTTCACTCACTTCTACTTTTCACTGCTCCAAACTTAGAGCAGAAGAGGTGCAGCTTAGAAGAAAGAAGCACTTAATAGCAACTGTTAGTAGTTCAGTCTTGCCTGTAGATGCCCTCTCTGAGATAAGCATGTAGATGTTGACTGTTGAGGTAAACTAGCCTGACATGGGCAAAGCTCTTTCTACATGACCTCAGGTGACTTTCTACAAACCAACCCTCCCCTGATTCCTGGCCCCCAAAGTCCATACAGCCTTTTCTGCACAGCTCTCAGCCCAGCCTCCTGGATAGAGGAACTTTAGATAGCTCGAGTCTGGTCAACTGTATGGCACCCCTCAACTGACAAAAATTCCCCAGAGCCTTGCCTAATGGTGGCAGTATAGGATGTATGGCAGCTGCCCTCCCTCGCTCTCCTTGTCACCTCTCCAGTTGTCCTCTTCGTCTACTCAGATAACATCAAGGTGCTAATCTGCCTGTCTGCTGCATAGGCAAATATCCATCCAGTAAATTAAAGACCAGTCTTTCCCTCTTAAGCCCACTCCCAATCTCTCATGATCAATTTCTTTGGAACTTTTTACACTTGACTGAGTAGAGAATGCGCAATTTCTCCCCAGGCTAAAAAATACTTCCACTCTCACAAATTCTACTACTTCATGCACTCTTCTTAAATTTTAGTCTTATAATTATAAAACCTGGTTGGAGTAATAGGAGGAAATGTGAAGGACAAATCTGACCACTTTTTAGGGAGTCATAGAGATGGTATTTGGTAGCTACTTGTTTCATTCTCCAGATTATTATGTTGTTTATCAATTAGCAGCCTTGAGATTTTAACTAAAATACTTAGAGAATAGAGCTCACTCAAATGCTCATTATAAGAGCTTTTATAAATAAAAATTTAATTTAAAAAGGTTATAAACCCTCAAAAACATGTAGCAGAGTGGGGGGTGAGTTGGCAACAGGCCCAAGGACTACCTCAGCCACTTGCTGACTGACCCCTCCAGAGACACCAGAGAGTACCTTCACTGTATCAGGTACCCAGTTGGAGTAGCACACATGTTCTTGTCCACATAGATCATCCCAATTCCTGTTGTGTCTTCCCAGGCTCAACTCCTGCCCTCATACTATAAAAGTCTAGAAAGGACCCAGTTAAGATGAAACATGGTGCTTTGCTGCCTGAAAAGGTGTAGATGATGCAGTAATTAAAATTACAAATACAGAAGGAAGACTAAGTTATGGGTGACAGTGGAGTGTTATGTGTGCCATTGATAAGGGCAATGGCCAACACTCTCATGTAGAAAGATACACAAATAGAATGGTTCAGTCATTGGAAAAAAAGTTTATTGAACATTTTCTCTTACCAGTTTCTGTGCTAGATACTCATATGATTCCTCAACAGTAATTTAAAACATTATTTATGGTTAGACACATGTTATTTTCAATAGTTTTTTTATATATAACAAACATCATGCTTCATGTATCCCCAGTTGCAGGCATAAAGAACAGAACTGAACAAGTTCTGTGTGCATACCATCTGGGGTTCTCACAAAGTGTAGCACTAGGGAATTTGAACAATACAATGAACACAAGATATTTCAGACATGTGATAATTGTGATAAAAAGTCAACTGAAGTTCACCTATTACCAGATAATTTTTCAAGAAATTTTGTTAAGAACCTACCCAGTCAATTAGACATCAACTTTCTAAGTATTGTATCTTGGTTCAAGTAACTGCATCAAGTGCTATCTTTGTCGCTCACCATTCTCCAGGTTTATACTGTTTGTGGCATACAGTAGGTGCTCATTAAATATTTGCTAATTGACTGAATGAAAATATTTTCCCCCAGCTCATTCATAATCCAAGGCAAACTTGAGTTTTTATTGGTAAAGTAAAATAGACAGGGACCTTACCATAACTTCACAGGTACTATACTTTTTATTTCTTGGCACACTTGCCCCTATGCACAGGGATTGTATATATGTTTCATCTAATTCTCAGATTCCTCTGAAGCTTGTGATTCTATGTGGCAACCAAGTTTATTTTCTCTCCAAGTGGATTGGTAACATTCCCGAAAAAAAAAAAGCACCCGAGCAAAGAAAGCTCTTTCTTTCTACTAAATCTCAAGGAGTGAGTCTCTTTCAAACAAACAAGAAACTACCTACAATTACTTGTGTTTTCTATTCTTCTGTTATATGGTTTGTTCCAGCACAGGTATATCAATGATAACTTAATTAAAACGTCAAAATTAACCCTGGCTGGTGTGGCTTAGTGGACTGAGCACTGGACTGAGAAGCAAAACATTGCTCGTTTGATTCCCAGTCAGGGCACATGCCTGGGTTGCAAGACTGGTTCCCAGTAGGGGGCGCATGTGGAACAACCACACATTGATGTTTCTCTCCCTCTCTTTCTCTCTCCCTTCTCCTCTCTCTAAAAATAAATAAAATCTTTAAAAAATTCAAAATCGGAATAGCTGCAACTTAACTCTGGAAATTAGCTCTAAGATTGAACCTCCCTTCTAGTTTTCATTAGGAATTAATAATCTAATTGTTTAAAAATCATAATAAATTTAAGCAACATTTTTACTGATTTCTTGGAGAATGTACTGGTGAAAAACAGAGAGAAAAATTTTCATCAGATTGATATCTTAATATTATAGAATGTCCTAGATATTTCTGTAGCCATTCTTTATCTTTTTAGCATACTATGAGAACCATGGTTCTTTCAAATGGAACCTCTCAGAAATAAATCTATAGTATCACTTATGTTATACTTATGGGTTGAAGTCTACATTCAAAATTATTTTTATGATGATATCACCAATATGTAAATAAAACAGGGGGAAAATAAGACAGGTGCATTTCACTTGAAGACCATGCAGCTTGCTCTTTGGTAAGTTTTTGAGGTAAAACCCTTTCATTTTTTAGAGCCTTTCTTTTCTTCTAAGCAATTGATGAGTTTTCCTAAATAAGTTGCATTATTACTATGGTGCTTCTATGGCAGAGCTTTCAGAGTCACCTTTCAGGCCCTACTGCCTGAAATGATGTCATAAATCCATATGCTTTCCTCCTATCATGAACTTACCAACCTTCACCACCTCACCGAACTAGAGAAAGGGACCTCACTGCTCCAAGACCTGGCCATTCATGCATGTGACATCAATTTCAGAAGCTGCTTGGTTAGTGGCATTTCCTTTAAAATCTCCTGCTAGCCATAAATTTAAAAAAAAAAAAACACTTATTTGCTTTTTCACTTTATTGGGACTACACTCAAGCCATTATTCACTTAAGTATAGAAATAAAATCTGAATATTCAAAGTGAAAGTCTGGAGTATGTTGTAAGAATTTTTTAACATCAGTCAAATTGCTGAATGTATTAATTCCCCACTTAGCATTCACTAGCTTAGGGAGGAGAGGGCTACTATAAGAGAGTTCTGTAGTGACGAAGGCAAGAAAAATACATTGACAGGGAGAGGACTTCCATGTGATAAAATTTGCTAACTCCTTTGAGTACAGTGGTAACCATAGGCTTAAGGTATTTAAAAAGAGACTACGGCATAATATTTTTCTTGTAAATACACAAAAGTGAACTGAAATTGTGTTGTCAATGAAATGTTTCAGATGGTGTTTCTAAGGTTTCCCGTATTTGCACTGACTCAAGTAGTTTGCAAGGGAACGGTGTCCTTTATCACTCTCTGAAGCTAGCCAGACACATTGAGTTGACTTTCTAATGGTGTGAGAAGGATTTCCCTCCTCATGACAAGTGTGATTTTGAAACCAAGAAACTTTAGTTTGCCCTTCAAGAAAAGTGATTTATAGAAGCTGGTATGAGGGGAAAAAAAGGAACCCTACTTTACCCAAAAAGGAGATGAAAACCTTGCCCAAGGCAACATTGTGACATTGCCAACGTGAGAGGGTTGTGAAATCCTGAGTGTATGTTTTTGTGGTGATGTCTGAAAATACTGGTTACGGGACTGAAGTCTCGCTATCATGCATCTCTATTTCTGGATTGACTTCCTTATAACTGCTAATAAAAATGGGGCAAGGAGCAGAGCAGGGCCTAGGTCTCTGCTTTAATTCTTCTGTCATTTCTTTTGTAGCTGGCTACTTCTGAAAGTTTCAAAATAATCCTCTTCCACTTTTAAGAAAGAAAAGGAATTCTACCTTTTCCTAATTAAAGAAATGCACTGTATTTGTTAAGATTATTTGATCTTTTGTCCTGTAAACTATCAATTTCTTCATTCCTCTAAACTTAGGCATCCATTGAAAACAGTCTCTGATTATTAATGCGCATTTTTCAAATAATCACTATGACCCTAGGACATGTGGGCTAGATGGTTAAAAATTTGGAGAGAATAATGGGCCTTTTTTTTTTTGTTGTTCAGACACTCTTCCTACTGTCTAATATACTTCGTGTTTTATAGAATGCACAGTAAACTTTGTCTAGTCATTTTTTATTTACCTTAATAGCAAGCTTTCAGTGAGCCTTAAATTAGTAACAGAATGGCCTCTCCCTTCTAATGACATTTCTGGTTTACAAAACACATCTTAGGAAACAAGTGTCTGGCTTTAGTCACTTGCTAGCTAAGTGTCGTTACCTCATGAAACAAAATTTACCAAAGATTTCTGTCATGACACACGGTGCAGAGGACCCACCAGGCAGAAAAGACAGCATCTCTGACCATGAAAGGGACACAACAGAAATGCTGTCATGATATTTATATCCCACCTACTCAGAAGACCAATTGAGAAACTCCATATGGACTCCAGTTTGCCACTAGCCCACAAAATTGAATTTTTTTAACTGGCTTGAACTAAGAATTTCAGGATAAGTATAAAACTTTTCAGATATTTATTTTCATAATTCTAGACAGTTTATTCTCATATGGTTCTTCTCATCCTACCCAATTCTCCTTTAGTTGACATATTAGGCAAAGGAAATATATTCTTAGAAAGCTTATATGAGAATAGAGGGCCAGGTATAATAAAAAAAATAAAAGAATTCTGAAAAATAGCTCTAAGGTGCGTTAATGGGAGAAAAGGTGTCTATACATAGTTTAAGACAACAGGAAAAAGGAGCTGGCCTACATGGAGGTAGATTAGCTAATTTGAATTATAATAGAGGACCGAAACCCCTTCCTCTCACTTCTCAACGTTGGCCGAATGGCAGGTGGCACAAGTCCAGTTCCCCAGTAAGTTCCTGTAAACAAAACTACTTATTTATAGACAGCTTCTCAGTACTGTTTTCAGGAGCTCAGTCAGACTGCAACTCAGAGTCACTTACCTACTGCAAAAAAAAAAAAATTAAAAATAAAGACATATATTCCTGTTCTCAAAAATGTGCTTTTCAACTGGAACCAGGTAATCTGATACTATGTGTATTTTGAGGACTATCAGAATCATGATTGAGAACTGGTATAAAAAACAAACAAACAAACAAAAAATAGAAAGAACCCATGAACTTTTGTTTTGGAACAAAAAGAAAATCGGGCTGACATCATGGAAATCTGCTAGCAGACCTAAGCAAAACTTGATGTATCTACTTCTCCTTTCTATTCTTTTTTCTTTCTGTTGGGCATTCATGGGGATCAGTCTTGACAGAGGAATCACGGAGCCTCGGTACATAGGTATGTCATAAAGTGGAGAACTGAGATTACTGAAGTATAGAAGGCATCCAAGATACACTTTACCTGATATATTTATATGTTAATCAAATTAAAATAATAATAATAATAATAATAATAATTCAGATAATAATGCCTCCTTTTTACATGTATTATTTTTCAATGTACTTTAATTTAATCTCTTAATTCTCCTTATGATGTGTGCATATATATACAATTTAACTCAACATATATTTTGGAAGTTTTAATCTAGACTTGTGTTCTATATAGAACATAATAGAAAAAAGTATAGCTGCTTAGAAGGATTAACATTATGGCAGTTTTTAATGTGATGTCTAAATGAAATCACACATTCACCAGTTTTTATTCATCAACTGTCAAATTCAAGGCATCCTGTTTGTTCTGAAGTGGATATAATTGTAAAGGCACATATACAATCTTACTCTTCAGGAACTAAATTTCACCAAAGGAATAAAATGCAAGTGTCATTAAAACAGAGATATATATGCTCATTGCTGGCACACAATAAACATATACTGCCTATTGAATGAATGGGTATATAAAACATAAATTCAAATAATTTCACTGTAATGCAGGAATTTCAAAGGAAAGAAGAATCACTTTGAGCTGAATAATCAGTGAAGAATTCATAGAGTTGTACAAACTGATAAGGATTCAAATTAGGAAATAGTTCAAAATGGGAAATTGTTTGGTAGCCAGAAATAAGACAGGAAGTGCCAGGCATAGAGAAAAAAGAACTAGACTGTATGCAGAAGGGGTAGAACACAGCATGCCACTAAATGGCATCCAGGAGATTAATCCAGTATGGATAGGTGGGCAAGTAATAAAAGAAAAAGGATTGGAGACTGTTTGCAAAGACCTTGGATGTTATACTGAGGACTTCAGGACTTATTCTGGTCTAGTGGACTCTAGGTCTCCCAAAGTGCTGAATTGTTTTAGCATTCACCACAATATATGTATATTTATGTATTAGGATTTTATAAACACATTAGATTATCTACTCATCTATTTATATACCTATATACATATACACATTACAAGTAAAAAAGTGTGTCCTGTAATTATATTTTTTAACAACACATTACAAGTATAAAGAAATAATTATTTTGTACAATAAATATTTGTTTAACCTGTCATCTGTGTTGTCCCCTGCTAAACTGTAATCTCTAGATCGGCAGAAAAGTTGTCATTTTCGACCTCTCTATATTGCAGGTGATGAGTATTGGCACAATGTAGATATTCACTAATTATTTGTTTCATGATGGAATAAACTTGACACTTGATAGATTTATTACTTTATTTTAAAATGTAAATATGCTAATCTGAAATTATCTAACATCCTTCACATTTCCCACTACAGACTATTTTCTTAAGAACATAAATCTTCAGTCTTGAAATTATCAATGGCAGACTCCATATTTAAAGAAAAGATGGAAGAAACAAGACTGTCTCATCTTGAAGTACAACTGAAATGTTCTTCATATAATTCCACATTTCTGTGAACTGAAGAAATAGCTGGTCTACCTTGGGCAGATTTTTTTTTCCCCTCAAAGAAAATGAATTAACAAAAGAATACAAGATCTGATTTATAATTTCTTCATAAATACAAAGTGGCTCAAAGTGAGTTCCTTGGAGCCCAGGTGTTCCCAGCAGGATCTTTCGTGTCTTTTATAGCATGAGGGTTAGAAAGAAGTCAGAGTGGGAGGACTCCCCACTGTTACTGCAAGTGGCCATCCCAAATTTTCTCTATTATAGGTACTTTTTATAAGATGCTATTTGAAACAAGGGATTCAGGAAATTAAAACAATAATTTAAAACAACATCTCAATTGTATTGTAATAATGGCTTGATTATGTTACAACATACCTACTCTTTCTTCTATGGAAGGATGTCAAACTCATTTTCACCAAGGCCACATTCGCCTCTCAGTTGCATTCACAGGGCCAAATGTAATTTTAGTAGTTTATAAATGTAACTACTCCTTAACTAGGGGCAAGGAGCTTGGCACTGCCACCAGGTAGAAACAAGGTGCTGGGTTGGATAAAACAAGGTGGAGGGCTGGATTCAGCCCGCAGGCCTTGTGTTTGCCACTTGTGATCTATGGTATTGCTGCTGAATCCAGAATAAAATAAATAAATGAAACTAACACTCTAAAAGAAGAGTAGCTTTACCCTTATTAATTTGGGGTGTTTTTCTGTTTGCCTTTCCGGGTATTCTCCTCCCTTCTATTTTCTACCTGTCACCAGGACTCATTTATTGGCTTCTGGTTGGTGGTCACTGGAGAAAGTCACTGGAGAAAGGCAGCGGAGAAAGATCAGAGTGTGGGAGGAGAAAGAGTCATGGTCTACTTTCTACTCCCTGCCTGCTCCAGCACTGCATCTCTCACAGTAGCTGCATCTCTCCATGGCTCCCACTGGACTCTAGAAACACCATGTCCTTCCCTACAGCTCCAGAGGGTACCAACTTCTCACTGTTGCTGATCTCCAGTCCCGGCCAGCCTTTGTTTGTTCCCTCACTCCTCTCACATCTCTGTAACTAATATCTTGTCTATTTATTTAAGCCATCTGGTGAAATATGTTTTCCACCATGGCCTTAGCTGACATAAAGCTTAAGCCTATCAAATAGCAAGATCTAAAATACAGAAAATAAAAATTATGATTGTTAAAATGTTTTAATATTGACTCAACCTTGTTCATCATGTTTCCAATATATCATACCACATAATTTATTTTTCCAGAATAATGGCTACCTTATTCTTGCAGTCTATGAGAAATAAAAACTGTAAAAAATTATCTTAATGTCATATTAATAAATGTTCAGAAAAAATGCTTACCCCATTAAAAATGAAAGTTTGTAACTTTCCATTTTCTACCTGTATTGAAGTCTATAGGGGATGAGGTCACATAACTCATTCCACAAATCCAGGGAAGATTCAGGAAATATCCTTGAGAAAGTTCATAGAGTGACATTTATACCTATACACATTCAGTACACATTTTCTACACAACACAGGCTGCTATTGTCAGACTCCCAAGAGATGAGTTAATGACTAGTAGCAAAATATTTTCATCCAGGTATAAGTATCAGTTACCACTTGAATTTCAGTAAAAAGTATAGCTAGTAAACACCTTGCTAAACATGCTTAGCATTTAACTCTAAAAATATTATCTCTATAAACCCTGAGAAAAAAATTGATGACATGAACATGAAGAAACTTTAGCAAGACTAAACAAATAAAGAACATTACTGTATGTTTTGAACATATTCTTGAGAAGAGATCATAGAGAGAAAGTTTCCATAGAGCTTTTTTGAAAACATTGACTGGTTATTTTTATATAGCTGTAAAAAATAGCATGCCTCTTTACAAAGGAATAAAGAGAAAATTCCTGTGATGAGTTTTCAAGAAAATGCTGTTTTGAGGGAAACATTCAACAATTCACTCCATTACTTTAGGCGTCTTGAAGAAATACCTACAAAAAGAACATAGATATTAAAACCAAAAGTGATACTTAAATATGTACTTATAGTTAAATAATTATGGCACAACCATCCTTGAAAATAAGAAGGAGGTCTCATCTAGATCCACATTGGTAAACATAAAGGACATCGTCTCAGGGCAAAGGGTTAAAGGAAACTAGATTATTGGCTTTGTCTGCCTTGAATTTTCCGAATCTACAGCAAAGAATACAAAATAAAACAATAGGAGTACCCCTGCTCCAGATAGTTTAGGGCAGTTTTTGTCTCTGTTAAATAGAATCACAACTGAAATAACAGAATGTTCCTGTGGTTTCTTCAGTGATGCACTTAAAAGTTGGCTGTAATTACAAAAACACTATGAAAAATAGCAGTATCCCTCCCACAGTCTATCCACACCAAAGAAACAGATATGGGGTCAGAGGTGAGCTTGTCCCCCCACCCCTGAGTCTGAATGGGAAGATGACCAGGCCACTGTGACTCTGTGGGTACACAAGGTGGGAGACTGCTTATTCTACCCTGTCACCAAATCCGGAGAAGTAGCAGTGGGTGCTCAAATGACGTTATAAATCAAATTTTCAATTTTGGACCCTAAGGAGACTGATAAACAAAATAAATACTACTACACAAAAAAATAAATACTTCTTAAAACAGAATTATTTACAGAAATAGCCCTGGCTGGTGTGGCTCAGTGGATTGAGTGCTGGCCTGCAAACCCAAAGGTCACCTGTTGGATTCCTAGTCAGGGCACATGCCTGGGCAGTAGGTCAGGTCCCCAGTTGGGGGCGTGCAAGAGACAACTGATTGATGTATGTTTTACACTTTGATGTTTTCCTCCCTCTCTTTCTCTCTCCCTTCCCCTCTCTCTAAAACTAAATTAATAATTTTTAAATTTTTTTTAAAAAAGAAATAAATCTCATGAGATATCAAAACCATAGTGCCATTTTGCCATTTAATCCAGCTATGTTCTTCTAATCCTTCAGTAATAGTTTTCCATATATATGGTAAATTCATTAAGGCTATTTATGCTACCTCCTAATTATAACACAATCCCTAGGTACTTTTAATTCGGCTCTTACTATCATCAATCAATTTAAAATCCTCAGAAATGCCTTCAATTTTTCTTTGCAATATTCAGCGTGATTTACCACCACTTCCTTCTTATAATGTTGCCTCCGTTGGGATTCATGACACCGGAGGTCTTGGTTTTCCTCCTACCTTCCCAGTTATGCTTTCTCTGACACTTTCCTCTGCTCTTCCCCAGATGCTAATATGATGACAGATCAGACATTTTAATTGGAAAGTCAACTGTACGTTTTGTGTGTTGAGATATGAGAGGAAGTGCTTTGCTTTACATTATCAGAACTCCATTACCAAATAATTCCTCAACTTATCATTGAGATGCTTCTTAGTTTTCCTAAGATAGTTAAAATAATACATTGCTTATAATGTTCTTACTCAAGAGTAGCTTTGTTTGTTTTGCTATGGAGTGTGTGCGTGCACACATGTGCACACATGCATGCACACAAAACCAGTATGGGCAGACTCAGGCACACCAGTCAGAGCTTTCCAATTCAGAATACGCCTATGATGCATACACTCATTGAAAAATTACATCCTAAGTAGTCACACAGAAATTTGTTGAATATGATAGGAATAAGGTTTACTCTCTGACAGTTCTCAATTTCTTACCCAGGAAACAGTTAAGTAACAGTCCAAGATTAGTGAAAGATTATGATTGTCAGAAGTTAACAGTACATCAAACACATTACCATTAATAAGCAGCCATCATTCTCAGCACAGACACTGGTCTTGCAAGATTAGGTGGCATAGTTCCTCTATGGATGACTTAGATCAGGAGCGTCAAACTCATTTTCACTGGGGCCACATCAGCCTTGAAGTTGCCTTCAAAGGGCCGAATGTAATCTTAGGACTGTATAAATGTAACTACTCCTTAGTTAAGCGAGAGCTCAGTGCTGCCTCCAGGTGGAAACAAGGTGCTGGGCTGTATAAAACAAGGTGGAGGGCCGGTTTCGGCCCACGGGCCTTGCGTTTGCCACCTGTGACTTAGATGTTGGTTTGTGTAGTTTACTTTTTTCATACTTAGAGGAAACAGAAAATATTGTCCTAAATTACTTCACTACCCAGTTACACCTGTCATCAACTACAAACTTGTTTATATGCTTTTAAAGTTACTATGAACACTGGTCCTGCTTCCCTGCTCTTCACCTTATAAGTTCCTTGGGAGCTCTGGGCCGTCTACTGATTGGGCCTCTTTTGAGCTCTAGTTCCTGAATGAACCCACTGAGTGTATGCTATTATATGAAATGCTATGTTATTATTAGAAGGAACCAATTGATCATGAAAACATGAGTCCCTAGGAGGTTCAGAAATTGGTTCAGCTCAGACAGGAAGTGAGAGAGTTGACTGAAGCACTGCCTCTTGAACAGACAAGTGTCGAGCACCTTTAGCCATCATGAATTATTAAGCTAAAACATGTCTAAAACTAAAGGCTTATGCTAAATCATATAATATTGTATTTTATTCTTACATAGATAATAGTAGCAGCAAAAACTCTTAAAGAAAGTATTGAATTGGAAAAAATAATATCTATTTTCCCAGTGGATTGGGAAAATACTAACTTCAATGGTAAATGTATTAACATAGCTCTACGAAAATTTTCTAGAAAAAAGAAGCTTGAAAACTTTGATGTTGGATCACAGAGTAATAAAGCCATGGACTATAAAATATGGCACATGGCTTATACATTATTTATTCTAACCCTTTAATTTTTCAGATGTGAAAAATGAAGCTCAGATAATCTGGGTGTAACTAGATATGACAGAACCAGGACTGAAGGCACGCAGCACAATTTTCTCTATGCAGCAGTCTTTTCTGCCTTCTACTTACACAGAATTGTTTTTTCTGAAAACATCCAAAAAGTATGAAAGGAATTTCAGGTTTCATGTTTAGAAAGTTGAAGTTCAAATTTGTCAGTAATAGATACTGGATTTACCACCTTTTTTTGGTCTTTAGCTAGTTGCCTCAATAAATTTTATTGAAAGAAAATAAAAATTGTTGCTCAGTAATGATCTTTAAAATTCAGTGACTTGAAATACTTTAGGATTTCACCAAAAATTACTTAAACAAAACTCTTTTAATAGCTTTCAAAAACACAATTTGAACAAATAATTCATTGAGGTATTATATGACCTACATGCTAACAGTAAATATTTGGTATTCAAGAGGCAATAATTTAAGTTGAAATTATAAATGTATTTAAAAAATCTGATTTCTTGTGATTTAGTATCCATTAATTTTTGTCATTTTTGTGTATTTCAAATACCCAGAGTTAATGGTAGTATTCACAGACTTATTTACTTGTAGTTCTGCTTTTCCTTGAGGCATTTCTAAGTGCCCAAAACTATTAATAAGGATGAATAAATAGACACAAATGAGCTTCTTTTCAGTCATTTACAATTTAGTCCACTATGTGCTAATCCTGTGTCCTACGTTAATCAACCCCCAAACACAAGTCTTCCATTGTGCTCAGTAGAGATGAGGCATATGTGGTGGAATTTAGTCAAAATATTAATGGAGACATTTGAGAACCATCACCTTCTTGAGAAAACTATCAGGTAAAATACAGTCATTTTCAGCCAAGTTAAATTCCCATGTCCATGAATTGCACAACCCTATTAAAGTCAGTAAGTGTCAAAGTCTTGAGCTATGGACTAGACAACATTGCCCAATAACCACAATTAGGGTTTCCAGAATCTGCTGTTCCTCTTTTACAAATCTGAATGCTTCTTCCTATGCTATCTCTAATGCACATTATTCATGCTTGTGTTGAAATACTGACAATTTATGGGGAGAGTTCAGCAGTTTTGTGCAGCACTGGAAATCACTGCCCAAATAACAGAAGGTAAACTACATCAGGAAATTATCTCATAAACATTCTTAAAATCCTATTTTATTATGATGTGTGTTTTTTTTTTTTAAATATACAATAGCATTTTGTAAAATCTTCAGTTTGTTCTGAACTCTAAAACTAGATTTTAATCCTCGGTGTTACGTTCTTTCACTGATTTGCCCTGATTTTACTTCTCTGTTTCCCCTTCTCCATATTTGTCCTTTTATCAGTTAAGTTGACATACATTGCAAACATCTCTCTCAGTCTTGGCCTTCATTCTCACTTACAGTTGAAATAGTTCACCAGTATTCAGAACTGTTATTTCCCACTCAATTCACAGAACTCCCAAGATGCAAAATCTTAATGCCATTGATATTTAAAGGCAATTATTATTATTTACACAAATTCACTCTATCTTCTTCAGGAAAATTAATTAATTTTCCCTTTTGCTTTTTATAATATCAAGAATGTGTATGTATGTGTGAGACAGAAAATCTAGTGAGAATCAAAAAGTGGGACTGAAACAAAGATTTTATAATATTTCTATTTATTAAAAACATTTGTTTGGTTTTTATGGAAATGTGAGTTTTTATAAAACTCTAAATATTATGATTTTGTGCAAAATAATGCCTTCTCTAATGAAAAAGGAGATGACTGTACTTGAAAAACAATAAAAATAATAATAATGAAGATTTTAAAAGAAAAACAATGTCTTGTCTGATTAAAAATCAATCCGACTTTTTGGTTACCAAGAAGAAAAGTAAATGTTGGAAGGAAGAATTTTGCAGGTCACATTGAAGCTTGGAGCAAAATACATTTTTGAAATTTAAGGAAATATGATATAAATATTTGTTTATATTATGTATCCAATAATATTTACAAATATGAAAAACTCTTTTTAGAAGAGATAGGAAGTCCAGGTACAGATTATCACTTTTTAGTTAAGTATTGTGCATACATCTTTTGTCACTCTTAATAAATGATGAATTGTCCTGTGGGCAATCCAACATCTATGACTGAACCAAAGGAGTCTCCATAATGCATTTTCTTGTGGCTTGTAGCAAATGAACTTTGGTCTTGAGGGAGAAGTTGAGTTTTTGATTTACTGGTTTATTTCCAAAGCTAATTACCAGGGAATCTCTACAAATATTTTTAACACAAAGTTAGCAAAGTTTAGAAAGCATTCGAACATTTTCATTCACTCCTTCTATGCAGACCACATTTGTTTTCTGTGTAATCCTTTTTCCCTCTTAACAACAGCTGTAGCACAGTTTAGCGCCCATTAGTCTAATGCTATTATTAACTAAAACTTCTCAATTGCCTCTAAGGGAAGCACTACAGGGGGCCAAAGAGTACATCAGTGTAGGGTGTTCCATTGGTCTGCCCAACATTTTATACATTCAGTACTTGCTATAATATACATACTTAAAGTAATCAGTCAGATAATCAACCAGCCTGAAAGATCATTGATAATCTACTACATATAAAGCATTGTAGTAGTCAATATTTTGAGAATACAAAGAAACATGTTAAGACAGTAATAACACTACTTTGACTACCCTCAAGCAACAGTCAAGGGTTCATGACATGCAGCAATTTGTAATTTTGCTGAGGCATGAAATTGAATTGAATGTGGCAAGAGGTGGGTGTCTAGTAGGAATCCTCTTACAAGAGTGAGCTTGGATAACTGGACCACGTATCTTCTCACAGTGGTTTAGATATTCTCTACTTGTGGTCAAGTTACTATGTAGTAATTCCCATGACATGATAAAAACCTATTTCCTTTGTGAGTACTTTTCCTGGAAATAAAAGTCAGCTGCTAGTTCTGGTGGATGAAAGTGGAAGCAAAACTATGCAAGAAAGTGATGGTTCTAATCCAGAAAGTAGAAGTTTTACAGAGACAATTACATGCTAAACTGATATTCATGAATTTGGGCCTGCGGTATCCCTCATGAATGTTGAGGGTCTGCCATATAAAATAAAGTCCTTATCATCAAGGAACATTTAGAAAAACGTAACATTCATTGTTGTAGTTATTTCTTACAAGCCACATTGTCTTTAGGTCATTGCAGACATGAATTTCATGTTAATTACATTGTAGGTCAGGACATCCATGTTATTTACAGCTTCCTGATACTGTGCACACAACCAGCACAGTGTCTACTGTTCTACTACACAAGATCAGGGGTGTGACCAAAACTATAATTGCTATTTTTGAGGAGTTTGGGGGTTTTTTTAGTTTTTTTTGTGTGTGTGTGATTTTGTTTGTTTTAGTTATAGGTAATATAGCTTAAATTAAAATAAAGCTAAGAATCAGAGATATGTATTTCAATTAATTGTAGCAACATCCCATACAGACCTGGGCTAAAACTATTCTATAAGGAAGTGGGATTTGATATATTCTCTCAAGTTGGCTTAAACATTTTTTTCTAACAGAATAAGTTTCCAAACAGTCTGTGAAGCCCAGAACACGGTGATAGTAACATGATGTTGCACGGTGGAAGTATACAGCATATCTTGGCCACCTGTTCCTGATGAAGATCAAGGTCCATCATTTCAGCCTATGGCAGCTGTTGCTTTACATCCTCCTTTCTTACTGCTGCTGTTGTATATCCAGCCTTCCAGGGTCTCCTAAACTTAGGCTGCTACTGTTTGTCATTCCTGCCCTAGCTATTTTCACATTATTTAGGCTGTTTCTGTTCTTTCTCTAACTTATACAAATAGTGCTCCTAATAAGATTGAAAATCCAATGCTTGACTTCCTGAAGGTAAAGATTCCTCTTTCCCTGGACAAGTATACAACAGGATGGGGAGCAATGGGGACAAGGGAAATAGGAAAGAAACAAGTCATTTATCTCTTGAAGTTTGCGAAGTACTTTTGAAAATGAGAATTTTTTGTATTTTTAAAATCCTCTCCACCCATTAGCCTCAACACTACATTGCTGCTATACTTACACCTCGCTCGTTATGTATTTACTTTTTATATAACTAAGCAGCACCCTGTCATAAATGAAATATTCATGCAGAAAAAACCTGCTCAAAATGCATTTATAAAAAGAACACATAAAAACTACCATCTGCTCCCGCTCCTTGCAAGCCCTTAGATACCCAAGTGTAAGCCCTCTGATTCCACAGAGAGGTAAGGTAACATGCCCATGATGTATTCCTGAAAGCCAAACCCTCAGACATTTTATTAAGATGGATCTATGAGCTCTGGCTATTGAAATGCTTAGATCAACATTGATGGGCTTAGATATTGCACATAATGAATTCACGTGCTAGCATATTGTAATGGGTAATAATACCCGGTCATATTGTGCTGAAATGAGCTGAAATTCTTCTGGGAAGTTGTGAAAGCATTTTGTAGTCAATTGATAACATAGTGCTTTGTGATGTGCCTTCCTTTATAGAAAGTTGTCCAGACATTCTAGAACTCCAAGCTAAAGTGTGGGTACTTGGATACTATATCATTTTTAATTCAGCTAAGAAAGCTAGGGATACTTCTGATATACTCAGGGGATTTTACTGCTTACCCTTGGAGTATCACCATTACTACACATAAGATACATGATTTTCTCAGTAGTTTAATATATTTCAAATGGTAAATTGCACCTTTATGAGTTCTATGAACATTATTAAAAAATTCTCCCTTTATGTACTGTCTCCTTCCCATCCAACATATTCCTAACTTCCTTCGATGTTCAGTGGGTCAGCCTATGGTCATTGGCACCAACCAACTCAACACCAACAAGAATCCCAATTTGGGGTGCATTGGGAGAAAACTTTATTCAGTGCAAAATAGTTCAATTATGATACAGCACCGCTGTAAGGCAGCCCTGGACACTTGGGCCAAGCCTTTCTCTAGCTAGACAACTTTGTTCTCACCAGTATGCTCCTCTCAGCCCTGGTGAGACATCTTCGGCGTTTCAGCTCAGCCAGGGAAACATAATCTTCAGTGGAAAGGGAGGGTGCATTCCCAGAGCCAGAGGGGTTCTAGCCCCTGAATCCTGATTGGTCTGTCCTCATGGAAATGAGAACTCCAAATCCTCACAGTATGATTGATGTAATAGGTGCTGTCCTCATTTGGTTACAATAAAGTTGCTCTGGTTGATTGGAGCTTGGCGTCTTGATTGAATGGGGAAAGCCTTAGTCTTATTGGGTAAAACAGGAGTCTGAAAACCACTTCGTAAGGGCTGGCTCAGACAGTAGAAATATGTACAAGCAGGCAGTTCAATGCAGACGCAGGTAGTTCAGTGCAGACTTCTCCATGAAGTGGTTTGTGTAAGAAGCTCTTGTGTAGAAATGGCTTCTAGGCTCTTGGGTGCTTTTTTTTTTTTTTTTAATTTTAATTATTTGAGTCCAGTTAGCCACCCAGAGCCCTTCTTAGTAGGTATCTTCTATCTCAGGGTCCACAAGTGCTATTCACTCTTAATTCTGTATATGAAAGTTTCATGTTTATTTTTCCTGACTCAATGAGAATTATTTGCCTGTAAGTGATCATAAAGCAAAATAACAATGGATTAACAAGAGAAAAGTTTGTTTTTCTCTCATAGAGGAAATATCCAGAGGTAAGCAGCCTAGAACTAACATAGTGGTTTCAGAATTATCAGGAAACAAGTATCCTTTCTGTTGCTGTTCCACAACCTTAGTGCCTTAACTTATGGTTAAAGATGACTTCAGTTCCAGTCATTTTATTCATTCCACATAGCAAGGAGGAGTGTTCTGCTCCCTGTTGTCTTAATAAGACTTCTGGGAAGTATCACATACTTTGAATATACTTTTTTTGACCATAACTTAGTTACATCATTGCCACCTGAAATACTGGGTTAGCCAAAAAGTCTGTAGTTTTTTCTGTAAAATAAAAGACATATTCTTCATTTGCACCAATAACTATATTGACTTGGACATTTTTAGCATGCCGGCTATCTTCTGCATGGTATATAACATTGATTGTTCTCAATTAATGTCTCAATTTGATTGTTATCAGTTTCAACTGGTCTACCTGACTGTGGAACATCATCCAGTAAGAAATCCCTATCATGACATTTCACATACCACATTCAACACATATTCAAACAGTCACTGCACCTTCTCCACACACTGCACAAATCTTTGTTTTGTTTTGTTTTTGTCTCAGTTGTGTTTTTATCTTCCTTGAAATAGTAGAGCATGATATGCTGAAATTGTTCCATATTGTTGTCCATCTTCAATATTAAAATTGCTACACAAAAATTCACCAATTTTAATGTTTTTATTTTTAAAACGCACACTAACACGATAGCTGTCAAAACACAATCTAACAAAATTGTTGTGAATGAACTTAAAGGCAACTAAGCACTACTGGAACCACCTTACAGAAAAAAATGAATGGCCTTTTTGACCTACCCAACATATTCAGAATTCTTGCACTAAGGAAGAGGGAGAGCACAGGCATTGAGACAGGCACCCACAGCCTCTGCTTCACTTCACTAGATCAACCATAACTTGCTGTTACATATCATTTGCTGGAGTTTAAATTTCTAATTGTATTAATTGATTAAATAATCCAAGTGTTTATTATTCAATAATCAAATTATAGATAAAATAAAATAGAGAAAAATTCTGGGGTACAGCAGTAAGGCACTTGGCTCGTTGTTGTACTTTTTTTTCTGTCAAGAAAGTTCTAAGACTGTCTTGACATAACTGATCATACTTAATGACCTCATGGATACAGATTCAGGCCCATAACTCCATGACCAAGACTCTTGATGGTTTTCTCATGAGTAAAATGACCACATATTTTATGAACCAAACCAAAACACTTTTGAGAGTGTGAAATGGAAAGTTACTAATAATTATACTAGAACAACAGGATTAAATCAGGACTGTCCAGAACAAACGAGTGTATGATTGGTCATCCACTCACCTTTCAAACTGGATCCCTTCACAGACCTTGTACAGGTATCAATTTACTATTACTAATTTATCAGACATTTCTCCCTAGAACTGCATAGGATATGAAGAAAACATGTCAGAACTGGACTATTAGCATACAGATCATATTTATGAATTTGATGTAGAAGGGGAGAAACCCTAGTTAAAGTGTCCAGATTAAGTGAGAAATAATGAACTATTATTTCCAGCTATTTGTGCTACTGTAAAACAAAATCATCCCAGGAAATAGGTATCACAGATGGACATTTATTCTTAGTGCTCAGCATCTAGGTTTTACAGTACTTGTCTTGGTCTCTGAATTTGTAGTACTTTTATCCGTCATTCTGAATACTTTTTCACTTTAACCTGTAACCTGTGACAGTTGGCAACTGTTTGTTGGGGGGGGATTTGCTCTGGCTAAAGTCCAGCCATAAAGAGCAAGGATGAGTGTGAGAGCCCAGGCTGACACACTACTCCAGTTTTCTTCATGGGCAATACCATGACACCACCATTAAAAATCGCCTCTGTCTATGATAAAACCTAACACTAGATTCTACCTTTTCCCTTATTTTCATATATTTTGTATAATTTTCCTGAATCATACTTCTACCTGAAAAAATAACTACCTATTAACTTGCACCTTATTTTTCTGGAAGCTTCCAAATATGCTTAATGCTTAACTAAGGAGAAACAAAGTCACTTGGTGAATTTGGATTAGTGATAATTATTAGAAATATTTATACATATCCACAATGTACATTATATTTTCATGCCAGTTCAAAACTTGGATATTTGAGTCAGACTTCTGAAGTTAAAATCTCTGCCCTCCTGCTTCCTAACCGTGTAACTCTGAGTATATCAACTATTTGTAAAAAGAGGACAATTTTAGTAAATACCTCGTGGCTGCTGGAGTATTTATTGAGTTAATATGTTTAAAGTGCTCTGAGTACTACTTGGCATACAGGAAGAGTTTTTTAAGTGTTTGCTATCTACAACCTAGAGATGGACAAAGGATATGAAGCTTGTCTCTGTATATAGATCAGATCAAACTCAAGGAGTTCACAACTGAAATCATCTATAAAAACATGTGCTTTTTCACGGCATCTCAATCTTTGTTAAGTTTATCACTTTCTTCTATTCACCTGGCTTCTAAATCTTAATCTTCTTCCTTCCCTTTCTCTTCTCCCTCACATTAGAAAGTATTCAATTCTCCTTCCAAAATTTATTCTCTTTTTCTCCTCCCACTGCTATTGTCCTCCCTTAGACTCTCTTAATTCCTTGCCTAAATAATTCTGATAAGTTTCCTAACTTGTCTTTGTACTTCCAGGCTAATTCCTTCCAAACCATTTTCATGTAGTCTAGAGGATATCCATTGTTAAAAATCCTCTTGCTCAAAACAATCTCTAACTTATCCATCATAACACTTACAATTTTACCACAATGTTCCAACCTATCTTTGCATTCTCATCTTTCTGCACCCTCATGCCCCAGATAAACCAGAGAATTAACTGTGCATTTAGCACCTTAATATTTTTTCCTACACCCTTCCCACTAACTGGAATGTTCTTGTGATCTCTGTTTTCTAAATAGTAAAGCCTTACCTACTTTAAAAGTCTAGCAGAGATGTAAATTTCTACAAAAAACTTCTTCTGAGTTATTGGTACTCTTTCCTTCTTTGGAGGTTCTGTGACTTGTACATTTGTGATAGTATGTTTGTATTGCCCTACAGATTATAGTTTCTTATTAATACCTCTTTAATTCTTAATCCAAGCGTCTTTCATATTTACACTTCTTAGCAGACTCCTCCTCTTATCCACTGAACTCTCCTAGGCCACTGAATATGATTGTGAAAATTTTATACTGTTCTAAGGAGTAAGACCATGAAAGCTAAAATCTAGCCAGTTCTCTGCCTATCAAGCCATGTGACACTGTCTGTGTCATAGAGGGGAGCCTTTCTTTAATTGGTCAATCCAGAGCTCACCAAAAGTGTTGCCTCATTCTTTATACTTCCTTTAGTAGGCAGGCCATGCATCTTCCAGAAGGGGCATCTTTTTCTAAACAGGACCCATTTAAACTAGCAGCACCCCTGGACACTCACAATAGGTTTTTAAGAAAACAAATCAAGATTTTTACAAACTTGTGGCAAAAGATGTCAGTGAAGCTATAGCAGGAAACTGAAAGAGCACAGACTGTAGCTCCTCTATGGCAGACACCCTCCTTCACCAAGTAGATCACCTGGGATAGTGATGATTAACAAGAGGGTGACGTGATCATGCAAGCAACTGCATCTCATGTTTGTAAAGTGCCTAAGTTAGTTCAGATAGGACTGGCTAGAGCAGCAAGACTCAAGACCATATAATGTCTCAAATATGAATGAAGTTTATCTCTAGCTCACATAATATTCCAAAGAGGGTGTTCTCGGTTGGCAGGCAGCTTTCCCCCACATGGTGATTCTGAGATAAATTTGCAAGGTTTGGAGAATTTCAAATAGTTTCATCTGGCTAGCGTGCTAGAAGCATGAGGGAATGTGGCAGAAGATGAAGCTAGCAAGACAGGCAGGGCCCAGAATGTGAATGTATTTGAAAGTCTTGTAAAGAATTGGACTTTGTCCTTCAAGTGATAGGAGGCTACCAGAGTTAGTTTCTTGTTTTGTTGTTGTCATTATTGTTTTTTTCTTATCAGGATGGTTAATGTAATTTGATACAAAATGTTAGAAGATTAACACTGTCCTTAGCATGGAAGCTGACTTGGATCATTGTGAACAGAAAGAATCGCCACGGCCAAAATGACATTCCAGAAAAGATGGAAGCTCACAATAAGGCAGTGGCAGTGGTGATGGAGCAGAAGGGAGAAGCAAAAGAGCAATTTATGAAATATATCAGAGTAGGCTTGATGATTATTTAAAATTCAAAAGATTAGAAAGAAAAAGTTGCATATACCCCAGCTTCTGGGCTGAATTGAAGTCTGTCTGTGCCTACTAAAATCAACTTGTTCATTTCTACTTCAACACTGAATTTAGTTGTGCTAATAAGATTTTTTTTATTTTGGTCACTAGTGGACAAATTGAATGAAAATGAATGCCTTTTTACTGCTAATCCCTCTGGAGGCCATGTGGATAAGACTTTCAAGGTAGAATATAAGAATTCATCACATTGTCATCATAAAGTGTCCAGGATTCCTGTTGGTTAAGTAGGAAAATAACTGGCAAAAACTGACTATAGCCTTTCAACAATGGTTGATTAACTGAAATGTCACCCCCCGCCAAAAAAAAATCCCACATATGGGAACCTTAAAATAGAGTTAGCATTGTCTATTCTGAAGTTGCTATTCATTACTCATTGCCTTACTTTGTTTTTAAAAGGTTTAGAATGTGAAAATTTATAGTCCTCAATAAAAATCAGCATGTATTAGATTACTTAATACTTGTCCCTCATTATGGCTGTTGCACAGAAGCAATCATGGAGACTTAAGCTTGCTGCTTTGTTTTCCCAGCAATTTGGAAAAGGCAGACTGGCCTCTTGAATCCATCTCCCAGGGATTTAAGAAAATTGGAAATGGTTTGACTCTTCACTGAATCTTCACTGCCATATAAAGCTGGCTGAACATGGCATTCTGAGTTAAATTGGCACAGCTCTGCAGTATTGGAATGGTATTTTTTTGACAGGGTTGGATGGCATATGTAGTTTTGTGTATTGTTCTAGTGCTTCTTAAATCAAGTTGCCCAATTTAAGTCAAACAAATGTTCTCCATTTTCCACTGTCCCTTCAGATTACATCAGTTCTTTGCTTGATCAAATCATAACTCCCTGACTATGACCTACAAATTTACCATGATGCTGAGAAAAAACTTTCATTATAATAAACACTAATAAAATAAATACATTTGATTATACTTTAAATGACTTAAAATTTTAATTCATTATTCTTACGATAACTATACATTTTTAGTGAGTAAGAGTTTATAAACCTGTGTAAAATAAGTGGCTATATTGAAAACAAAAATGGTTCTCAGATCTTAAATATGTTTCTAGATTGCTCTAATTTCTTGAAGATAATTTACCTACATTAAGTTACATTCAACATTTGGAAGACTTCTGGTCAAGATGAAGGTGTAGGTAAACACAGCTCACCTCAAACACAGCAAAAATTATAATTAGACTACTAAAAAATATCACCAAGAATCACTATAAAATCAAACTGTATGGAAATCTGACAGCCAAGGAATTAAAGTCATATGCATCTAAATGGGTAAGAAGGGCAGAGACCCAGAGACTGGCATGGAGGCACAGAGACATGGACAGGTGGTCCCACACCCATGTGTGATGGATAAAAATCAGGAGGGATACCTCAGGAACAAAGGATCCCAGGCCCACACCAGATAAGCCAGCCTAGGGTTCCAGTGCCAGGAAGATGCACCCCTATAACTTCTGGAGATTGGGGTAGTGGAAGAAATTGCAGGATTCTGAAGAGTCTCCTCTTAAAGGGCTTGTCTATGGACTTAAGCCTTATGCAGACTCACCCCTTCTCAGCTTCAGCACCCAGGCAGCAGCTGGGAGGATACCAGGGGCATGCAGGGAGAAATTAAAGTGTCTGACGTCATGGTTAGTGCCAGGGAACAGCTTCATCCTGGACAAAACTCCAGAGGCCAGGCAACTTCATTGTCCTTTTTCTGAGCCTACTCCCACACAGAGCCGCAAAACAGCAATACCATATCTGAGATTCCACCAACTTAGTTCACACATGTGGCCCTGTCTTGAGGAATGCCTAAGGCTCTGCCCCATCCAACATACCAGTGTGCTTTTCTACAATAGGCTACACTACTAAGACAAGGAGTCAAAATAGCTCTGCCTAATACATAGAAACAAATGCAGGGATGCTGAAAAACATGAGGAGATGAAGAAATAGGGCCCAAATGAAAGAAAAAAAATCCAAAAAACTAATCAAATGGAGATAAGCAATCTGTCAGATGCAGAGTTCAAAACACAGGTTATGCTCAAGGAACTCATTGAGTACTTCAACAGCATAAAAAAGACCTAGATAGAAATGAAGGTTACACTAAGTGAAATTTTAAAAAACTAAGTGAAATAAAGGAAAAACACTAAGTGAAATAAAGGGAACTGACAGTGAAGTGAATGAAACCAAGAATCAAATCAATGATTTGGAACATGAGAAAAAAAAAATCAATCAGAACAGCAAGAAAAAAAAAGGTTCCAGAAAAACAAGGGTTGAAAGGAGCTTTTGGGACAATTTCAAACACAGCCTCCAAATCATAGGGGTGCCAGAAGAAGAAGAAAAAGCAAGAAATTGAAAACTTACTTGGAAAAATAATGAAAGAAAACATCCCTAATTTGGTGAAGGAAATAGACATACAAGTCCAGAAAGCAGAAAGACTCCCAAACAAGATGGACACAAACAAGACCACACTAACACACATCATAATTAAAATGCCGAAGTTGAAAGATAAAGAGTGTAAAAGCAGCAAGCGAAAGATAGTTACCTGCAAAGGAGTTCCCATTAGAAAGCTGATTTCTCAAGAGAAATTTTGTAAGTTAGAAGGGACTGACAATAAGTATTCAAAGTGATGAAAATCAAGGACCTACAACCTAGATTATTCTATCCAGCAAAGCTATCATTTAGAATGGAAGGGCAGATAAAGTGCTTCCCAGGCAAGGTAAGTCCAAAGGAGTTCATTATCACCAAGTCATTATAATATGAAATGTTAAATGGACTTATTTAAGAAAAACAAGAAGATCCAAACTATGGGCATTAAAATGGCAATAAATTCACAACTCTCAACATTGAATCTAAAAAACAAACTAAGCAAACAAAAAGAACAGAAACAGAATCATAGATATGGAGATCATTTGGAGGGTTATCAGTTGGGAGGGAGAAGAGGGAAAATGGGAGAAAGGTGAAAGATTAGGAAGTACAAATTGGTAGGTATAGAATAGACAGGGGGATATTAAGAACAGTTTAGGAAATGTAGTAGCCTTAGACATGAACTGGGGTGGGGTGATTGCCAGACAGAATGCAGGGTACTGGTTGGAGGGAGACAAAGGGGGAAAACTTGGGACAACTCTAATAGCATAATCAATAAATATATTTTTTAAAAGTGTTATATCCAACATTTAATCAAAGAATATCTAAGTGACCATTGTGAGTTTTGTGCAAAGAGACCAACTTGGAAAGAACATTGAGTGTTGGGCATTTCCTGCAATATGACAAGTAGGGAAGATCTCAAACTTCTTTTGGTTTGAATGGAGTCAGATTTACAAATTTTAGGACAATATGAATACATTTGTCTTATGATTTTAATCTTTAAAACTATAAAGGTACACATCTCATAAAGGTACACAATGATTATCACTACTGATCCAGATCCATTCTAAGATTTTCCACCAATCACTCAAATGCAAGTCCCTGAGGTCATGTCTTATTTCTCCTGTGTTTCTGGATCTCAATCTCCAAGACCTACCAGGAATTTTTTTTTAAAAAACTGTGCTCATGACTGATAATTCCCAATGACAAAAAGGAAATAGCTGCATCCAGATAGTGACAGGGGTTGACTTAATGTAATTACTGGCATCTCGCCATCACACCAGTTGAGTGACATCTGAGGGTACCTGAAGCCATGCAGGAAGACAAAACATGCACTGTAAAGAAAACGGGCATCTAACAAATTCTAACTGAAAATCTAGATGTCTGCAGAGTTTCAAAATGAGGAAGAGTGAAGTTCTGATTGAGGAATTAAAGCTTAATGAAATGGGTAAAGCTGGTGTATACAGTGAATGTCTGTGCCCTTTCCTCAAATTTGTAAGCCATAATGTCACGGTATTAGAAAATGGGGCCTTTGGGAAGTATTTAGGTGACAGGGTGAAGACCCATGAATGGGATTAATGCCCTTAAAAAAGAGACCCCAAAGAGCTCACTCACCCCTTCTGCCACGTGAGGACACAGTGAGAAGATGGCTGTCTATGAAGCCAAAAGAGTGTCATTTTCAGACACTGAATCTGCTAGAACCTTGATCTTGGACCTACCAGCCTCTAGAACTGTGAGAAATAAATTGTTGTTTAAGCCACCACACCCATGGCATTGTTATAGCAACCTGAAAGGGCCAAATTAGTGTTAAATCCCCTGGGGAACACCCTAGCTTGAGTCCCATCCCCAGGAGTCCATAGCCTGTTTCCCTTCCCTGGACATTCTGGGAGATTTCTATTTTAAGCCCAAACCTCAGCTTAAACAACATTTCCTGGTGTGGCCCTACCCCAACTGTACCATCAAACCACTGAACGTTCAGGATCTCTAATAATTTCTCAGCTCATCTTTACCCAGCACAAGTGGGCTTATGGACTATTTACATAGACAAAGCTCTGTTTTCTCTTATCATAATGCTCACTACTGCTTTCTAGCCTCCCGAAGTTTGCTTCAAGTAATTCTTGAAGTCACCTTCCTTCTTCAGGTCTCTCTCTGAACCCCGCCCCTTGGACTGTTTGGAGAACATTAGCCTCCTTCCATCCTGTTTTAATGTGTGCACTCTTTCCAGCTCCTTAGGTCACCAAGAGAAGTAGGTGGGGGAAGGAAGCGGCTTGTTTGTTTTTCATTGCAGGGCCTAGGCCTGGTCCTTTGGAAACAGATGAAAATTCTTCACAGTCACTGGATCAGTTCGTTTGGCCTCAGATAAACCTTGTTGCATCTGAGAAACAAGCTTTTTCTTCATTTTTTTTAGTTTAATTTTCTTTTCTGCAGTCAGTGTTGTTTAGCTTCATTTTCTTCTCTTTATTCCTCTCTTTGCTTTTATCCCTTCTCTGTAGCTCTGCTGCCAGCCGCTGCCAAGTTTCTTTATCATCTGTCCATACAGCCAGCTTAACTTTCTGAGCCAATGGTGTCAAAGCAGAATGCATATGGGTGCTGTCAATCTTACATGGTGTGACTTAGAATTAATTTCTGATGCCTAGCAGATATGTAACCCATCAGCAGAGTAAAATTTGGGTGGCCCTGCAATCTCTAAATTAAAGTGCTTTCTCCCTAACTCTGTGTTCACTCTCCTGCTATTTTAGCTGACCTCCAGGTCAGCCTAGAGTCAAGGCATGCCTTTTACCTTTTTCCCAGCTTGTTACCTAGATGTCTTCCACGTCTTGGGCCTGCCTGTGCATTCCAGCCTCACCTTTTGTCAGCTCTTGCTAATCCCTTATTTCCTATCTCCTCAGCCACTATTTACTCTGGTTCTGCCCTAAACCCGAGGCTATCTTCAAACCCAAAAGCAGCAGTCTTGTCAGAAAATTCTCTAGCAGCACTCCCTGTGCACGCTGTGGCTGACTCTCATATCCTCTGGGACCCAGCATAGCTTGGACAATATCCTCTGAACACTGCATTCACCCTAGCCAGGTGCTCAAGCCAACCCAGCCAATGCCCTTTGCCCTCATGAATGAGACTGTGTGACTCAAGCTCACTCTCCCCACAGATGAACCCGGTATTGATGCCTCAAGCCAAAGCCCATGTCATATCCTTGCATCTGATCCAGATCCTGTGTGTTCTCTGGGCTGAATTCACTTTTCTCTAAATACTAGCTGGCAACCTGTTTATTTCTGCTCTAATCTTAATCTCTCTTTGAAATGCATCTTCTCATTTCCCCTTAAAACACAACACAATCCAGCTCAGGACAGAACATATTACAGGAACTTCTATTTCATTGTTGTTGAATAGATCAAAAAACTATGGTACATTTACACAATGGAATTCTGTGCAGCCGAAAGAAAGAAGGAGCTCCTACCCTTTGCAACGGCGTGGATGGAACTGGAAAGCATTATGCTAAGTGAAATAACCCAGGCAGTAAAAGACAAATACCATATCATCTCACCTTTAACAGGAACCTAAACAACAAAACAAACAAACAAGCAAAATATAACCAAAGACACTGAAATAGAGAACAGGCTGACAGTGTCCAGAGGAGAGAAGAGAGGGAATTTCAGAGGAAAAGGGGAAGGGTTTACAGGAACAAGTATAAAGGACACATGGACAAGAACTGGGGGTGGGGGGTGGAAATGGGAGGGAGGTGGGGAAGGTTGCGGGGGTGGGCTGGGATGGGAGTAAAAGACAGAAAACTGTACTTGAACAACAACTAAAATAAAATTTTAAAAGAAAAACTAGTTAGCTAGCCTTTTAATAGGATCCACCTGTATCACTATGACTTTGGAAGATGTTTTGTTTCCTCAGAGATCAAACCGGACTTAAGCATAGTTAATATTTATTGACAGCTCACTGTTTGCTAGTCACTGGCCTCATAATCCAGTGCTTGTTTAACCTTTGCAATGTCCACATGAGGGAGATGCCATTTTAACCCCACATTCTCCGGAAGAGCATTAGACTTGGAGAGAATAAGCCACGTTCCTTGGGTCAGCCAGATAATCAGTGATAGAGTTGAGATTTGGACACAGAGTTCTTGCTTTTATCCAGGGTTTCACTCAGTACTGTCTGCCCTGAAATGCCTGCTCCTTATCCTTTACAACCTTTTAAGTTCCATTTAGGTATCAGTTTCTCAAAAGATAATTATTTTACTCATTCACCAAGGATTTTCTGAGCACTTAGGAAGTGGCAATGACTGTACTAAGCCCTAGGGACATACGATTTAACTAAAGAGGAGGAGCCACTCAGCAACAGCTGTGCTCAGGTACAGATGTGCCTGTCCTAGTTTGAGAAGCACCATGTTCCCCTTCAGGAGCTGTTTAGTGTCTGGAGAAAGGTTAGGCCCCTCCAAGGCAGGCTCCAAACACAGATGGCTGTATTGTTCTCTGTGGCTAGGGCATTCAGCACAATTTTTGCATCGGTCATGAATGGGGCATTTTAAGTTAATCCACTGAGAATAGTGAATGTCAGAATGAGAAAGAACAATTGAGGTTATCTGATTTAATAGTTTTGCTTTAGAAATGAAAAAATAAATAAATAAATTACATGCTGAGGAGTTAACTTTTTCAAGATGACATGGATGTGTAGTGAAAGGATCGTTTCTTAAATACAGTTGTCCCAATTCCCCCTCCAGTGCACTCACTTAGGCACCACACAGGCCCCCGGGAGGGGGGGAAGGGGGTGTACTTGTTGAAGCCAAAATTTACCATGGCTACAGGCAAAAATCTCATGATCATGGATCAGTTTCTCAGAATAAAACTACTTCATTTACGCCATTGCACATGAAACATTTCTTCTAGAGTTATTTTTTTTTCTTAAAGTGGTATCTAAAAATTAGGCAATGGTAACTATGTAGATTTGTAGGTCTAGCAGCACACACTGCTACTGATTGTTTGTAATGTTGTGTGGTCTGAGTACCGTCTCCTGGCACAAGCAGGAAAAAACAGAAAATCTAGAGAACTCTTATGGAGCCTGCTTATTAATCAACATCACCACCAGTTTCTGTCTCTTTTCCAGACCCATTTATCCATACATGTCTAGTCCACATTCTTTGGTTTTTGTTGCCACTGGGCACGGCTCAGTTCCATATACTCACCACATTCTCCTCTTATCAGTTTACCACTTTTGCAGTTTATCCTGACGTTTAAGGGTATAATCATCTCCTCGCCTCCGCCACCGCACCCCTTGCAGTGTGAAGTTAGTTGCTTTGTTTTTCCCTCTGACACATTTGCTTTGTGCTATATTTAATTCTGGAACATTAGCATTAATATCCAGTCACACAAGTGAAGTTGCTGCCGTGCATTTACTTCCACCAGGTACAGTAGGGGTTTATTCTGCTGATTCCTTTTGGGGATAGGGAAACAGATGCAAACACAGTAAGAAAAGGGCCTAAACTTCTCTCCACAGTATATTGAATACAAGTCTTTATAAGGAGTTTATGTGCATGATTTTATTCTTTTGCTTTTCACCTACTTTTTGCCTTTGGCTGGCACATAAAGCAACTTACAAAAAGAGAGGCTGACAAAATAAAAGAATGTTCCCCTGAAAAGAACTTGCTTTTAACATAAAAGGAAACATAGATCAGCAATGTAAACTATTTTTATAAAATCTCTAACTGCCTAGAACAATACCTAGTACAGAGTGGATACTAAAAAAATAATAATTAACCAGATGTGATTTCTTCCCGTCAGCCTAGTCTCCTTTTGGCTATATAGGAATTTAACTTGTGTTGTCCAATTTCTTTTTTCCTTTTCTTCCTTTCAGCTTTTCTTCTATGAAATCATCTCCTCCTCCTTCTCCTCTTCTCTCTCAATATCCATCTCTCCTCTGAGTTGCCTTGTAAACCTGGTTGAGCACTTAGACCACAGCAGGGCTTCATTTTTTGAAGATTCAATAAATCACCGCCCATTAGAACAACGATAAAAAAGATGTGTTGAAGGTTTGTTATCTAAATGAAAAAGCAACTGTTCGTCATGATTTAACTGCGTTTTGTGAGAAAGGGACTCATAAAAAGCGGTATTGTATTGCTTCTCGGTCTTTCAGCTAAGGTCAAGTAAAAAGAGCAATATTTATTTGATTCTTAGTTGGTATGAATTTATTTAATGAATGTTAAATATGTAAGACAGACTACAATTCTATTCAACTAGTGAAATGGAGACCATTTGTGGGAGAGGAAGAAACACTCAAAAGTAACAGAAAAGGGTGAGGAAAAGAGACAAGTAGAATGGGAGGAAAATGGGCTTAAGACTGAAAAATTCATGGAAAATCTAATGGCTTAACATGAGAGGAGCTCTATGTGTATCCTCAAAGGTCCTTCTGCAGAAATTTCACGTGGAGAGCAGGGCAAATGGGGAGAGTCGTGTTCCCCTCTGAATAGCATCCACTGGGAACACAGGTGCTGTTGTCTTCTTAATGCCCCAGATCCCATCTATGAATCTTACTTCATCCTCTTGGTCCTTCAGCTGCTTCAAATAAGAAGTTGACTGGAGCTAGATCTAGGAGGTTTCTAAGATGATGTCCAAAGTCAGAGACCTCTTCTAGAAGGACTTCCGCCTGATGTAAATAAGAGGTCACTCAACTTAGGGAGCTTCAAGCTAATAAAAAGCCTATCCTCTAAAGGTAAGTCCAGCTGGGACCAATAGTGTACATGTATAGGGAGACCTAGCCAATACCCATTCCAACTGGTCAATGCTGATGCTTTGTGTACAAATATTTGGGTATCACTAGCGACCTTGGGATAGCAACTGAAGAAATTGAAGATATTTTAGATTGCATGGAGCTTTAATTCTTTTAAATACATCAGTGTAAGCAAATTAGTTCCATTCATTAATGTATTCATCCAACAAATGTTTATTGAGTACTTACTATTGTCAGGCAAGGTGCTAAGCATGGGAAATTAATTTTGAGATGAAACTGGTAGCTGGACCTAAAGTACTTGTAGACCATTCTTAAAATATTATGTTTTGTTCTGTTTTTAATAGGGGGCCAGTGAAGAATTTTAGACAGGGGAGTACTCAGGGGAGTAAAATTTCTACTCAGAAATATTACTCTGATACCCCAAATTTAGTTAAAGACTAGTCAAACTGCTTTGCAATAGTATAGGTAAAATTGATGATCACTAATTAAACCTGCAACAGAGAGACATACTTAACAATGGAAACAACCAGGCATGGAAATACTTTCAGGGTTGAGAATTAGAAGAACAGAGGGGCACAGGATGATTTCTCAGATTCCTGAATAGGATGCGTGGGATGGATGCATGGGTTTGCTCCAGAACGATCTTGTCAAGGAGGAGAGATGACCATGAGGAGAAGAGAAGAGTAGCATGCTGAAGGGAGCATTATAAGAAACAGAAAGAACATAGAGGGAGATGGAAGAAGACATGCCACAGGAAGGACAACGAGGTATGGTTAGTGGGTTAGAAAGAGACTCTAGGAAGTACACTGAGGTTGTGAGTAATTCAAAATGGTGACTGAAAGTGCAGACTTCTTTTTGAAGACACTGAAATAGGAGACAGATAATATGGTTGGAAATGGGAAGGGTCTGGACTTCAACTGGTACGAAATTAAAACAGTTGTCAGTCACTCATTTGCTCTAAGATCTCAGGCAAGTTACTCAATAATTCCCATATTTTAAAAAATCTATAAAATCTAGATGATGTCTTGTACATATGATTGTGTTTTGAGTTTTAAAGATTATAATATGTTTATTGTCTAGCATTATGCCAGAAAATTTTTTCACTGACTCTTTTCCCTTTAGTTTTAGTCTCCCGCAGGGCACCAGCTTCTGAACTCCTTCTCAAAAAAAGAAAAGGTTGGGTTAGATCAACACCTTGGTTATCATCCCTCATGGTATGCCTTTCCCTGGAAAACAGGGGCCACGGGTAGTCCTCTCATGGTCTGTTCCCTGCTTACCTGTTTAGCCCCACCTCTCATCACTTCAGCACCTCTCTCTAGCTGAACCATATTTAATGCTCTTTCATGCCTTCAAGTCTTTGAACAAACAGCTTCCCCTTCCTAGGATTGTCCTTACTTGGTTCTTTGACTCATAGATTTTTCTCAACTTTTTAAGACTTCAGTTCAAGAGCCTAGCTCTTCATGTAGATGTCCTTAGTCTGTCCCACACTGCACTAAGCCCCAGCATCAACCACACTAAAACCTTTTTTCCTTGCTGCCATAATTTGTGTAGGTTCGTCCCATCATATCTTTTGTTTAATTTTAAGCAACATTTTGACCATTTGTTTGTGTGTTTATGTTTCCACCACCCAATGGATAGATATATCCATGAAAGCAAAATGATTTCTCAGTGCATCCTTAGTAATTTTATATAACAAATCCTCAATAAATGTGTATTTAATGAACACATGGTTTTAATGTAAGGCCATGGGTTCCACAAGTTAAGTATGTACTGCATTAAACACTTTCAAGCCACATAAACAAAGAATCCTTTTAGGGAAATACTTTCTTGGGGGTCTTGTGGTCAGTTGCTTACTCTGGGGTTTCATTTAGATTTGAGATTCAATATAGGGTCCAGCACAAATAACACCCATTTTTTATTAGAAAACCTTTTATTATAAAATCATAAACATGTAATTCTGTAACATAACAACATCACACTCAAGAACACCACATGACATTTTAGGTGACATGTTCAAATTGCTGTCCATCTCATGTGAGACATTCACGTACCCCACCAACCACACACTCAAGCAGGCATTACTTCTGCCAGACCCTGTAGATCATGACTGTATGGGTAAGATCCAAGCCCTAAAATCACTTTACTGTAAAGGTTTGTTCTTAGTCTCAAGTTCTAATCCAGTTTGAAAATGATAAGTAGTTTGAGAGAGAAAAGGCATAGTGTAGTAATTATGAACATGAGTGCTGGAGCAGGACCACCCAGACTCAAATCCCTTTCCCTGATTATTACTAGCTGAATGGTCTGGTCTACATACTGAGCCTTTCCATTATTCAGCTTCTTCATTTATAAACCAGTGCTGATAACATTGGGACATACCTCTTAAAGATGCTTTGAGGATTGAGTGAGTTAATACAAATGCGAATATTAGAAGAGTGCTTGGCACATAATGATAAAACTTAGCATCTATGATATAACTTCTTTTAAGGATATTTGTAGCTGAAGTTATACATGCCATAGATCACTTGTGCATATACTCAGCAGGATAAGCACCAGAGGCCAACACATTTCCATGAAAGCCTCCGGGGAGATCCAGATGCTGTGCTGGCACTGAAACCACCATGTGCTCCTTATCATCTTTCTGTCTGAGCTTCTTCCCCACTAAATGGTCCTTTCACAAGTACTGAAGAAGGAATGAAGGCAGGGAAGTGTGATCTAGGATCAGGTTTTTTTTCTAAACAGAAAATTTCAGAAACCTAGAGACTAGTGATATCAATCAACAAATATTCTTTAAATACCTGCTCTAGTTGAGGCACTTTTCTAGGTACAATGAGGCCAATCTCTTTTATTCGGGGCTATTTAAAAGACCTCTAAAATCATGGAAATGTCTCATGATTTTCAGCCTTGAAGGAACCTCATACTAGAACAAGGAAAAACCTGAGGTTGTTTTTTTTTTCCCTGCCTTGTGCTTCCACCCCCCCAAAATAGTACAGGTACTATGATGATAGTTGCTATATAAGTCCAGGAATAGAGAATGGGAGAGGAGGAGGAGGTAATTAACTCAATTGTATAAGGCTTTCTTTAAGAAGCAGAAAAAAGGTTCCCCATAATTTTGTTCCTATTTCCAAAGAGGCAGAGAAGGGTGTTATGAGAGAGAGATATCCTTACACTCAGCCATAGAGCACAATGCTCACTCCAAGACAGAGTCCGCTTGATTTTTTCACCTGACTGTGCAAAGCAATCCAATTCCCCTACTGCTTTTTCCCTTCTATGTAAATAGCTTCTTTATAAATGAGAAAATGGAGAGCAAGTCTTTCAAACAGTTGTCATAAATTAGAATAAATTGCATTAATTCAAAATGTAAAACTAGAAGAGCCAGGAGAACATGCAACATATTTTCCCCAAATAACACTGTGAACAAGCACAAGTGTGTACTTTGGGCATATGTATATCTTTGCTCTGACTGACAGCCTGAAGGAGAGTCCGTGTGATTTTTGTGCTGCTGAGGTAGAAACAATCTTTATTTGGATTCAGTAGCAGAGTAAACAGGAATGAAGAAGAGACACAAAAGTTTACAGTACAGATGGTTTTCTGATTCATTTTGTAAAATGCGTGCCTTATCAATTAAAAGTGCACTTGCTTTGTGTTCTAGTGAACTGTCCTGGAGTTTCCTCACGGCTGTGCAACAGGAAAGTGAGGCAGGGTCGGTGAGAGACGTCCTGGACTCAGTAATGGCAAACAGGCTAGAGGGAGCAGCGATAGTTTATCTTCTTTACCTTTTACTTCTAAAAATTGACATATTATAGTATAGTTATCTGTCACTAAAAATTAAAACCCTCAATGACAAAAAATTAAAGGAGGATATATATATATATGCATACACACACATTTATTGGGTGAGGGAAAGTTAAAAAATTTTGATGATTCAAGCAAAAACCTAAATGGTGTGCCAAAGCTGGTCTCCAGAGATAAAGAAAACATTGATTAAATTATAATTACACCTACCTGTATGCAGCATACACCTGTGCACCTAAGCGCCTTCTTCCTAGAATTATAAGAACATTTTCCTTCCCACACAGTCATTTGGCTCTGTTATCCAAGTGAACTGCCTGGAGCAGCCTGAGGAAGGGGTGACATAAACATCCATCTTCTATCAACAAGGCCCCCGTACCCGTTCAGGGAAGCACAGGCTATTTGTGATAGGATTGTCCACAACTGCATGACAGTAATGTCAAAATGTAAAATAAAACAGCACTGTCTAAATATTTACTCAGCATTTTTCAATTTAATATGATTAGGACATTGAGTCACGATTCATCTTTCAATCTATGTCAAATAGTGCCTTTATCTCCAACATTTTTGACCATAGATGTAGGACAGTTAGAAGGTCTAACTGAGGGGCTCTTGAGAGATGAGTAGACAAACACACAAGTTTGACTTCCAGGCTCGTCCTTGATTCTGCTGGCTCTTCTGCCCGCCTTGAAAAGGCCAGTTATAGCTCTCGGGGGTGCTCTAGTCTGGAACAATTCCCACAAAACAATCAATGGTGTATCATCATTTCTTTCCCTTTCCCAGAGAACAGGATGCACAGAAAATAATGCACATGTAGTAAAGAGTTTGAAAGCCTAATGCACATAGGAAACTTGCTGCCTCTCCAAATCAGCACATCAGGCCACCAGATACCAGTCTCAGGCAGGAGTTAGTCATCATTTTCTTACACGAGCCATGCTCTTCTCCCAGGATTGATGCATCTTCTTCCCTTCTACATAAAGAATTAGCTGAATAAAGTAAAAATAAGTGGGCTCTGGGGCTGCAGATGGCTGACCAGCTGTTTCTGGGTGACTCCCCATGAATCAGTGCCTCATCTGAGCTTTAATGCTTCCATGTTTTGGGGGCAAAATATTCTGCATTTTGGAAACTAGTTCATGGAAAATAATACAGCAAACTAACATTTATAGAAAACCACAGTAATCTTGTAACAAATGTCCTAAATTATGTATTCAAACGCAGATCCAATTTTATCCAAGGTTCTCTGTCTGCAAAGCCTATAGGACCCTTTTTGTTGTTTATAACTCTGACTCCTCCCAGCCCCCAACCCAAATGCCTCTTCTTTAATGATACACCACTTTATATAACATACCTCTCAGGAGACAAAATTTCATTTTGAAGAAAAGATATGGGGGTGCAGGTGGAATATATAAACAACTTCACTTTGCTGTCCCTTTAGCATTTCATCACATATATTTTCCCTTAGTTTGATGGTAAGATTAATGCTTCCTTTTGAAAGCCTCCTGATTCCCTTTTGAACAATATTCACTTCTCACTGGTGGAGTGCAATGTTGTAGGTATTGACAAAATTAAAGTAGAATGGAATTTGTATTTCAACATCTCCCACACTCCTTAAAATCTGATGTTTCTAGCAAGGCAAAAGTTTCATTGGCTGTCCCTTCAATTTTAAATTATTGTTTGATGTGAATATATCTAAAAGGATATATTTTAATACACAGAGGAGCAGAGATACCTCCAAATGTCTATTATCAGGGAGGGAGGAGGTATTCAACATGATAGGAGACGAAGAAAGCTTCTGTGATCATTTTTGTTCAATGAAAGCCATTCTTTTGGGTGGGAGAGTCAAATGCTATTAACCACACATGCTGCCTGCATACCAGCACGAGCCAGAGGAATGCAGATTTCTGTATCTGGGAGCAGCTGCTAAGTGAAATGGAACATCCAACAGATGGTTACATTGTCATTGCTGGGGGAGGATGAGAGAGAAGCTATTTTGGTTTTTCTGTGGAGTATGTGTATGTGTGTGTGTGTGTGTTTAATGGGACGTGTTCAACACTACCTGGATCTCGGTCGTTATGAAAGGTTTTTATTCACTTGGAATCTTTGAATGAAAAACAAGCCTTAGAGATCAGTTGGCCATTTGACACGTAATGGAGAAAGAGAAAAAAGATTAAGGACACATTGCTTATTAGAGCCAAGACCAGAATTCTTTCATTAGTCCACTCTACATAGAAGGCACACATACTGTTTACTTGAGTATTGGGATTTAGCACCAATACCAAAGCTCAAGAAAAGGAAATACTACAGCAGTTGCAGTTTCATAGTATGAAAAGTACATGTGTATTGTTTTCTTTTAAAGCCATGTGGTGGAGTTGCCTTGTAATTCTCATATTGGAGGAAAGAACAAAGACACTTACGCAAAGTTATATCGGGTCTCTATTCCACATTACATTTTTGGAAAAACAGGCCCAAGTTTAAATAACAGGCCATAGAATATTAAGATTCTATAGTAGTTTCAGATTCCAGAATGAAGAGTTGGACTTACAAGGCAAAGCTTTCAAAGGCCATGGTTAACAGGCAAACAGAAAAGTCTTGGGGTCCCATCATGACCTGTCTACAAAAGGTCTTTACCCCCTTCTGATGGGAGCTTTGGGTCAGTTGTACAGTCACATGGCTCACTCATTGGTTCATGGTTTTTTTTTCTTTCCAGAAATAGAATCAATAGAGAACAGACAAACCCACAGTTGCCAGTTTGTACAGTCTTGTGGTTTCTGTCAGGGGCTACAGACTTGAGCAGGTCTACCAGATAATGAAGGCAAACTATTTCAGTTCCTGTGGGTCCAGAGTGCCTCAGCAGAGTTCTGGTTTCAAACAAATGAATAACAAATTAAAAGGTACAGTAAAATAAGGGGGTGGTTAAAATATATTAACTAAAATCAATGGAAGTGAATCGTAGTTAAAACTCCGCATTCTCAGCAATAGTCGGTGATGCAGTTTGTTAATCTCTTAAAATTTATGTTAAAAGCCTTTTAACAGAAAGTCAATATATTTGGCTGGTTGAGCAAGTATATCATCCTGTCCTGGGTGTTGCATTAAATATTACAAAGAGGCTTCATTCCCTCTAGGAAATGAACAGAGGTCTATCCAACGGAAGTCTTACCTCGGGGAGACCAGACGTTTTTTCCAAAACAGCCTGTGGAACCAAGCTGAGTCTCATGCTCTCCTCCTCTGCTTAGGTTCCCCACTGACGTCAGGGAGAGTCCTGGAAATGAAGCGAAATCAGAATACCAGAAGCATAGCCTAATAATAGAGCAAAATGGAGAGCAGATGGAAAATAAAGCATCTTGATAAAGTGTGACCTAATGTTATAAATTTGTTCAGGGAAAGAAAACAACAACAGCAAAGCAAAAAGGCCTGTAAGCAGACTTACTGGTGCTAAAATTATGGAATATGGCAAACTTGAAAAACACCTAGATGCTTAGAAACCTTCCAGAAAAAGACTGAAAAATAACAGGAGAAGAAGAAAAATCAATTTTTGCATGAGTTCAAAACACCACTAGTAAATGTGCCTAGGGGTAAAATTGACAGAAAACTAGCAGTAGAAAACTAGAAACAGATTATTAGCAGCTTCCTTTACTCATGCTTTGTGCAAAATTTTATCTATTGTATCTTCATCTCTCTTGAAAACAATCTGCTGTCCATATGGCTAAGGAGTGCTGGGAGAACACAGGTATAAACATTGAGCCTGGTGTTGAAAATGAATTGAAGTATTGGGACCAAAGTAAAAGTTTTAGCACAGGGGACTTGTCACACCTGTATCTCCAAGAAATGCTCTTAGGAGATACCTTGCATCTCTAGTATGCTTGTGTGTGTCCGTGTGTGTGTGTGTGTACCTGTGTACATATGTGGTCAAAGCCACAAAGGCTACTTTTATCTCTTAGTATGGCTTTGACATATTCAAACAAACACCCCACTTACTTTTCTGGGATGAGTAGCAAAGTCTTGAAACAAACCTTTTCTGAATTTTTACGTTGTGTCAGAAAAAAAGATATTGAGATCCACTTAACAATTAGACTTATGAATATATACTATTTTTGATATAGAAAAAGGAGGCCCAAGATATTGGGATTGAGATATAAAGAAAAATCTCCATTTCAGTCTTTAAATACTTGTTCTGTCTAAAAATCACCAAGCTGTTTTGTTTGGTAAATGCCCTGCATTGTGTAAGAATGAGCTATTGACTGGGAAAACTGATGGGGTAAAGTTTTAAAACAGAGATACATTTTCTTTTAATTTTTATTATTCAACCATTGATGGAATTAAATAAAAAACCCTTTCTAAAAAAATCCCCCCTTTTTGGCTCATCACTCTTATGGTTTTTGGGCTCTGTCTGCAGCACCTATAAAAAGAAATCTTGTGTCTTCGGGTAACGTTCTAGCGTCTGCCTCCTCAGCCTCTTTACTCTGTCTAGCCACCACTTCTCTTTGAGTCTTAGTCTCACTCTGTCTGATCTTTTCAGCTGGATGTTTCAGACCCTCCTTTGCTCTCAGGGGAGCTCCCTCATCTTGTACTTCAACTTGAGTCTCCCTCTGCTCCTCACTATGTGGCTAAGGGTGAGCACAGTCCGTTTATTTCCAGGCTTCTAGATGCCTAGCCTGGCAGAACCACCAGCCTCCTGCTACCACCTACCATCCCCAGAAGAAAATATTGGACACCCATCTCTGCTTGGAAGGTCTTCAGTTGGATAGATCACAGGGAGCTATTCTAAAGAACCCATGCTACATAAATGCATGAGATTAGGGGCATATGATTTATGAAATTTTAGATAGAAAAGATAACTAAAGATCATTCATTTTATAGTAGAAGAAATTTGTACTCACACTGAGGCAACAATCCAGAGTTCCTGTAAGTAGTGAGTGATATAATGTACATAAAATATTTTATAAGCTATATAACACTGTACTGTGTGCATTAGAAAGTCAGTGTTTGTCTTCTAGGTAGTATGTTAGAGAGTCATTCTAGAAATGCTGCCATTACTCAAAATGTTTTAAATCTCTTTTTTAAAATGTCACTTCAGGCAGCTAAGATTGTGACTGTGTAGTCACATCTCACTCTTATCCACAAAGGTATCATACAGGACCCAGACATTCATCTCAGAGTTCATCTTAAATGTTTTCAAAGGCAACACCCGTGTCTGTCTTGCTCCTTGCTCTTGGTATACTGCCTGCCACTTAGTAAGCACCTAATAATTATTTGTTCAATGACTTAAAAAAAATCAAACCCACCGTCAGAGAATGATGATTTGCTATGATTGATAGGCAAAGGCTCTAAAGATATTTTTAAAAGTCAATTTTCCAAATAAAATTATTTTTGAGCTATAGCATTGTTTTTGGATTAAATACAAGGTTATTAATTAAGAGAGGATAGCATTCATTGTATTTACACATCTGTGTTCTGGCTGACCTATTTGCATGGATGAATTTATTTATATCTTACCTTTCCCCCCACCCCAAAAAAATCCCGAGACAGATTGAAATAATAACAACAAAATCCCATAATAACAATAATATTAATAAAAAGCACACTACTATAATCATGTCTCAGATATGCAGAGCAAAAGCAGCCCACAGGGTAGGTTCCTTATGTGTGGTTAGCTAAGGAGTGACAGTAAGTAACAAGAAATAGAGAACAAATGAGACTCACCCAGTCTCAAGCACATGTCTGCCTGCCATCTGGCCCTTCTTCCCTGTTGAGTAAAAGAGTTACTTACAGCTAGTAAGAATGCAGTCATAAGGAAACATTCTAGGGTAATGGGGGTGACAAAATTCCCAGTTGATAATAAGTGCCCATGAAGAAAGGCATCGGCAGGTGTCACAAAAACCAATCATCAGTGTTGTTAGCACTAACAGGTAAAGTCGGTTTTGAGGATTCTTCATGACACATAAAAGGGAGAACAGTCCCTCTCTAGTGGGCTGATGTTTAAATTTGTTTGAAGAGGAAAAAAATGAACAGAATACTGATAGGTAAGGCATAGTAACCACAAGACAAAACTATCCACCTTTTTCACATGTGAGTTACTCTCAGAGAGTGTAAGAGTAGTGATTTTATAATTGTTTTAATAACACATTAGGCACACAAACAAAAATCCAATTCACACCACAAAAGCAGTAAACTTTTCCCGTATTTCAACTAGTTCCAGTTTAAAGCATCCTGACCAGTCAAGGGCTCAGGACATACGTTAGTAATTGCTTAGTGAATGTACTTATCTGTTCTTTGAACTGCCCCTGAAACATCGGATTTAAAAAATTCAAGTAGGTCCAACTAAAAGCAAAGCAAAAATGTGGTACTTCACAAAAATGAAACCAAGGAGTGTTCAGAAGAAGAAGTAAAGAGTGATGAATTTCTCACCAGGCCACCAGCTTGTTTATTTCGGGGCCACTCTGGTTTTGATGAGAACCAGAACATGGATGTCATTAGTGATGCGTGGCATCCACAAGAACAAAAGTTACTGGCTTTTTTTTTTTTCTAGAAATAAGCACCATAATTAAAATAAGGAAGGAATACTTGAATTCTGAAGTGGCTGTAAATCTGAGCTGTGTCCTTTAGGTAAGGAGGTAATATCAAAGGCAGCTTCTGAAGAGAAAAATTTATGGTTCAACATCACTCCCCGAAATCTCCTCCCAAGACCTAACCCCAAGGCTGGGTTCCACAGGCTGTGGTATAACCTCCACAGCACATCAAGAGTAAATAGTACATTTCTAAACTGCAAATCTGATTGTTTAACTACACAGGTTAAAACTTGTGTTACTTAACAGATTAAAGTCCAAAGTGTAAGCCTAACACATGAAGATTTTGAAGGAACTGGTTTTTTCTTTTTTCTTTTTTTTCCAACCTCATCTTCTACAGATTTTCCATGTACATCTTAAGCTCCAGGCGTAAGGAATTAATTAAGGTCCAGAATCCAGGATTTCAACATGTTCACTTATACCTCTGTTCTCTCTGAGGAACATGCCCTTTCTCTTTGCCATAATTGTCACTTTCACCCCCTAACAATGCAGACTCAAGTGCTGCTATACGCAATTCTAAAAAGTACAGAATGTCTTCAACCATTTTGACTTTGCCATTTTGACTTTGAGAGCATTTTGACCCCCCTGGAATGATAACCTTGACTTTTAATCCCAAAGGGACAAAACACATGAGTGCATATCCAATCCATCTGTATTCCCATGGCTGTTTTCTATCCACCCCACAAGCTGCTTGAATAAGATTGAGTTTTAGTCAGTGTGTTAGCCTGCTCGGGCTGGGTGGCTTAAATAACAAAAATTTATTTCTTCATAGTTCTGAAGACCAGAAGTCTATGTTCAATGTGCCAGATGATTTATTTTCTGGAGAGGATCTCTTCCTAGCTGACAGACAGCTGCCTTCTTGCTGTCCTCACTTGGCCTTTCCTGAGTATATGCACACAGGAGAAAGAGAGAAACTGCAGGTGGGGAGATGGGGAGGTGGGGAGTTGGGGGATGGGGTGCTGGGAGGGCTAGCTCTCTAGCATTTGTTCTTTTAAGGACACTAATCCTGTCAGTTCAGCATCCCACCCTTTTGACCTCATTTAACCTTAATTACTTCTTTAGAGGTACGCTCAAGGGTAGGCCTTTAGCACATGAATTGGGGGGCACGCAAACATTCTGTTTACAGCAACCACTTTGTGTTTCCAATATCCAACATAGTCCTTGTGATATCTGTTAACATTTGTGATGTGATTGAATGCTACGCCATATGAAGGGAGAATGACTAAAACTGGTTAACTTGTTAATCAACCAAAAGTACTCATTTAGTGCACCATGTGCAAATCTCTGTTATAAAACATGTCAATGTTCTTAAGGAATTCACAATCAAATTATCTAATTGAGAATTTAAACACAAATAAGTGCCAAATAAGTGATTCAAATAACAAGCAACCATAAAGTAGAACAAAGAGGACTAGGTTTGGAGTAAGAAAATGTGGGTTTAAAATCCAGGCTGCCACTTACCATCTACATGAACTTAGAGCATGCAGCTTAATTTCTCTGTTTCACTGTCCTTGCCTGTTACATGGAGACAAAATACCTAAGTGAAAAATCAAGTGAGAGAGAGAGAGAGCAGGTAAGTGAATTTGAAAAATGCTAATACCATATGTCAAGAAAACAAAGATGTGGGCAAACATTCCTAGGAAGCTTCTTTAACAAGATCCTTGGTACATTCCCTCTTCCCAAGTGAGAAGGGCAGCTTTTCTGCCTCCCTATAAGGCAGGCCCTGCTGCATTAACCACATTTGTGCATGCCTAGTTATGAACACTCTCAAAACTCAGTGTGTTATGCTAGTGCCCCACCAGGAAAAGAAGAACTCTTGCTTATTTTCTACATTTGCTTTCTTGCATAAAAGAGAACCAGAATGCTTTAATTCTGAATCATAGAGAAGTTGTGGTAAAAAGCAGAATGAGAAATTCTTCACAAGCAAATGCCACATGGGTTACTTCAAGGCTGCATGCACTCTCGCTGTAACCCTCAAGTATTAACTATGTTAAAGCTAATGCTGAAATGGCCAAGAGTGATTTAAACATGGAGGATAACAGACAGTGAAAATTCTCATTAAAAGTCCATGAAATATGTTATGTGCTACCAGCAGATAAAGAATTGTCAACAATGAAATATTCACTTTGTGTTCAGTGCCAGGAGGAAAAATTGACCTTGACCAATTGTTAATTATTGCTTCATCTTCTAATCAGCAACTATCAGATCACATTTCTAAATCTTAAATAAGAATGTGATTTTTGCAGAGTTTGTAAAAGCAAATGGAGTCCAGGTGGAGCTGCATAGGAAAAACAAGAAAAAATGGCTCCTCACCAGAAAAAAGAGATGAGCAGAGGAGGACAGATTCAGACACCCCAGGCTCCCAAACCCCCTGTGGAGAAGTAGATTGTGTGTGTGCACGGGGGACACACACACACAGACACACACACACATCCACAAGACACATTATTTATTTATTTTTAAACAGCCTCAGTTCCTACTGATGCTGGCAATGCTCTTCACTTCCATTGCATGTCAAAGAAAAGAATTAAAGAGTGGAAAGAAAAGAATTGTGAGAAAGATTGCCCTGATTCATTCAAAGCTAGGCGCTCCAGAACTGACTTTGTGTTTATTCTTTTACATCTACCAAAAGCAACAAAACATCACAGCTAAAGAAATAGACACTGAAAATGTAAATTGAAAATGTAACTCAAGCATTGTAGAGTGACAGATACAGCTTTTAAATGCATAGTTTACTTTTTTATCAAGTGTAAAGGTGTCAATGCATATAAAGGCTCCTTATCAAGTGTAAAGGTGCCAATGCATATAAAAAATATTCGCTTGAGTTACTAGCAAAACACTAAAGCAAAAGCAGGAAGGAGCACTCCCAGCTACAGGAAATGTAAGTCACTTGTCCATTCACCGAGCAATCATGACATACTTTACAAATCTCTTGTATATCTGCCTCCAAGCTCTCCACACAGAAGTTCACACAGGCAGAGACATATTTTTTTTCTTCTTAATCATGTACCTTTTAAGATTCATAATTTGGGATGAGCAAAAGACTCGGCAGGAGGTGGGGATGAATTAAAAACCATAAAATTGATGCTATCACTCTGATTGACATACCAGTAGTGCAGCACACATTTCCTGTTTGTCAGGGATGAAAGGTGTTCACATGCTGTAATAATACCTAATAATGTTTTGGAAAGACAAACTGCTGTCTGACTACATTTTAGCAAGATACATTTTTTTCCCTTTCTGTCAGCATTGAAATCAGAAGCTCAGTTATATATTACAACCCTCTAGAAAGGATGACCTAGATATTTAATAGCTGCAGCTATTCCAGTCCACTACCTGGACCTCCCCAGGTCTCTGATGCTATATTCTAGCTTGCCCCGAAATCACCATTACACCTTAACACTAATTCAAGAGAGTGTCCTGGGAGCTAGCTGACCAGGACTACTATAATAAACTTAAGGGAAGAGAGCATCCTTTGCTACTTACCGCTGTCTCATCACAAAATTGGTCAACCCTCTGCTTAGAGGTTTGTCTAATCTGGCAATTAACATTTTGTGCAGAGTAGCAAAGAGAATCTTGTACATAGGGATCAGGAGACCTGGATCCCTCCAGCTGCCATGTCACTCTGTAACCGTAAGACAGCAATTTACCCAGTCCACATTTTAATGTCATCACATTGGAAACAGAGATTGCTTCCATTTGCCTTGACTACTTGAAAGGGTTGTTGCAAAGGTAGAAGCAAAATAATAGTTTTATAACTGGCATGTATCCTCTGTCATGTAGATTCTAAATATGAATCATATGAAACATTGAAAATTCTGTGTTCATTAAACAAAGGATTTGGGAGTGTTGAAAGTAATTTATTTTGGGGGACAATTTAGCAAAAAGATGGAGAAGAATCAATGAAGTACTAGATTTTATATGACAGGACATCAGAAAAATATCAGATATAGTTATAGTTGTTCAAGAATTTAGCTTATGGTGAATTTTGAGCCAAAGATGTAGTCTTCTCATTCCTGCCATGTTACTACTATTTATATTCCTACAGAGTATTGATTATAGGCACTAATTACCTCATGTTTAAAAAGTTAAAAGTATTATTTGGGGGAAAGGAGAGTGAAAGAAAATGATGAAAAAAATCAGAACATTTCAGGAGGAAAGTAGAACAGAAATGATTGTGTTAAATATTTTAATGGCACATTTTTGCATTTTAATCTCTGGGATTCTGTTATTCCCACAGAAATTTTCAAGAAAATAAAAAATGTAAAATCAGTGATTTGTATAATCATTGTCTAATAATACTGAGTTGAAATATTCAGACACTAGAGTCTGAACAATCCTTTGTCTTCAGAATTATAAACATAGATTTGGATGCTTCGGGAAGCCTGAAAAAATTAACCCAAATGAAGGGGGCGGGAGTGTTATGTGGACCCTGCTCTTGGTAATAATGTTGTTGAGCAGGGATCAAAAGTGCTTTTGAATATATTTTATTGTTGTTGTTTTTGCTAAGTCAAATAAAGGCTTTAAACAAAAACAGGTTTCAAGCCTTCTGCTTACAATTGCACTTCATGTGACTTGACAATGCTGATTTCTGTGTAATTTTTTAAATCCATGTTTGGTAAAAAGCAAAGGCTTTTCTACTAGTTCTTCAAAGTTACTGCTGGTAAATTCAGCTCATTTGTGCACATGCTAACAGACACAGTGCAAAGGAAATTGGAAAAAATCTCAGCAAAGTCACTTCCACTCCACCCAATTGATACTTTCTGAACCTGCAGGAGTTATGATGCAACTTTTTCAGGATGTGAGTGCATTTAAATCCTGGCCTGAATTAATTGTACATTAACTAAAAATAAAGTTAAATACAGAATGTATGGATCATGTCCTCATAGTCTTCAACTGGCAGTCTCCAGACTGCTGTTTTTTTCAGTTAGATTGACGAAAACTGAAAGAAAAACATTAGCAAAAGGGACCTTGAGTGCTATCAGTTGAAATCTACCTCAATCCCCACAGCAAACCATAATCTGGAAGAAATAGGAGGTTTCTTCTGGTTCTAGTCAATAACTTGAACATTAGGTTATACAGTATCCATCCTTCTACTTGCTAAGTTCCCCAAATGTGGTGAAAAACAAATAAAACAAATAAACAAACAATGTTAAGTATTCAGGCGAGAGATATTTATCAGAAAGATGTAATTTATATGGCCATTTACCTCACGGCAAGTCTCACATGGAAATATAGATACAAATATGCATAAGTTATATTTATATACTTTCTATAAAATTATACTGGCATTAATTAAATGGCAGAAAAGGCAATGAGAGCATTGTTTGGAGAGTAGCTTATTCCAAGTTCTGATTATAACTTGCTTCCCAAAGAAGGAGCCACCCACAAGCTTTGAAGACAGATGAGAAGATCATCAGCGCAGATTTGCTGTGAACAGCTCGGTTCAGTTCTGTCCTTGCCAGACTCGGGGCCACACACACCCTCCCAAGATGCTAGAGAGGACTCACAAAAAGAGCACCCACTTCTTGCTCCAGTTTTGGCAAAAGCAGAGGGTGGTTTTTTTCTCTGGGTAACTTGAAACCTGCCTATAGAACTGAGAACTGCCCTCAGCAGCAAAATTGTCATCATCATTATTATACCTAACATTTACTGAACATTTACTAGATGCCAGGCACAAAATGTTTTACATTATCTCATCTTGTGTTCACAATGATCCCATGAAGTAAATATTATAATTACCTGAATTTTACAGAAGAAAAAAACTGAGGTTAAAATTAGCCCATACTTTCAGAGATGGTGAGTGCCATAGTAGGACTTAAACTGAGACACCCTCCCTTTTCCAAAATCTTTACTTCTTGTAACCTTTAGAGTAGTTTAATCAACTACCAAAAGAAAAAAAAAAAACAAAAGCCTATGGGTTAGGCTTTTTAAAGTCCCACTCTACTTACAAACTCCTCCTTTTTATTTACTGGTTTTACATAGATTTGTTTAGCCTTTGCAGAGCACCAGGAACTGTTTGAAGCACTAAGAATTCAGCAGTGAACAAGACAAATTCTCTACCTGTGTAGTCCTTATATTTTTTATTTCACACACATAGCCTCATTTATCCCTTAATATAACCATACAAGTCTTGGGTCATTAGTGTCACCCAATTTTTAGGTAAGGGAATCATTGCTCAGAGAAGTGAAGTAACTTACCTGAGGCCACAAAGCTGGTAAATAAGAGAGCTAGGGTTTGCCCCCTAGCCTCTGACTGTTAATTCTATATTCTTATAAAAATAAGTCCCGGGGATGGAATATTTAGAAGCACAGGGAATATAGCCAAAAATATGGTTATAACTATGTTTGGTGACAGATGATCACCAAATTTATTATAACGATAACTTTGTAAGGAATATAAGTATTGAATCACTATGCTGCACACCTGAAACTGTTGTAGTTTTGTTACCCATTCTAAGATGGCTTTCAATAGCAGGGCTGAATGTTAGCAGTGCCAGGATAGGAGAGAAGACCTTCTCCTCCTAATTTTTGCCTCTCTGCCCCCACTTTTTTTGTTGTTGCTCCTTATTTCTGTCATGTTTCAGGTACTCACTGTCTTCTGATTGTTCATATTCTCCAACTCCTATACCACTCTCCTTCTCCAGGCCTGTTCTGCCCGCTCCTCCATTGCCTTATACACCCCTTTTCGGCCCCTCACTCCTCCACATCCAAACGCCGGGGTTACTCATAGCTCCCACTTCTCACTGTAGAGAGTAGGTCTGACATGTTGTGAAAAATGGTCAAAATGGGATTCCTTTCTATCGTTATGTCAGGAAAGCCTGTCCCTAGCAAGTTACGAATTTTATTTTTTCAGAATTTCTTGAGTGAGTTTTCCCATGGAAATACTCTCCCATGTGGTAGTTATTGCAGGTACATCTGGGCTAAATATGTTCCTAAGGGCTGGCTAGCAAAGCTTAACAGTGGGTAATACACTTTGAATTCCAGTCAACCTGCTACAAATGACCTCTGGCAGAGACTTCCTCAGTAATGCATTCCCTGTCTTCACTATCACTCACAATAAAGAATGGAAAGGAGTAAAAAATACATTTTAAAAATAAACGATTTCTTAGAATTAAAGAGATAAGGCCAAGGGATTATAAACACAATGTAGAAAAAGAAATGATTTAAACTTACGGGTGGCAATAGTGGAACTTGTAGGAGGTAAAAGATAAATGTTTCTGGCTTTAGTAAATTTCAAGTCTACAGAGAAACCTTGAATGCAAATGATATCCAAGAAACCCCTCAGTCCGATCCTAATTTTTCCCATGAGTCTTTTGAGTCCCATGAGGGTAAAGAACACATCTGATTTTGCTCAACGTCATATCAGCAGCACTTAGCACGGGGCCTGAGACATAGTAGGCACTTAGTGAATGATTACTGAAAGAAGGAACATCATCCTAGACATCTCCACCACCCCCATCATCTGCTTCCCAACCAGCAAAGCTCTCTGTTGACTTGCAGTCCCTAAACAAGGCTGGATTTTCACATTGAACTTTCCCTTCAAGTAGTAACCTCTACCTACCTTTACTTTCCTCCCTCCCAGACTGTTGAATGAGATTCTTTAAGGCCACAGTCTGGTCAAAAATTGTATCTGTTGGAATTCTCCTTGCTGGGCCCCAGGCCTGAATGCAGCAGTAGCTATGTTGGGCCTGCCTATGATGCCTCAGGGTGGGGAAAGTGGGTGCCTGGCATAGTTGTGAAGGGATTTCTCACTCATCACAGACCAAGGTACAGAACATGTCCCATCAGGAAGGATGTGATCCCTTGGGAGTCACCCACCCACTGGTGGGAAAGGGAAACTGAGTTCCCCACCCTGTTGGACCCCCACACTATCAGTTCACTCTGGGACCCTGACAATTAGTAGCTTGTCCTGGACCTGAAAAGGAAACCATTTTGTTTTCTTCTAAGCACACATTGTCACTTTCCCTATAGTTATTAAAGAATTCTTTAAAAGAAAAGGATCTGCACTAGTCATCTTAGCTTCTGGCTTTCCCCAAGGATTTACTGAACTCACTGGAGAAAGGGAAAATATTTTATTTCACCCCCAAAGGTAAATAATCCCAAATCTAAATTTACCTGGACAAATCAGAAAATGGACTATATAACACCAATTTCTTTTCTTTGCTTTTCCTTTTTGAGATTATCACACACTGTATTCAAGAAAATAAATTTTACAGATTTACCATGCTACCTTTAAAAGCTTCTCTGTATGATTAGTTGAAAACTTTTAGAATCTGAATTTATAAACTTATTCTGAGATATCATCTTCTACAAAGGATTGGGAACTGTTTAAATATAATAATGATTAAACCACTCATAATCATACTATGTGCAAAGTATAATAGCAGATACCATTAAAAGCTGATTTCTCATTGTAGGCCTCAGTTTGGCCCTGCCTGAGACCGCTATGAGCCATTGCTCACCTGCAGAGGCAAATGACAGCCGAAGTCCATCATTCACTGTCTGCCATACCACATGTTCTGCTGGCATGGGACTGGTTGTGTCCACTCAGGGGAAGTTGCACCTTTTTCTTAATTCTCAAAGCATACTGTCATGGCCTGCCACCCTCCTCACACATACCTCCTAAGCTGCACTGGGCCATCTGTAATTTTTTTCCATTCCAGAGTCAGCACTGTCCAGCTGAACATCTCGGTGGTTGCATAAAGATGTTGGAATAGAGGGAAAAGGGCACACCATGTGATTTCCCAAGGGCCAATATTTCCCAAGGGATGGTTCTGGCTAAAGAGACCCAAAAACAAACAGTCTAACTCCAACGAATATCCTGTCCAAATTCCCTTTTCATAACACAATGTAGCTGTATTCAATACAAAACAAGAAGAGGATTGAATGTGAATTACAGGGCAGAATTTTAATAGTGATACATGAGTTAAACAGAAAAATAATCGAGACTACTTACTTTATTTTATTGTCAACAGTTATACCAAATAGTTCATTTATTTGGAAAGGTGGCACCTCTTTGAAATTAGCTTTCAACTTCTCATAAAATTCAGATTGTTCCTACCCACTTAGTCAGCTGAGATTATTTTTATTGCTACAGGCCATCCATGAAGGTTTTTGAGAACATATCATTAATCGTAATTAAATTGTGTAGGTTAAAAAATCTCTAATACCTGCAAAAAATACAACACAGCTATAAAAATGTTCACCAACCAGTAAAAACTTGTGTAGATTTTCTGTAAAACCAGCAGTTGGAAATGATAAAATTTATATTTTATCCTTATAAGAAACTTCATAGGTTTACCTAAAAGAGAAGAATAAAGTCAATTACTTTACTATTTCAAATAGATTTTGCCTTTAGCAAGTGTACAAATCACAATGGAATTGTACCTTTGAGCTTTGTAATTGTGACAACTCTGAGATACTACTCGGTAAAGCAGATCATGCTGCTCCAATTACTTCTCCAGTCTGTTCTCGGATGGAATCATGCTCACGTTTCCAAGGCAGAGGGAGCACCACGAGTTGTGTTTCTGTCAGGTCCTGCTATGGACTGAATTTTGCTCCCCTCCCACCCCAAGTATCTGTTGAAGCCTTGAGGCACAATGTGACTGTATCTGGAAATAGGAAATAGGGCTTTTAAGAAGGTGATGAACATTAAATAAGGTCCTAAGGGTGGGAGCCTGATCTAATATAACTGGTGTCCTTATGACAAAAGGAAGAGACATCAGAGCTCTTTGTCGTCTGCAAGCCAGGATGAGGGCTTCCATGCAGACTTGATCCTGCTGGTACCCTGATCTTGGACTCCCAGCCTCCAAAACTGTGGGGAAATACATTTCTGTTGTTTAAGCCACACTACCTGTGATATTTGTTATGGCAGCCGGAATTGACTAATGTAGCCCCTTAAGCAAGCTAACTAAAACTAATAATTATTACTAATTTTTCAGCAAATAAAATAAAATATTTTAGATTTTTAAAATTCTTGTAATTTTTATACAAAAACTATAAATAAAATCATCCTTAAAAGTTGAGTTCTTTCTATTTATTTGTAATAAACTTTCTAAGTAAACTTGGTGTTTTTGATATCAACCATAGCTTCAAAAGAAACACCCTCCCTCTGCCTGTACGAGTGTTGCTCTAGAATTCCTCTTATTCGGATATCCCAGAGCCATCACTGCCAAAGTCCCAACACAAATGTTGCTATTCCCTTATACTTTCCACACTTCCTGCTCTATCCTCCTTCTCCTACTTTACCACAATACTTAATTTTAAAGTGGCTGTGTTATTTATCATATCACCTGGTAATTCCATGACTTGTGCACATGCTTACATCACCATGAGAAGACACACATCCTCAGAGCAAGGTTCATACTATCCTTTTGGATTTGCATAATGTTCACTACAATCTTTTGCCAGTGATGAGTATATATTCAGTAAAATATATGAAAGAATAAATGAACTATTGGTGGATGGAAGAATGAATGAAGAAATAGATTAATAATTTATTAATGAAAAGTTAACGTATTTACCGTTTTGCTACATCCATGGCATCCAGGAGAAATAGCGTTCCAACATAATGCCTCCCCTTGATGCAACATTTATGAAAGAGAACTAATAAAAAGGGAAAATGGAGTAGCTTTTAGTTGCAATGCTTCCTATTGGTTAGACATAGTACCCTTGTTATCTTTAATCTCTACTACCATGGGAATTAGGTTTCACTACCCCCATTTTTCTGACAAGAAAACTGAGTCTCTGTGAGATTAATTAACACTTCTACATCTATACAGCTACTAAAAAGCAGAGCTACAATTTGACACTAAAATCCAGGTTCAGTCCCACATATTATGTTGCCTTTCTTTCTCTGTGACCTTCTCTTAACTTTTGATTTCACATTTTGGTCAAAAGAAAGGAAAAAAAATATTTTCTGAAGCCATTCAACATGGCCATTTTCCTGTGCCCAGTTTGGAGGATGAAGCAGGGTGTTCACTATTTCCCAGTGTTTTTCATTTTCCTACCACTGTCAGACAATAACAACCTCAGGGTCTCCTCTACCAGAATTACCCTAACTACCTTACTCACAGTACCACACATACCAGTTAGATTTTGATGTATCAAAGGGCTCCAGAGATGCAAAGAACACGAGCAGTTTCCTTCCAATATGATCTCATCCATGTTGCTACTCCCCAAAATATAAAGCTTAGAGGGAGAACATGACTTGAAATGTTATGTTTGGTTAAATTTGAGTTACAATTCAGTTCTGTCATTCATTACCTATCTATATTTAAATAATCTGTCTCAGTTTCTCTATTAAACAATGTTCTTGAACTCAGACATATCTGAACCTACAGCAAAGGTTGAGAACACAGACTCATTAAGGATTAAGTTGCATGAGGGATGGAAAAAAGCCCTTGGTCAATGTGGCAGACTGGCTAAAAGTTCACAATCACACTGCTTCCTCCTAGGCACTCCGGAAACTACATTTCCCAGTATCCTATGCAATTAAACTGGTGCCATACTAGGGAAGTAGTTCAGCACTTCCAGTTATGCACATAAATTGCACCATGTGATCTCACTCCCTTTTTGCTGCTCAACCAGCTAAATACAGATGTTATGACAGTGGACTCTGAAGAAACCTTAGAAGGTGACCTCACCACAAAATAGAAGAACTGGGATTCCAGAATCATGGAATGGGAAGCTGCCTGCCACATAGAATGTAATATTAGCCAGAAAGCAAACATTTACTGGGTAAAATTGCTAAGATTCCAGGGTTGTTTGTTATAGCACCTGGCACTAATAACCTGACTCCTACAGTCTCTCAAAAGTCATCAAATTCAAGACTAGGGCAAAAAAATAAAAATAAATAAAAAATGGGTCATCAAAAAAAAAAGAAAGAAAGAAAAGGGATGATTTGTGTTATTCAATGACTGATAAAGCACTGCTAAGCATATTCTCAGTGCTGCTTCCCTTCCTTCCCCACCCCCACTGTCCTGCATTTCTGCTGGTACTAAGGCCCGCTATTAGAGTGGGACCCTCAGAAAGGCTCTACTCAGGAGTGTCTCCACAAGACACTGAAAATGCAAAACATTATTGCCTTGTGGTCTGCATAACAGAAGGAAGGTGGGGAACATTTCACCACTTTGACTAGAAAATGGTTGGAGAGCAGACAGAGCATAACTTGTCAAAGGCAGAGAATGCCACACTAGCTACCTAGGGTGCAAACAGCCCAGTCAGAAGTGAGAGGAGACCATAGAAAACTGAAATCTCAAGAAAGGTTCAGCACCCCTACAGACACCCCCATAGTTAGGTAGGACAGAATTGAAATGAAAGAGCTCAGGTTTTAGTACCCATTCTTTTTCCCCCTCCTTTGTTTTCCTTTTATGTGAACTGCTCTCATTAAAAGCATCCCAACTTTCCGATTAATGCCTTTGAGTGGCACAAAGATTTTACACTTCCCTGTAAAGGAGAATGTTGGAATTACATGTTGAGTGAGGGACACGCTGAGAGTTGCTGTCCATCCTCCAGCGAACTGCAGGATAATCCTGTTAACCTTCCTAACAGGAGGTCATTAGACAATTTTGAAAGCTGTTTCCTTTCACATCAGAACTGCATGCGAAATCTGATCCAGTGTTTTTAATGTAAGCTGTTCAGCTGTACAGACAGCCCTTCACATGTTTTAGATGGCCTTTCCTCATTCTTCCCTTGGCTACCGAGTGCTTTAACCTTTCTCTCAGTTTAGGTGTTGTCCTATGGTTTTTGTCTCCATGATTTTGACATCTAGCACATTTTTCCCAATAGTATAGCCCTATTTATTCCCTTTCCTTTTGAGGCTTTGTTTATCACTTGTGCCAACCCATGTTGCATTCAATATATCACCTTCCTGTGCATGTTTTAAAATTTGTTGTACTTGATATTTTGTTCTTGTTGCTTCTTAGTTATTTTCATGAAACTCTTCATTTCCAGTAAACCTAATTTATTTCTATATTTCACTTTTTATCTTTTTTATCTCCAAAGACGTTTACCACCCAGTTTTCTTCCTCCCTCCCTCCCCTCCTTCTTTCATTGGTTCATTCATTCCTTCCTTTCCTCCATCTATTTTATTTTTTTAGTAAAGTATGCTAACAGCCACGTGATGTCAGAACTTGTGCATGAACATATTTTTAAGAACAAAAAAGTTTTCCATTTTTATCTTCTTGATCGTGTAGGCCTTTCACTCAACTTGAAAGCTTGATTTCCTTTCTCTGGGAGCACTAATTTTTTACCTCCAGAACAGGGAAAGCTTACATTTTTAACCACATTTAAGAAATTGGGTAAAACTGAAACGTGCTTCTGGTGGTTTAAATAATACAAAATGGATTCCTCATCTCTGGGAAAGATTCCATAACAAAACCCTATCACTGAATCAGCAATGCAAACATCAAGAAAGCTGGTTTTCAGGAGTGTCAGGTTAGGGACTTGACTTTTTAAAGAAATGTCTTTGCAAAACATGGGCCTAGTTATCATTGGATGAAGGACACTGATTTAATCTCCAGGGGTGACTGAACCCCGTGTCTGGGGTTCTTCCAAACATTTAAAGTCATTTCCAAATGTTTTTGATGCAGCACAACCCAAAAAGGATTTTGGCAAGTGTGTTTTCCCTTCATTTTAAAACCCATGCGTATTTCAAGGGAAATGCAATCCATATGTCTTTGATTCATTTACACTTAAATCATCTAAATGCCATTGTGCAAGAGCTATTTGATGTACAAGAAGCCTGTGAGCCTGTTTTATAAGCCTTTTTAAGTCTTATTTATTTGAATCAGAAAGTCATGTTTTGCCGGCCCTAAACAGAACTTGAACTGGGAAAGGCTCAAGTTCACTTCTAAACTGAAAACCCGCAAAGTTTTGCGTGGCTTCTGTACTTAGCAATATGTTTCCCTTTGCCCAAAGCTCACAAACACCCAGCATTTCTCTTCTCTGTCTCACATGTAGTGAGAACAGGGTAAATCAATTTTTGAATCACATTTTACTTGTAAAATTCACATTTTGAACCTCAGTTCTCTCCCAGGCACTGCCAGAAGTTAAAATAGCAACACTTGAAAATTAGGCTTTTGCTCTAAAAGGGCAAAACAGTCTATAAAGTACATAAATTACTGCTTCTGTACATTTATTTGTTTGACAGGTTTAAGATATAAGTGTGGCTTACATATGGATTTTCAGGATGCCAGATTGGATGCTCCACGAGCTACAGTCACAAATGTAACCTCTTTTTTTAAGACTTATGTTTGGGAGAATAGAATTGGAACAATCTTGCTGTTCTGCACAAATCTAATTGCTGTGTCAAAACAGCAATGGAATATGATGAACATTTGCATTTTTCTCATTTACTGGCCTTTTCTATGGCTTTAATCATACTTGCATTCATGGTCAAGAAGAAAGTGTGTTAAACTATTTTCTCTCTTGCTTCCTGACACTTTAAAAATTTCTGATGAGTTACAAACTAATACTTTTGAGACTAAAAATGTGAACCTCTGATCAGGTGTTTTGAGATACTCAAATGATTAACATGGGTTGCTGTGGACATAGAAACATGTCTTGAGAATGGATGAATCTTTCTTGAGCAAAAGTACTAATTATCCTCAAATGTGTGATTCCTTTGTTTTTATTTGGACATATCTTAGGGGTTGCGTTTTAGTGAGAAGGAAGAAGTAATGATGGTGTGATTGTCTGAAGAGAAGCAATATTGTAAATTTGCATTCGAATCTCAGGGAGTGGAGATGAATAGAAAGAGAAGGAAATCCAGGTGAACCTAATTATTCCTATGTGTTCTCTGTAGTTCCTTTCTATGATAGATGATCACGTTCGTGTAATCAAAAGGATTATGAAATGGAAGTTTGGAAAAAAGAATTTGGGCATTAAACCTAGTAAACAATTATGCTGAAATAATTAGATAGCAGAAAGTGTTGGATTTAGCTCTTTTTCATAGTTTTCATTAACTACCAAGTGTTCCTGTTTCTCTGAAGGCAGAAATTATTAGTATTCTATTCTTAGAAGAATGGTGCACAACCAACAATGAATTAAAGTTTCAAAAATTATGACAAAAGCCTATACGTTGGCCTATTCACATATTTCCTTTTTTAAAAAATAGATTTTCCTATTAAAAATTTTATATAACAAAGTTCTAAAATCTAAATTAAAGCCAGGAAATACATTAGTTTAATAATTAGCAGACAATCATAACTCAACCATGTTTTTAAGTATCAATTTAAAACACAAAGCAAAAAAATTGAGTTTTTATGATTTTGCTGCAGAAATCACAAAATTGAACTAGAGGGTATTGATTAAGATTGTGCAGTGGGTTAATAACTCTGATTTTAGTCAAAACAATTAGCGTTACATTGTAGAATTCCCTCCCAGTATTTATGAGATTTAACTTGAGTTCAGGGGCACTTTCAACAACTTAAAGAATGAAGCTCAGCAGTACTTCCTGCCCCTAAACTGCCACTCTACATGAGTATCTCTTCTTGCTCTGCTGAAATTCACCTCCACCTAAAAACACAGAAGCTTTGTCAGATCTCATCTGTCATCTTAGAATGATTTGCTCCCGATCTTGAGAATCCATTTGATGTAAGGCATTATTTACCTCACCTTGTGGGTCAGATTGGCCCACTCTCTGTTAACGCAATAGAATTTTCAAACCCAAAGGAAACAACCAGCAGAGAGTGCAATATAATTGGAACATTTGCAGTTATAAGAAGGTACTACAGGCTGCAAATCTCATTGGAATAAATTCCAACTTTGAAACTTCTAATTTTTACTGTAAATGGATAGGGAAATCTTTATAATGCCCCCTTGACACACATATTTACCTACCACAAAACACACACATTTATATAAATCCAATACACACATACATACATACACACATGCTAACACATGCACTTCAACCCATATTCCTCTATAAGCATGATTTTTATCCAAATAAAATTTGGGGTCTCAAATATACCCAACTATTGAAAGCTTGGGTGAGGCAGAATCCTTACAGAGACAACCATAAAAAATTATGAAACATTTTATACAAAGAATCAAATTGGTTCTTTATTTATCTAAATCCATTTATTTACTCCTCACTTAAGGAGCCATACAATCTATTAGGTAATGAGTAAGAGTCAGTGCTATAAAGTAGGGCAGATGATCTTGGGCAGTGTTTTGAGATTCAAATATAAACATTATAAAATCTTAATTATAATTATTCTTCTTTAAACACTTGGTGTGGGAAAAAATTAAAACCTTAGTTTACTAATTGTGAGGGAGCTTTGCCTTCAGAGCCCCCCATCTGCCATGGATGAGAATAAGTCTACCAAGGCATAATCTGCTTGGGGAGGAGAGGTGGCCAATCTCTTGAAGGAGAAGGGCCAAGACCCTTTTCCTGAATGGGCCTTTATTGGGTTCATTTTATACAGGAATACAGGTAAAGTTCATTAATTATTGTCAGGCAGTAAGGATCAAACAATAGATAACATAAAAGAACTACAAGGGCTTATCCTGAGTCAAGGTCTGTTAGCTAAAGGGCTACAAAACTTTGGGAAACAACCTCACATCCTGCTCGGACCCTTATCAGAAAATTGAGAGCATTCTTAGCAAAGCAAGTTTCACAGGATTTTATACATTCTTTCTTAGGCCTGATTGCCCCAGGGAACCCACCCTTTCCAGCACAGGGCAGCACCCCTCTCTGTCATTGTTTCAGGCTTAAGTCAGGCAGGGAAAGTAAGGCAGCCAAGAGATTAGAAAACTTCTCAAAGACAGAATGAGGACTCAGGCTAGGTCAAAGTCGAAGGGCAAGGGTTCATCATCCCCTTTTACTGTAACCCCTCAAGTCTTTCTCTGGGCACCCCCATGATCGTGCTTGTTTTAGGTCATCCCTCCTTTGAGGAATCTTACCCATCATTGGCTAACCGATCAATCATTGAGGGCCAGGCAGGGTGAAGTAAAAGGGGCAGAGGTGGCACCCCTGCCAGGGAAATAAGCTTTGTCTCCTTAGTGGCTTATGGTCCCAAGGTCCCTCACTCAGCCTTAGCCATGAGAGGTTACAGGTTCTGAAACCAGCAGGGTGGTTCCCTACAACTAATGTTTACCTTTATCCCAAAAGATTTTGATCTTCAAAATTGCATTCACTACTATGGTAGACAGAATAATGGCCCCCCAAATAATTTCATATCCTAATGTCAGGAATCTATGAATATGTTAATTTACATGGCAAAAGGAATTTTACAGATATTTTAAGGATTTTGAGATAGGGAGATTATTCTGAACTGTGAAGGTGAACCAAATATAAACAGAACAGTTCTTGTTAAGGTCAAAATCATTGAGAGGAAATGCAAGAACAGAAGTAGAGGCTGGAGTGATGTGCTTTGAGGGGGCATAAACCAAAGACTCCTGATTGCTTCAAGACACTGGAAAAGGCAACGCAGTAAATTTGCCTCATCAGTTTCCAGAAGGAACACAGCTCTGCTACAGCCTTAATGTCAGTCTGTAAGACCCATTTTAGGTTTTGACCTCTAGAACTATGAAAGAATAAATCAGTTTTTAAGTCACTAACTATGTGAAAAATTGTTACAGCAACAAGAGGAAAGGATTACAAATATGAAGTTCTTCCTATTTCAAAAGCATTTTTGCAATAACTGTGTTAGCACTTGATATCCATGTATTAATTTAAAACTTTGCTATATACCTTGTTTTAAACGAATAATATATATGTTTCATTTTGCAAAAGGATACTTCATAGGATCCCCAGAACTAAACAGTTTTCCCAATCCATATAAAAATCTACACAACTGGCCCTGACTGGGTAGCTCAGTTGGTTAGAGAGTTGGTTAGAGAGCATTGAACCCAATATACCAAGTTTGCGGGTTCAGTCCTTGGTCAGGGCACATAAAAGAATCAACCAATGAATGCATAAATAAGTAGAACAACAAATAGATGTTTCTCTCTCTTTCCTTTTTACTCTCTCTCTCTAAAACTCAAAAAATAAAAAATCTTAAAAACCTACACAATCTATTGTTCATAAAATATGATAAATTACAATATATAAATTATCATGACAGTTTTTAGGAACATGTCAATTTGGTTGAAGGATATAGTGATATATTGTTCATTAAAACCCTTTCCCCCATAATTTTCTTTCATTTTTCTAAAGACTAAAGTTCAGACATTCCTATTTATTAGTTAGCATTTTATTTTCCTTGGTTCATATGATTTAGTATTCGTATTTATAACACCTAGTACAAGAAAAGAACTCCTGGTAGATTTCTACTCATCTTTTGCCCTTAGAGTTCTGGCAGTAGAATAACTGGGCCATGAAGTTTGGAGGCTTAGGGTCAGTCATTTTACACTCAGGCCAAACATCCCTACAATTGACTATCATCATGCAAGCTTTACGACTCATCCTCTCTGCTGTGGAAAGTTCAAGAATTTGCAATTTGATCAAGAAAGAGGCAAGACAATGAGAGGCACCACATAAGTTCTCATGGGTGATGTTTGGACAGAATTTTATGAGGTGCACAATCTTTCAGAGTCAGTGACAGGAAGGAGTCCACCATCCAGAAAGGGAAATGAACAAGAGACCTCCTGGAAAAGCAAGGGGGCCTGAAAGGGGGCTTGTTTGTCAACATGATGCTGTGCATCAGCAGTGAGGAATCTCTAGTTCAGAGAGCTCCAAAGAGAAGAAGCAGTTTTCGGTTCTTTATAGATGAAAGGTTTGTCTTATCTATTGTTGGCAGACTTTGGGTGCAGTTTCACAGGATATGTAAAGTAGACATGTTCTTAATGGCTAAAAATATGCTTATGTGGTCTATATTTAAAGCAATCAGATGTGTAAAATTGGGAGTTTGGTGCCAACAAGCTTTGAACTAATGATCTTAACCTGCTCTAAAGAAATAAACGACATGGAAGCCATCTTTGGCCATTTATATGACAACTGCTCTCTTCTTTCTTGCACCTTCTCGATTCCTCTTCTTTTTTTAACTAATCTCAGGACATACATACTACATATTCAACCTCTTTGAAGAGCACAGAATGTTTCTTCTGGTTCTTTGCTCCAACTCAAACTGGCTTTTCTTTAAAGGCGGCACTTTTCCTGCAGCATTCTTGAGTAAAGATCTGTCATTCTCTTGTACCTCAGTAATATGCAAATGGGAGAGTGGAAGAAGAGCTACCCTCTCCTTATTTTGACCCTTCTATCCAAGAAAGTTCAGGTTTTCCCTAAAAGATCTTTTTGTACTTATACTGTAGTTCAAAAAAATTATCCTACACCAAAGATCAGTTTACTTGTTCACAAAGCATACCCACCTTTTATATGTCATCTGTTGGCCTCCAGGTTACACCCCACATCCACTGAGGTTGTCACCTGGATCACCGTGTCTTTCTGCATGAGTGCTTATTACCCTGAATAACTTCAATGTCCATATGGAAGAACTCTCCCATACCTTCCCGTATCCATCAATAATAACTTCAATTCCAGAGAGCTTGATCTCCACTCTTCCCCCTCCCACCAATTTTTTTTAGGTCTCCTCCTGGACCTTCTTGGGAACTAAAACTCCTTCTCACTTTGGAAATCAGAAGCTCTGCTCTTTGATCACACCTTGCCTTTAGGCTTCCCTTCTGGTACCACTTCCTTTACAATGGTCCTTCTATGTTGCAGAGTACGTAGAACAACTCATGATTCCATGTTTTTCCTTAATTGCTTTATTTCCTTCCCTACATCAATTCAGAAACACCCTCAACTGCTTTGCAACTATATCCCTTTGTCACATGTCGTAACCCTGGATCAATCACATATATTGTACACCAGTGTACTCTGAGTCTAAGAGTTGGGTTGAAAAAAATAATATAATTCTGCAAACTGGGGTTACTAAATGTTTATATCCTTCAACTTCAACTTGTCTCTGTCCATTGCTCATAAAAGTTTTGTATGTGTTTTCTTTTAGTTTCCACTACCATTTCCCTCAGCAACAATTCAAAATAGTTGTCAGTCCACTCAAAACCCGTAACAAACTCTTGTTGTTTGTCACAGTAAATGTCTACCCTTTCTTCAGAGAGAAAAACTGGGGTTTCCAGTTTAAATAAGTCCATTTCAAAACCTGCTTTCCCTGCTGTCCTGTTGGTCTCCTTTTATGGTCTTCAGCCATTCAGTCAGCCCAGTCAGAAAACTAAAGGAAAATTTTCAACATCTTCTTTTCCCTTGCCCACTATAAGCAGGCTATCACCACATATTTTTTTTCTAAGTGTCTTTATTTTTTTCCATGTAAATATCTATTTTATTTTTTGCATCCCTTCCTTGTTACTTCCCAAGTAACTCTATGTATCTTATCATAGTACCCGATACAGAACAAGACTTCAGAAAATTTTGGTAAAGAAGAAAGGAAGGAAAGAAAAACAAAAATATGAGGATTTTACTACTTTAACATTCTTCTTGTCATTTTTTTGTGGACATTCTTTAAAATATTTGACTTACAAAAGATCTCTAGATATATAAATGTACGTATATCACACTTTAAAATCTAATCATATCTTTTTTAAGCCTTGAATATACCCTCTAACAGGGCTAGATTAAACTTCAAACATCAAGGAAGGCTTTCCAGAGTATAAATCATCCTATGCTGAGATTCACAATGTGGGTGGACATTGCCAAGGCATGGAGTTGGGGAAATAGTGATCTCCAGGTCAGTTATTGAAGGGAGGTTGTACGTGTCCTTCCTCCCTCTGAACTCCAAACCCCCTGCCAGATAGTCTGTGCCTAGCCCAGCATTGTATTTTACCATAGTACCAGATACAGAACAAGTGTCCAGTAAATGTTTGTATGAAGGGAAGAAGGACAAAATGACAGGTTTTTACTACTTTAACTTTCTTCTCGTCAATTTTTGTGGACATTCTTTAAAGTAGTTTGCTTATAAAAGACCTCTAGACTATCTATATCACTGCTAACAAGGGAAATGGTGAAGCATACCATTTATCAAAAAACAAGAGTAAAAAGATTTCTAATATCAGTGACAGCAATTTCAGAGTGAGAATTAGACAGATTCACAATTAATTTATTCTGTATTTACATCATAGTAGCTAGGATCTGCTAACTATATACACACATAAGAGATATAGATATGCATATATCACACATGTAAATATATATACACACACATATACCTATATATACATATATAATCTTCAACTGTATACAGAACTTAAAGATTAAAACACCTCACCCATAAATAATAATAGAAACCAGCACAAAAAAAAGTATCCCCAAGTGATTAGAATGTACTCTGATTTGGTTTATGTATTAATTGATTTTCTGAAATCATGTGTTCAAAGGTTAATAAAACATGCATCTTGACCACTAGGATCTAAATGCATGGCAATATAGAATAAGAATTACATCAGAATAAAGAGCTATGGGAAATAGAGCAGAGAGAGAATATATATTCCTGGAAAGATTAGGAAACAATTCATTCCAGAGATGACAGCTGGGTCATGGATTAAGGTTAAGCAGGATCTTAACAAGGGAAGAAGAGTAGGACAAACAGAGAAGTTTCATAGGCAATGGTCCGCAGGGGGAAAATGATGGAGATGGCTACTGAAGACTGCAGTGTTCATTAGTGCTGTTCATCAATATCTGGTTTTCTTCTCCTTGTGCCACGAGGTAAGCTTGCATTTCATAGTTTCTTCTATGGTTAGTTGGAGCCAAATGACTCATTCTGGCCAGTAGATTGTGAACTGAAGTGACATTTGTTACTTCTGTGCCATAATATTCAATTGCCAGTATAAGATCCTCCATAGCTCTTTTTACTCTTTCCCATGGCAGGGAGACCAGCAACATTTAAGATGGTGGCTACTCCCTTAGGCTGGGTCTTTGAGTGACAGCAATGAACAAAGAACATTCTTGCCAATCTGAAATGACTATGTAATCTATGAAAAATAAATATTTGTTACTTTAAAACACTGAGATTTTGGAGTATTTTGTTGTCACACTTTAAGCTAGAACACACAAACAATTGCAGAAACGACACTCTGTTTGATAGGCGTATGTAGCATATTGAATGGAGAGGTGATAAATAAGTTTGGAAGGATAAACAAGTCAATTTGTGGAGAAGTATGACTTTCAGTTTTCAGAGTTAGGACTTTATTTTATGGGCACATAGAGCTGTTAAAAGCTCGCAAACAAGGAAATGTTCTGAACAGAATTGTGTTTTAGAAAAATTAATCAAGCAGGATAGGGGGTGCCTAGGAAGCAGAAAGACACTTAGAAGTAGGGAAACAAGTTATGCTATTGTGAAAAGCCTAGAAGTCATGGGGTTTAAACTAGGGTAGTGGCAGTGGGAACCAATTTGGCAGAATGAATAGAACAGTAATTTGCAGGTCCTGGCAACTGATGAGGCCCAAGGGACTTATACATCATTCCAAGATTTTGAGCCTGAATGATTGCCATTGCCACTGGAATAGTAAGCAGAGAAACAGGAACAAATTTGAGAGGAAAAGTGCAAATTTAGGTCAAGCATGAAACCCAGCTGGCAATGTCCAGCAGACAACTGGAAACAAACTGAATATATATTTGAGACTCATTTGAGCAGTGAAGCCATATAGGAATAAAATGTCAAGGCAGAGGGAAAAAAAGAAAACCAGGGGTAGACCTTTGTGGAACACCTATATTTAAACAACGAAATGGGAGAGACATGAAGGTGTCAAGGAAGGTATATTTTCACGAAGTCGGGATGAAAGAATTTCAAGAAAAATAGGTTAATTATAGCACCAAATGTAAGGATAGATTAATAATAATGATTTTTCTAAAAAAGTCTATTAGATGTGGTTAGTTTTAAGGGAGCAGTTTCAGGTAGTAATTACAGGAAGAAGGTAATATTCAAAAGACTGAGAAGTGAGTAGGGAAAAACAAATTGAAGTTGTGGTTTCTTCATACAGCATAAAAATACTTGGCAGTTAAAATGAATAAAATAAATTATTGCATAAAAAACATGATATATCTCAAAAATATAGCAAAATAAAATAGCAAGGTGAAAAATTTTACAAACTCTATGATCACACCGATTAAACATATAAATAAAAAGGCATATATTGGTTACAAGTACATAAATGTTATTCACAAAACAAACACGTAAAATTAAGAAAAGTAATTACATCTGAGGAAAGTGGGAGAAGGGATGGAGAAGGCTGAGCAGTACTGTTTCTTAAAAAAGTAATGACAGAAGCAAAATTTTAAAAAGTGATGGAAAAAGAAAATGTAGCCTGTTTTTTAAACATGTCAAACAGTGAAAAAAGAAAGAAATAGTAGCTTAAGAGAAAAGAAACCCAATGCAAATGCATACACTTGCCTTTTCGAGATAATGGGGAACTAGACAATATTTGCATGGTATAATGTATCTATCAGTAAAGACAGACATTGAAAATATGAAGATGGAAGCAAGATACCAGAACCCAGAAAGGGTATGAATCACAGTGTAGAGGTTAGGCCCTGGGGATGACAGCAATGTTTTTCAGTCTAACTTCACTTGCCCTTATTTTTCTCTACATATTTTATGCTCCAATCAATATGGGCTTCTTTCTACTACTCCTGTAAAGCCTACTTTTCTCATCTCTTTGACTTCTAATGGCCATCTATTAATATTCTACTCTAAGGTCAGCTAGGTCAACTATGTCATTAATCCTAATTATCTTGTCATAGTCTGCACTTTTATAACACTTTAGAGTTTTTCCAGTTCTTGCCAAAATTGGTTATTATTGTTTAATTTTTCTAACTCTGTCCATGTCTTACCTGCTTAAAATTGTCAGAGTTCTTATGTACAGGCATCAAAAGGCACGTTACCTAACTTGAGTAGAAAATGGATTTATTGACGGCTTTAGAGGGCTCACAGGACTGGGAGAAAACTTCACACCAATCTCAAAAAGGGGCCAACCACCTAGGGAAAGTAGCAGTCATGACCAATTTTGAAAGGTGGATGCAATCTAGGTATGAGTTCACAATCCAGTGGCTCCACTGCCCCTGGATTCTCAGCCCTGGGGTTGAGATTTTGTCAAACACTCCTTGAGCAATTTTTCAACCACTTCTTGATTTTTACATAATATTCTCAATGCTGGGTACAGAGCCTTGACCACACTCTGTTGGGCTCTGACTCTCTAGGGGGTAGGAGGAAAGAGGGTTTCTTCAGCTCCAGTAATTAGTGGCAAAACAGAGATTTCTGCTAGGATTTATATAGTGAAGATTTTCCTGAAATAAAAGGAGTGTTCAGAATTTAGGCAGCAAGAAGTACAAAAAATACCATTTAATTCCCATATTAGACTCTTCTTGTTCATTGTGGGATTGTCTAATATTTACATACCAAGTAAAATAACTAATAAAATAGGTATATGGTTAATTTACATCTAATTCCAAAGAAAAATATTTCTATTAATAAGCATTTTATAATATGTTGCCACCAATGGATTTCTGATTTTGGAGTTATATAAATTTATTCTATTGTCTTCATAAAATTATGATCCCCTTAGCTTTAGCTTTTTATCTGTAGGAGGGAAGATAATTCCCATGTCTAAGAGTTTACATAAGACCAAAAATAATATAAGTTACTTACTGAATATGGTGTCTGGCACATAGAAAGTACTCAATTAAATAGTAGCTTTTATTTGTATGTATTCCATTGAGGATGAAGAAAAAGATAATGATATTGTCCTTTCTATATACTTGATGATATACCAGCAGGGCAGGGGGAATTATAAAAAGGTAAAGGGGGAATAAATGGTGATAGAAAGAGACTTGACTTTGGGTGATGAACATACAATACAAGATACAGATGATGTATTCTAGAATTGTACACCTGAAACTTCTATAATTTTATTAATCAATGTCACCTCAATAAATTCAGTAAAAATTGAGAAACAAAATGAAATATTGTGTTCAAGTGCAAGGAAAAAGAGCCAGACTTCCTGAATTCAAATCATAGCTATAATCTATCAACAAATTAGCCAGCTGATCTTAGGCAACGTAATTAACTTTGTCACAACTTCATTTATTCATCTATAAAATGATAGAACTGATGGTGATAATAATTATAATGATAATGATGATGATCATGGTACATGTGATTTTGATAACAGAATCTCCTTCAGGACCATTGTGAAATTTTAGTTAATGAGCATAAACATCTTTAAACAGTATTGATATTGGTACATATTAAAAAATTCATATGTATTTTAGACTGTACAAGTATGTCAGCTTCATCATTGCTATCACTTGTGTTTTGTTTTAATTGTACAGTTTCAGTGTTTTTGGTTTTTTTTTCCCTCAGTGGGCTTAGTCCTTCTCATTAAAAGCCATAGATATAATATTTGACTACCTATAGGAGAGCTAAGGACAGACTCTGATCATGCAGCAGTTCAAGTTACGCTTGCCCAGGTAAGTCAGTCTACATTAGCACAGTGAGTGAACCTCAAAGAACACTGACAATCTCATGCATTAAAAAAAAGTGGTAAACTATTAAGCCCTTACTAAGTGTGCCAGACACTGTTCAAGGCCCTTAGGATACAGCCATGAACATAACTGGCAATGCCTTTGTTCTCATGGAGTTTCCGATTCTTGCACATTTGTTAAAACAACAAATTATATCCTAAATTTTGGCATATATATTTCAGCCTGCATTCCTAATAAACATATGACTTAAACATAAAATAAGATCAATAAAATGAGTAAATTCCCTAGTTCTCCACAGTGGCTGCACCAGTCTGCATTCCCACCAACAGTGCACTAGTGAAGCGCGATCACCCACCGGCAGTGACCGTGGAACGCTGCAGATGGTTCGTCGACACACAAGAAATGAACATACACAGAAACAGGCAATTTTCTGTGAAGTAGGAACGGAGTGGCTACCCTCACTAGAGGAGGGCGCTCTGGCCACCCTCTCTAGTGGAGGGTACTTTGGCCAACCTCTCTGGAAAGGTTCTCCTGTCCCAGCAGGCCTTTTATTGGGTTCGTTTGTACAAGAATTCAGGTAAAGCTCATTACTCATTGCAGGGAAGGATCAAATAACAAGGAACTCTGAGAGCTTACTTTGAGTCAGGGTCAAAGAGCTGTAAAACTGTGAGGAAGAAACTTACTTCCTCCTTGGACCCTTCTCATTCAACCTAGAGCATTCTAAACAAAGCAGATTTCACAGGATTTTACATATTCTTTCTTAGGCCTGATCACCCCGGGAACCCACCCTTTCTAGTACAGGGCTGCACCACCCTGTCATTGTTTCAGGCTTAGGTGGAATAAGGGGTACTAAGGCAACCAAGAGATAAGGAGATTTTCTCGCAGATGGAATGAGCACTCAGGCTTTGTCAAAGCCGGGGGGGGGGGGGCGGGGGGGGGAGGTGAGAGTCCATCACTCCCTTTTTGCCATAGCCCCCAAAGTCCTTCCTTGGGGGCTTCCCACGTGATCGTGCCTGTCTTAGATCATTCCCCCCTTGGGGAATCTTACCCGTCATTGGCTAACTAACCAAGCATTGGGGTTCAGGCAGGGTGAAGTAAAAGGAGCAGAAGCAGTGCTCCTGCCAGGGAGATAAGCTTTTGTCTCCTTGCTGGCTTATGGTTCCAAGGTCGTTCCCTCAGCCTTAGCCTAGGTGGGGGTTACAGCTTCTGATACCAGGCAGGGCAGTTCCCAACACACTAGGTTCCCTTTTCTCCACAACCTCCCCAGCACTTGTTTGTTTATTTGTTTATGATGGCCATTCTGACCAGTGTGAAGTGGTATTTTATTGTGGTGAACAAACAAGCATACAAAATATAACCAGAGACATTGATATAAAGAACAAACTGACAGTAGCCAGAAAGGATGGTGGAGGGGATAATGGGGGGAAAAGGGGAAGGGTTGTCAAGGACCATGTATGAAGGACACAAGGACAAAGTCAAAGGGGGTAGGATGGAGGGTGGGAGGTGGGGATGGCTGGGGTAGGGTGGAATGGTAGTGGGGAAATGAAGACAACTGTACTTGAACAACAATAAAAAAAGAACAAATCAATAAAGTGAAATGAAAACTTCTGTAGTTTCAAAACTGAGTACATTTTCTTAAGCTAAAACTCAGCACAGGTGATCACATCTCTCATCTTGAATCACTTTTTTTTTCACTTGACCTTGGTATTACTGCTCTACTGACATTTAACCTTTTTTCTGGCTTGTACTTAGTCTCTAAATGTTGGCACACCCCAAGGTTTCAACCTACTCTTTCTATCTGTTTACAATCACTCCTTAGTTTTTCTCATCCAATCTGTGACTCTCAAATTTATATTTTCAATTTTAACCTCTTTCCTGAAAGTCACATTTTTCATCAACTGCCTACTCAATATTCCCATTGGATATCTCCAGCTTCTTAAATGTAGCATAACTAAAGCAGAACTCCTAGCCCATCTCTCAATCTGTTCCTAATATTATTTCTCAGGACTGTAAGTGGCACTATAGTTTGTATAGTTGCATAAAAAAGCCTAGATATCATTCCTGAAGACTGCATTTCTGCTTTTTCTTATCTGATTCTTCCTTCAAAATATGACCTGAACTCAATCTCATCTCACCACCTCCACTGTTACCACTGTACACCGAGTCACCTTTTTCTCCCTTCTAAACTGCTATGGACTCAGAACTTACCCCATCTCTTCCCCTCTCCCCCACACAGTAGCCAAGGGGAAATTTAAAAATCTCAATCATGTTACATTTTATTATTAACCAATTTAAACTCTCCCCATGGTTTTCTAACATAATCAAATTATAATTTCCAATCCTTGCCTTTATTATCTAACTATTGTCTATTTTTTCAAACTCATTTCCTATTATTGTACATGTTCCCTTCCTTATTAATACTATAAGTTGTCCAATGTCCTTCTTACATTCTCTTGCATATATCAAGTCTTATACCTACCTCAATACCTTAATGCTTACTGTTCTCTTTGTGTAGAACAAAGCCTTGATCTTCCAATAGCTTGTTCCTTCATTTTATTCATGTCTGTATTCAAAGATAATGAACTTAAAAAGACTTTCCCTGACCATCGTGTCTTTGATTTATCTCCCCTTTCATTCCCCATTCCTTCACACTAATCTGTTTTTCTTAATTTATACATAAGAGAAACTACATTAAATACTTTGCTAATTTGGTTTTTATTCTGTGTTTGTCACTTGTATATAAGTTCAATCCAGGCAAGAACTCAGTGCCTAGGACATTTCTAGCACTTTGTAAGCTTTTAATGGATTTATTTAAATTGGTGAGTAAATTAATAATTTCAATTATAAAAAAATGCTTTTTTATCCAGTCAGAGAAAGACAAATACTGTATGATTTCACTTATATATAGAATCTAATGAATAAAATGAACTGACAAACAAAATAGAAACAGAGACATGGACACGTGGAATAGACTGACCACTGTCAGATGGGGGAGGGCAGGACTGAATGAAAGCAGATGAAGGGATTAACCAAAGAATATATATGTATAACCCATAGATACAGACTACCTATGTAGTGACTGCCAAAGAAAAAAGGGGTTAGGGATCGTGGAGGTGGGCAAAGGGGAAAAATGGGGGCATCTCTATTAGTGTCAAAAATAAAATAAAAGGGAAAAAATTTGAAACATTTCAAATTTAAAATTTTATTCCTCATTTGGAGTTCAATTTTATCTTAACAATATCTTCATTTTTTTTATTTTATATGGTAAATGTGGACATGGTTAAAAAGTATTTCGTATGTAACTCCAATCATTCTGGTTTTAGAAACTTAAAGGTCATAAATGAACACTGAAGATCAAAAGTAGTTAGTATATAAATTGAAGCATCTAAGTAGATATTTTCACTTTTATACAGTTCTTGCAAAACACAAAATTAGCCTAGCTATTCAATCTTATGGAATACTATTTAGAATTGCTATGAAGAGTTAAATAGAATCTCACTGAATTCAGCAAGAGAAAGAAATTTGAATAGTCTAATGTCACAAGGTCAAGAATACCTATTGTATGTCAAGAATTTGTGCTGGGTATCTGTGTTAAATGTGGAATATAGAATAGATGAAGTAAAGTTCCTTGCAACCAGATTTATAATTCAGTTTCTGCTATAAAACACATGCACAAGAACAATCCTTAGAAAGATGTCTAAACCATATACAAATGAGAACACACTTATAAAGAACTAGTGTGGTATGTTAAAAGGGAGGAAGGATAAAACCAGTGAGTTATTTATTTATTTATGTATTTATTTATTTATTTATTTATTCATTTATTTATACATTCCTTACTCAAGGGTATGTTTTCATTGATTTTAGAGAGAGAAGAAGGAGGAGAGAGAGAGAGACATCAGTGTGAGAGATAAACATTGGTTGGTTGCCTCCTGCATGCACCCAGACCAGAGACTGAACCTGCAGCCTTTTGGGACATGGTACAATGCTTCAACCTACTGAGCCACCCAGCCAGAGCCCAACAAATAATTTTTTTCATTTTTAGAAGGGCCAGTTTAGTCATGGCAATATAAATTCCTTTATTTATTTATTTATTTTTAATTGTCAAATGAACACAGAAGCGAAGTAAGTGGCAGAGGCAGAAAAAGGTGGGATTTCCCCATATTATAAAATGATGAAGTTGTGTGGAAACAAATAATCAGATCATCAAACTTAAGGAGAGTTCAAAAATTGTGCTGGTCAGATGGCAAATAGGAATCTTGGCAAGACCTTGACAATGAAGAAGAATTTAGATTTAATCCAATTTTCACTCAGTTTTCAAAATCAGGAAGAAGATCCCAAAATCAGATGTAGTAAATAAGATTTGAATACCTATGGAGGCTCTCTAGAGTTACAAGGATTTCCAGTAGGTAGAGGTCTAAATAACTAAATAACTCAGACCCTCTTATTGATGGCAACTAGGAAATCTGGACAAAATTACTTTTTTAAATTTACAAATAAAAATATGTTTGAAGGCCTAGAAATATAACCCAATAGTGGAAAATTTCAAGACCATAGTCCCAAACAGGACAGAAGTCTGCAACGAGAGCTCAGTACTCAAGGCCAATTGACCCCTGAAGGGAGGTATTGTCCCTTAAGGAAGCCACTGAGAAACTGAGGAATACTCTTACTCCCTAACACATGCTAAGGCATATAGAGTGCACTAATCCTAAACTCAATGACTTTAACATACATATAAACCTATTTAACCACTGCTCAGATTAAGGCAATATTTTCTCACCACGTAAGCTTTCTCTTAGATCTTTTCTTCTTTGTGTAACTGCTATTGTGTCTTTTATCAAAATCAATTAGTTTTACTTCGTATGGTATCTTTACAGAGTAATGAAATTATAATGAGGTCATTAAGTTGGCCTCTAATCTAATATGAGCAGCCTCTGTATTAAAAGAGGGAATTTGGACAGGGAGACACATAAGAACAAGATGGCCATATTATTGGAGTGACATGTCTCTAAACCAAGGAAATCTAAGGGTTTCCAGCAAATACCAGAAGCTAGATGTGTTTTAGTGTAACAGATGGAACAAGGTCCAGAACTTGGGTTACAAACTAAGAATCTCCAAAACCCCCACTAACATGGGTAGGGGAAGGGGAAGCACAGCAGGGCCATTGAGAGTTACTTTGCATATTTAAAGAACTTGGCCAGTGTTTCAGTAATGTTAAATAGCTGTGCCTGCCTCACTCAGAGCCAGGGAGATGGTCGCAACTCTGACTTGTGATTTAGCAGGAGGGGCTTGCTGTGCCTGCAAGAGAGCAAGGAGGTGGTTCCCCTAGTCAAGGGTCCATGCCTTCCTGGACTAACAATGGCAACCAAGAGAGGCAGAAGAAACCAGATTATTGGCAGGTGTAATCCTTTGTGGAAGGAGTCGGAAATGAGGTTATAGAGGAAGATGCACCTTGAGATTTAAACCCAAGCAGGGGGAGGGGCAGTCATGCACTCTTAGCCATACAGGGGTCTCTCCCATGCAGCTTAGAAAGAAGCAGAAAAGCGGAATGCGGCAGCCATGCTGTCTTGGCCACACCAGTTTGAAAGAATGCAGAAGGAACCCCATGGGCCCACCACAGGGGCCATGGGGTTTTGAAGTAGGAGCAGGAACCTAGCAGTATGGGCGAATGGGAGAAGCCAAAATACAGACTGGAATCTGTCCAGCTAAGCTACAAACTCCTATTTCTTTTCCTGAGAGAGGGTACCTCTGATGGGCCTGGTTTGGCAAGGGGAGGCAGGACTGTGTGTGTTCATGGGTGTTTAGTTTCAAGGGACTTTGGGACTTAAAAATAGAATTTCACCATTATTCTGAACCTGTATAAAGTTTAAATAAATAGGCCTTTCCTTTTCATAAGACTCTGGCATTGGAAGATGAGTTGTTGTTTTCTTCTCTTGGCAACAGGCAATAGAACCCAGAGTGGTTGTGTTACATTAGTAGGACTCTCTTCTACAGCTATCATAGAGAGTATGGCCTAGACAACACCTTCTAAACTCCAAAGAAATGAGGTAATAAATTTATGTTCTTTTAAACTACCTAGTTTTAGGTACTTCAGTTCAAGAAGAGAGGGTGAAATTTGTGTTGTTTTAAACCACCCAATGCAAGGTCAGAGATTGAAGACTAAGCTAGCTGTTCAGGCATAAGTTATGCAAATACAGAGACGGATGGATATTAAAGCACTAAAATTACTTGGAAATAATCTATTAAGATAAACAGAAATGGGCAGTAAAACAATGATTAAATAAAGATTATTGATAGAGCTAAAGAATCATTTCTTCTTCTACCATTAAAATATATTACTTCATAACAAACTATCTTCTGGAGAATTTTGGTCAAGCGATCCTCAGATCCATACTTCTCTTGCTAAATCAACCAATTTCAATCATACAGAAAGGCACAAAGCATTATACCCTGGAAGATCAAACACATTCTTAAATAATGAATATTAATAGAATCAAAAATATTATATTTATAAAGTACATTATAAAATATCACTAAAACAACATTTTTGCTTGGTAATAACTAAAAATATTTTATCGACCACACTACTGACAAGCCAATTAACTCGTCTAGTGAGCTACTGAGCTACCTGTTTAGACTCCAAACGTTTGACCTCAGAAAGAAAGGCAGAAAAGGAGGGAGAACAAGTCACCTGTCATGCCAAGAATGAATTATATCCCTCTTCCCCTAACTAGCAGAGACACCAAGTTTGAGTTATTTTCTTCAATTACCATTTTCCAGAAAGATTTCAATCACCTTTTACAATAAACTTTATGTTTTCTATCTCTCCAGCAATAGGAAATCATCATTACAATTTCAGAAAACAAAGAATAGTTTAATTAAGGAAACAAAGTCTTTCATAATTCCACATCCAGAGATGATTGCTGTGAGCTTTTGTATGTATTTTCTGCTACCTTTCACAAATGTATCAATCATACTAATTTGTTAGACAATCCTTGTCCTACTTTTTTCCTTACATAAATTATATATTTTAAAAAGCATTTTCCAATGCTGTAAATCTGACTTGAATGAATTATATTGCATTATGTAGACATACTATCATTTATTTATCATTTTTTTCTAGTTTTGTTCCAAATTTTTCACTATTGCATTATTTGGAACTGGAATTCAGTAAAATTATCCACTTGGGATCCATAAATTTAAGAGTTAGTGTTTTTCTTTTTATTACCCTTGAAGATAAATTACATGATAGGGTTGTATCTGCTTTGAGCTTTATGTTTAAACAATCTATCTTTTAAATATACTTTAATTTTAAAGCTTTTATAATTTTCCCTTTCTTTTAAGAGGAAAAGCGTCTACACCCACTTTTTTACATCTACACAAGAAGTAGCATCTACACACTTTTTTGCAATATTTTTCCACTTAAAAATATATACCTGTTGGGACTATTTCCATTTCAACATTTCAGTGTATAAAACGTATCACTTGCCCTTTTTTTTCACAGATGCCTGTAATTGCACTGTATGAATTTATCATAATGTATTTAGCTTGTGTCTTATTGATGGAAATTATTTTGTGCAGGTCTTTTGCTACAGTGATCAATGCTACGATAAATGGCCTTGAAAATCTTCATGTTAATGTGCACAAGTATGTCCATAGGACAGATTTCCAGAAATTTGATTGCTCAGTAAAGGTATAATTACATTTGTAACATGTATTCACATTTTGAATTTGTATTAAAACATACACAAACACACATCCCTGCGGAAGTATACAAAAAATAGCAAGCAAGTGATTCACTTGTGTGGAGAGAAGGTATGAGTTAAGTGGATGGGAAATAGCATGGGATTAAAATTTTGCATATTTTACATTTTTGTAATTTTTATTTTATTGTAAACCTTGTATATCCCCCTTTTCAGAAAGTAAATTTTAAATGCTTACCTGTCAATATCACCCAATAGCCCTAATTCTTTATTCTAGCAGGGCAGATATTTAAAGATTGTTTCAGGACCCCAACTGGACACATTTGTAGACCCTCTGATCTAATTCACTGAGTTTTCTGACATTTAGTTATGCAAAAAGGCATCGCCAGTTCAGGTGGGATATGGAAATGGCTAGACTGAACTAAAGAAAGGTCTGGAACACTAATTCTAAGACTTAGCACACATACATCCCCCAGCTGTTACAACATGGTTCTAAAAAGAAGTCACCACTGAGAACCTTTGTGTCCAATGGTGCCTCTGCCAGCAGGTGTCTTCAACAATACAATGTGAGAGCCATTCTCTAAACCTCAACTCTGAGATATAACCATTTTTAAGTAATTCTTCATTTTACAGTTGAGGACACTAAGCAAAGCATCAAGCATTTCCCACAGTGAAAGCAGTGGTCTTTCTAGGAAGAATGTCCTCCACACAGTGATCCCTCTGCATTAATAACAAATGCGGGAGGGACACAAAATTAAAAAAACAAATAAACAGGAGGGGGTAATTTTGTTGCAAGATTAAGCTTCTCTCTCCATCTCATTATCATCCTTTGTCCAAGTCAGACATCAAAAGAATTAGAGAAAACACATGAGAAAACCATCATTTAACTGTGTAGTATCTCAACCTAATGACCTCTAAATCTGCTTCTTTTTTCTTTCCTTTTTTTCTCTTTATTTTGAGCCATGTGGGCACATATTAGATCCAAGAGAGTGGTAGAAAGCTGCAAATTGACTTAAGAAAATACTCAAGGAAAAAAAAAAACACTTTTTAAGTAATGTAAAATGTATAAAAAATGGTTTGGAATTGAAAATTAAATTTTGTCCAAATAAGTATTTTAAAACAGATAAGTAGCATATATTAAAGACAATGGCTCAGAAGGCTTGCAGAATTCTGAGGGAAAAAAATAGTACATTGTCCCAAAGCCCTCTCACCTGGTAGCACTTTGTAGAGGGAAACTAAAAGCTAAGCTAGTGTCACGTTGCTGCTCACTTTTAGAAACAAAGACTCTGCATTAACAAGAAGTGGTCCATGCTACTTTAGAAAAAATAGAAAGCAATTTGGTAACTCCATAAAAGTGTTGATTTCACCAGCCAATCAGATGTGTCATGAAAAGTTCCCTTTCCTACTATATATCAAGGTAATTGTCATCAGCACTGCTATTATTAAATTGGTCAGCTGTTGCCCTACCCTTGTGGTTTTCTATATGCCTTTGAGGCATGCTGGTAAATGTTTATTAATGGCAACTCTGGAGAAAATTAAGCATATATACACACCTATATGTTATAAATAAATTTTACCAATATAAAAGTTATGTCATACACAATTTACAAAGAATAATGAGTAAAGTAAATGTGATACAATAAAGACATATACCAGAATGTTACCCGCTTGCCAATGACATTTGTGGGTAACTTCTTTGCTGAATTGGATCATAGTTTTTAGATATTGAAAACAGTTCTTCAATTTTTGTGTTACAATGTAATGAAGACCTACAGGCACTTGAATTTAATCTGCATTATTAACATTTTCTCCATCAATTTTTAAGCTTTGTACAATCAACAAAACAATAATTTACTTTTAGCACTTGATGATTTTCATGGTGTAAACACTTTCACAATTTTGTTGTAAACACTTCCACTATGTACCTGTTTCAAGCTATCAATGCAACATTAGTGAACAGGGAATTGGGAAGAAAGGCCCCGTGACACACCGTTGTATAATATTTCCACTGGTTAAAACAGTAGATATAAACAACCTCGAACACAGATAATACATACAGTGCAGTAAATTAACTAGGAAATGGTGTTTATATTTATCATATTTATTTTAACAGAATTTAATTTTAAGCTTGCATATTTTGATTTCTAATAATGGCCTGTGTAATGCTAACTTGAAAAATTAATGAAAAATTTAACAATTGGCTTTTATAAACTGATAAAAGCTGGCTCAGGCATATCTTTGAATATTTCTGTAGACTATTCCCAACCAAGTTTAATTTGCTGAAATTTTTATTCTGATTTGATTACTTGGATTTCCTAACCTCTTTTACCTCTGAAAATCATATCATTGATCATGATTATGTGAAAACAGGTCCTAAATGAAATTCTGTATCTATAATAATACAAAGAATAACAACAACAGAAAAAAGCGATTCCATTTTAGTAAGCAAAACATTAAACTTGAAGTCCATTTCATTGTAAAGGAATAAAAGTGAAGGTAGAGGTATGTGATGATTCCAAAGGTGACTTCTGAGCACATCCCCAAACTTTTCAAGTTGATGTCACTTCTCCTTCCTTAAGTCTAATCACACTAAAGGAGTAGATGTGGGATAGGAAAGGGGGAGATTGTGTGTTAGAAAATATGTGCAAGTCACCTTCTTGAGTTGGAGAAGTACATTTAATGTTGGCTCAGTTATCAAATATCCCTGTTAAGACTATGCACATCCAGGAGTATCTTCCTTTACTGATATGCACCCTTAAAGCAGAATGTTCTGGTATTAATCTGTTATATGCATTTTGACAGGTGATTTTTCCTGTCCATGCTTATTGACCACACTAGAGTAAATAGGGCCATTTTCTGTACAAGGTTAAGAATTTTATCATTCTCTACTAAATATATTTTTAATACTAATGCCCATCCAAATCAAAAGACAAACAATGTGAAAGAGCCTTAATGCTTATCTAAGTTGAGTCCTTAATCATAAACCTTTAGCTCAGCATGAGCTTTTAGTTTACACTGAGAGAAGACGGAAAGTTTTAGTTTTTGCAGCATATATATTTCTAGTACTCCTTTCTGATTTTACAGCCAATTCTGTCTTCATGCTTCCTTAATCTTGAAGCTCTTTCAAAGGCAACATACTGTGCCAAATGTACAGTGATTATGTAATGTGGACAAAAATCCAGTGGGAAATGTGTAGAGCAGATCAAAATCATTCCTCTTAAGACCTCTTACAGTCATTTGATCTAATGATGTTCACTAGGGCTTGATGTACTAAAAGGCAGCCACTGTGAGAACATACGGTTTGCATCAATCTGTGACTTTTCAGTGAAACTGGGATCAGTGTGGTCTCTTGAAGACTGGTTTACATACAAAAATAATAATATCTATCTGAAAATATCCCATGACAGAAATTTCTGAATTACTGAATTTTACGCTACTTCCTATGAACAATCTTTCTTTTGTCAAATGGCCATCCAAGTAGTATTTAACATGAATGGGAAGTAAAATAGAGAAATCTATTGATTACCCAAAATTGCAAATATAGCTCATCTGAATTTCTGGAAAAAGAATAAAGCTTCATCTGGTTTGCTACACATACTTTCATGCTTAAGCTATAAAATATTTCCTCATTCTTTTTTGTATTCTATTCTCCAGTTGCTTTTTTCAAGATTCATCAATATTGTATATGTCAAGATTCAAAAATACATGTAAGATTTCTAGTTTCAACTCAGACACATAAAAAGCTTAGAAGTATGGGGCTTCAAAACAAGCCACCCTAAGATGCGTCTTAGTTGTATGCAGATTACTTTTAGGCAAAGGTAATTTTATTTTTTTTTAATTTTATGTATTGATTTTAGATAGGGAGAGGAAGGGAGCAAGAGAGAGATAAAGACATCTATTTGTTGTTCCACTTATTTATGCATTCATTGGTTGATTCTTGTATATACCATGACCAGGAATCAAACCTGCAACCTTGGTATATCAGGACAACAATCTAACCCTTTGAGCAACTCTGCCAAGGCTAGAGGTAGTTTTAACTTCAGGTTTAGGAGAAACTTCAGCCCATCCCTTTAATTTTGGGATCTTGCCCATAAGAGGTTATCAGAGATAACTTCTCTTTCACCTATCTATAAAGCAAGGCAAACTGCTACTTAGAGAAAGTCTGTTCTCCTCATCATCCTGCAATGACCCTGTGCTGCTCCCAAGGTGAAGCACCTCATCCGTAGCATAGGATGTCTTATTTACCTCATTCCTCTTTTCTATCTCTGAACCTCCTGTGTATGTGGGGTCTCTGACTCTCATGTGTATGGGGTCTCCATACATATGTACATATTAAATTTGGTTATTTTTTTTTTTGCTAAAGTGTCTCAAGTCTATTTAATTATTAAACCAGACAGAAGAACCTTGAGGGTGGAGGAAAGGTTGTTCTTCCTCCACAGAAGTTATTGGTCATGTCCTTTCAACAATAAAAACCGAAGAAACTGAAAAACAAGGGCTTCTTGGATCACAGAGTGCTGAGGTGGCAGGACAAAGTGTCACCCAGAAACCCAGAGACACAGGCAAACCCAGAGTCATGGCCAGGATCTGCCTGCTTGGAACAGAAGCCACTGGAGCCATAAGCTGGTAGAAACACTTAAATAGTGATTTAGACACACTGCTAGAGGTTGAGTGGACTAGTGTGAAAATAAGAAACTCTAAGGTATCACGGACTTTGGGAGGCCCACTGTTTTGTGGTTGTACCCCCAGGAACCTCACCAGATTCTATGAGGATCCAAGAAAGATCCCTCAGGATTCTGGCAAGAACAGGGTAAGAATAATGGTTGTGAAACCCATCCAGAGTTTTCTCTATAACAAAGGGCTACAATCCAGGGGAAAGGAGTTTCCTGCAGCTCCTCCTAGATGAGAAAGGGGAATTCCTTCACCTGCAGCACTCTTTAGTCCTGCAATTCAACCTAACAAAATAAAAACCAGGAAAAGGAATCAGAGAATCAAGAGAATAGATTAAGAATTCTGCAGCCTGAGACTGGGATCAGGGGTCAGGGGGGTGTGCAGCAAAGTCATACCACTGGAGAAGCACTTGTAAAGTCAACAACCTAAAACACAAGTTGACTAAAAGACTTAGATTTAATTATAAGATTATAGATGCCTTCCCTTCCTCCATACCTTACCACATCAACAGAGCTCCAAGGTAACAGCAGTAGAGTACCACCAAAAGAACGATAAAGTGCTGACTCTTTCTGAGGAGTGCTCACAGCAGCCCAAAGGCAAAGGGTGAAAACAAGAACATTGGAGAAATGTGAAGCTGATGGAACCCAAGCTACAGCACACTCAAACACAGACCAACTCTTAGCCAGATTAAGATGAATCTTCCTATTATAGATCTATTTACCTCAGTTTCTATTACCCATTGTATCAGGTTTAGTTTTCAAGAAAAAGTTATAAGCCATGCCAAAGACAAGAAAACACACAGTCTAAAAAGACAAAGTAAGCATCAGTACCAGATGCAGATACAATACACTTATTGTCATTATTACATAAGGAATTTAAAATAACTATGATTAATATGTTAAGGCTCTAATAGAAAAGGTAGACAACATACAAAAGCAGATAGGTAATAAGGAGAAAGAGAAATTCCAAAAAGAGAATTCAAAGATAAATACCAGAAATCAAAAGAATAACAAGAACAAAGAATACCTTTAATAGGTAAAGGAGACAAAAGTCTTGCCCCTAACTGTGACATTTGGAATACTGATATTAATCTGTTAAAAAACAGAAGACTCAGAAAGAACTTTTGACCCTGCCCCTTTTCTACCTGAAAAATTCAGATGAAAAGGCTTGCTTCAAGAAGGGAATCTTAACATATTGACTTCAGCATTAGATAGATGGGTTAATCATGATATCTACTTTATGGAGCTGTGATAAGAATAAAATATTTATATACAGGGTGGGGCAAATGTAGGTTTAGAGCTGCTGCTATGGAAAATAATACAATCATTAATAAATAGTAATACAAGAATATTTGTATTACTCGTATTATGAAAATTACTTGTATTACTTGTATTACAAAAATTACTTGTATTACAAGTAATACAAGTTTAATACAAGAATAAATTCTTTGTTTTGCATACTGTAAACCTTCTTTTACCCTATCCCATATGTGAAGTGCATAGCATATTGCTCAATAAATGCTGTATTTATCTATTTTGAGGATTAATGACTTTATTTTGTTAACTTTTTACTACTTTAACATATTAGAATTACTAAATGTATATTCTCTGAAAAATATTTTATCTAAATCTGTTCAATTACTCTAGTTTCATGTTTCACATGAAAACTTCTGTATATTTGCATTCAAAATAGCATTGGACATAAACAAGATCAATGAGGCTATAGTATAAAAGAACAGTATAAAAAACAATTGCACTTCTACAAAATAACAATGAACGATGTGAAGATGAAATTAAGAAAATAATTCCATTTATATTAGCATAAAAATGTAAAATACTTAAGAGTAAATGTAACCAAAGAAGTACAAAGCTTATACATTGAAAACTACATAACATTTAAAAAAAATTAAAGACCTAACTATATGAGAAGATATCCCTGTGTTCATAGATTGGAAGATGTAATATTGTCATATACTAGAGATAATACTAACTAAATTAATATACATATTCAGCACAATCCTTATTGAAATTCCATGTGTTTGTTGTTTTGTTTTGTGCAGAATTGGACAAGTTGACACCAAAATCACATGGAATTGTACAAAACCCAGTAAAGCCAAAATAATCGTTAAAAAGAAAAGTTGTCAGATTCATGATTTTTTTTGATACCTATCGTACAACTACAATAATCCAAATAAATTGAATCCATTCATCTGTAGATATCTTATTTTTGCAAAGTTTTGAAGACCATTCAATAGGGAAAGTGCAATCTTTTCAACAAATACCCCTGGGACAATGGGATATGTTCATGCAAAATAATAAATTCTCACCATTACTTTACACCACCACATGCAAAAATTACCTCAAAATAGACCAAAGACCTAACTGTAAGACTGAAAAGTAATAAACTCTTAGAGGGAAATCTAGCTGTAAATCTTTATGACCTTCGATTAGCCAATGACAACAAAAGCACAAGCAAACAAACAAACAAACAATAAATAAATAAATAAATAAACCTTCATCAAAATTGAAAACTCTTGTGTGTCAAAGACTCTACCAAGGAAATGGGGGGGAAAACCTTTAAATGGGAGAAAATACTTGCCATTCAACAATAAAAAGGCAATTCTTGCACTTAATAAAAGACAGATAACCCAATCAAAAATGATCAAGGGATCTGAATATATGTTTATCTCAAAAAGTTATGCAAATGCCTAATAAGTACATGAAAACATGCTCAACATCATTAGTTATTAGGAAAATGTAAAATAAAACCACAATGAGATACCACTTCACATCCTCTAAGACGTCTACAATCAAAATAATGAAAAGTAACAAGTGGTGACAAGGATGTGGAGAAACTTTAACCATCACGCATTTCTGATCAAATGCAAAATAGTTCCACCACTATAGAAAATAGTTTGGCTATTTCACAAAAAAGTTAAACACAAAGTTATTCTATGATCCAGCAACTTCACTCCTAAATGTATACCCAAGATAACTGAAAACACATGTTCATACAAAAACTTGTACATGAATGTTCATAGCAGAATTATACATAATAGATGAAAAGTGAAAGCAACCTAAATATCCATCATCCAATGAATAGATAATCAAGTAGTATAACCACTAAATAGAGTATCATTAGGCCATAAAAAGGAATAAAATACTTATACATGCTACAACTTGGATGAACCTTGAAACATTATGCTCAATGAAAAAAAAATCAAACAAAAAGGTGACATATCACATGGTTCCATTTATATGAACTGTCCAGAATAGAGAGAGGAAATAGATTACTGATTGCCAGGAAGTCAGGGTAGAAAGGAATGAAGAGTGACTGTTAATGGATACAAGTTTTCCTTTTAGAATGATGAGAATGTTTTAAAATTAGATAGTGATGGAGGCATAGTCTTGTGAATATGCTATAACCCACTAACTTGCACACTTTAAAATGCTGAATTTTATGGTATGTGAATTATCTTCCTCTCCTATACCAGTCAAAGACATGGCAGAAAGTAGATGATACATTCAGATGGTTTAACTAAAGAGAATTTAATAAAGGGACCATCTGTAAATATAACAACAGGATTACAGAGGAAAAGGAGGAATGTTGACATGTTTTGGAGTTAGTAACAGTGGGGAAGTATTATCATCCCTGACACTGAAGGAACATACATGAGAACAGAGGCATTCCCAGACCTTGGAAAGAGCTATGTAAGAGGGCCACAGGATAGGAGCTGGGCCTTGAGTAGAGGTTCACTGATGCTGCCAAACAGTGCCCAGGGAGGAAAGGAGCCCGGGTGATAAATAGCCCCAACCTCCTCCTTTTCCCCACACTGCCACTGATCTCCTACCAATGCCGCCCCAATTAATCAGTCTCAACAGCAACCAGAAAGTAAGGAAGCCCATCAAACACATTCAACAGAGGTTGGCACCTTGAGGCACAGAGCTGGAGGAAGAAGAATATTTATTACACCCAGTAGGCTAAAAGAAGATATAGCAAAATCCTTCTAATTATTGCCTGAAGAATGAGTGCTAGGGGAAAGGGAAGCAAGAGTAACACGGCAAGAACCATAGGGACATATACCAGAATTCCCAGGTGATGATGACAGTGACTTGAACTGCAACAACAGTAATGAATGTGAAAGACAAAGAGAAGCCTTAGATGTCTTCCGGATCTTTAAAACAATATCTAGGAACAAAATGTGCAGTAAGGTGTAAATCACAGACCAGAAACGTTAAAAGACCTAATTTTCCAATGTTTAGTCCAGTTTATTTGAAGCCTTAGTTCGGTGTCCTCCAAAGTAAAAAAAAAAAACTCATGGGAAGATGAGACCCCAAAGAACCAGCTACCTTTTTTTAATCCTCATCCAAGGATATGCTTATTGATAGTAGAAAGAGAGGAAGGGCAAGAGGAGAGAGAGAGAATTGAGAGAGAAACACTGATTCGTTGCCTCCCCAGGGATCAAACCGACAATGTAGGTATGTGCCCTGACCCGGAATCAAACTCACATCCTTTTGGTGTACAGGATGATGCTCCAACCAACTGGGCCACCCTGCCAGTGATAAATCTGGGATGAAAGTCTTGAGGATAAGCCCACACTGGCTGAGAAGAGCAAACTGATTTATCTGAAGGACATTTTCTCACAGATATTTGGGACAAAAAGTAGCCTTCTAATAACTTAGTCTAGCCTTAATTTTAAATGAGGAAACTGAGGCCCAGTGAATTGGCCTGCCTTGCCCATCCACTGTTGTTTAGTAAGCAAATGGCACAGCAAGCCCTATAATCCAGCTGGGCCTATTGCTAGGCTGAAGTGCTTTCAGTCATATTTTCTAACTGGGAAGCTTCCAAATAAAATGCTTTGTCTTTCAATAACCTTCTTGTTATAAAGGTGATCCCAACTACAACAAAGGTCTTTTGGTCTTTAACCCTGCTACACTGGAAAAGGAAAGGAGAGCACACAGTTTAAAGTTAGATTAATAGTGAAAGGATTTCCAAAATAATATTAGTGGCATAGCTCAATGGTTAAGAATGATGTTTTTTGGTGTCATTTTAAGGAGCAATATATTTGTTTTGCATCCAATTATGATTCAGCATGTCAGATTGTATTACTCACATAGTTTTACCTTCTGATATCACAATTATAGCTCAATGTAGTAAATGCAGACTTTTGGAGGGAAAAAGCAGCTTTTGATGTGACTTTGTTTTCACATATGGAGCACACATTGCAGTATCAGTGCAACAGAAAACAAGTGAAGAAAACGTTGAGACCTCCAGAGAAATATGAGGCTGGGTTCCTTAGTGGTCAAAACTGAAACTGCCACCTGAAAAATGTATCTTAGACTGCTATATTTGTGGTTTTGTCATAAGCAAAGTTATGTCATGACTTTGCTTATCTCACCTGGTCGACAGGAGTACCTTGAGAGTCCAAGACTGTGTGCAAAGCTGCCAAGATCAAAGTTACCTCTTGTCCCCACTCCATTTTTGTAGTACTTACAAAAATTTATAGATTATCCATGTCATTTTGAGGTACCTAAAATATATGTATCAATGATCAAGATGGACAGAACCTCTCAGGGTGTTCAGGATCCCAGTTAAAAATATTTGCAGGCCCCTGTCTGTATAAACAACTTGAATCATCCCAAATCAGCTATGTCAGCACTATTCTGGCAGTCACAAACCACCAGATCCTGAAAAAGAAATTCTGATCTGGCCAGCAGGAGCAATCCACTGGCCAGGCCTTCCTCCTGGAACGAGCCTGTCCAGGAGCCCCAGGAAGACCTCCTACATGTAAGTTCCAGAGCTACTCAAGCATCCTGCTGACTGAGGCATGAAAGGGCAGGATAGGTTTGGAGAGTTCCCAAAGAGGTGAAACAGAGACAGGGCCCCTTCTTTGGTGTGGCTGTCTCTGATGGAGTAATCAGTGTTCAGCGAATTGAAAGCTCAAAAAATTCCATTTCAGACTTGATGCTGGGCAGGTGCCAGAGAGCAAAGGGGGACTTAGTAAATACCAAAGAAGGCACTGCAAAGGAATAGTCTTCTGAGATAACTGTCAGGCTAGGGCCTTGCTTTTTAGACCTTAAAAAAAGTTCTGAGGATAGATATAAACTCTGGTGTCAAGGACTTCATCATATCATGAAACTTACTGTCTAATGGAAAAGCAGACATTGCCCAAGTTTATACAGTGAAATTATTATTGTTAAAGATGATGTTGCCTTGGCTGGTGTGGCTTAGTGAACTGATTGCCAACCTAGGAACCAAAGGGTCGCTGGTGTGATTCCCAGACAGAGCACATGGCTGGGTTATAGGTCAGGTCCCCAGTAGGAGGTGTGCAACCACACATTGATGTTTCTCTCCCTCTCTTTCTCCCTCCTTTCCCCTCTCTCTAAAAATAAATAAATAAAATATTTTTTAAAAAGATGATGTTAATATGCTCTGGGGATCCCTAGCTTAGGCTTGAAGGAAATAAACATTTTCCCTGAAGAAATATCCTGAAATGAGATGCAAGTGTGGGCATGAGCTAGCTAATCAGTGTGTCTGTGTGTTTTTCAGAGAGCATGTGTGAGGGCCCTGAGTAGGGGCACCAGGATATTTAACCAGAAACTAAAAATTCAGTATCACTGGGAAGTGTAGAGTCAGGCAAGAGGACCACTTTTGAGCAAGAGTAAATTAAGGCAATTTTTCCTGCTTGTTTACCATTCTCTATGGCCTTGCTACTCAAAGTGAGAAAAATTATGCACTGACTTTAGCATCGCCTGAAGCTTGCTAGAAATGCAGAATCTCAGATCCCATCCCAGAGCTATTGAATTAAAATTTGCATTTAACAAGTTCCCACAGTGATCCATATAGATATTAAAATTTGAAAAGCACTGGTCTATGCTATCCAATTCTTTACAGCACTGTGATATAATTAGGATGTTAGTACCCAAACAACCTTTGCTACACTTGACCCCCACAAGGAGTAAGCTCACCATAGTTTTAGGATACTATAAAATCTATCTGGCCCTGGCTGGTGTGGCTCAGTGGATGGAGTGCTGGCCTGTGAATCAAGGGGTCACTGGTTTGAATCCCAGTCAGGGCACATGCCTGGGTTATGGACCAGGTCTCCAATAGGGGGTGCATGAGAGGAAACCACACATTGATGTTTCTCACCCTCTCTTTCTTCCTCCCTTCCCCTCTCTAAAAATAAATACACAATTTTTAATAAAATAAATATTTTTTAAAAGTCAATTCGGAAGTTCTGATTCCCATGGGGCAATATATGAATCCACATTTATATAAACTGGATTAGAATGAAAGATATATTTTTCTGGAAAGAAAAGCTCTGTTTACCTGGACTGGGGTAGTGAGTGATAGGGGTGATGGGAACCCGACTTCTGTACCCTCTCAAGCACTGCCCAGAAACTTGAAATTCAGCACTACAGTAACATGTGGTTCCCATTCGGAATTATACATGTATTTAGAACAAAATGTTACTCTCTTAGGGTTAATATGTCATTTCAACATTATTTTAAGGCCAACTCCTCCAAGAACCAATATCTTTTTTATAAAAAATGTCTTCATTAACTAAGCAAATTTATACGGCTATGTTTTATAAAATGGAAAAAAGTTGTATCATAATGCCACAAAAGTATATTTTCTATTAATTACAGGAGAAAATTATATATTAAATACAACCCCAGAAAATAAGAGGAGTCACAATTTTTAAAAAAGAAAATACTTAAAAAGACAAACAGAGGTAAAGAGGCAAGGGGATAACGGGGGAAAGAAGGGGAAGGGTCCTCAAGGAACGTGTATGAAGGACCCGTGGACAAAGACAAAGGGGCTGGAGGATTGAGTGTGGGAGGTGGGGGTGAGTAGGGCAGGGGAGAGTAATGGGAGGAAAATGGGGACAACTATAATTGAACAATAATAAAAAAGACAACAGATGTTATATTAAAAGCTCAGACTTTTTGCTTTTATTCGTATAACATAAAAGTCCAGTTCCAAAAGCTAATTTAACAAAACCTCCATACTTATTCTTTTTGCAAAATCATCAAAGAAGCAATGAAATTGATATACCTTGATGTTCATTTTCAAATAATAAAAATATATAAATCAAGAAACTGATTCTTCCTTGAAAAAATCTATGATGTAATACATAAAACACAATTGAAACAAACAGTACCTGACAAAATAAACAATAAATGTTAGCTATATTATTATTATCTTACTTTGTCAATATAATTTAGTTAAAATGACTAATTATCAACAAAAGAGATATTAAGTTTCTTTTCGTCTTTAGTTTTTAAATATCTTCATGTCATTCCACCCCATTCAAGAATTTCCTAATTTCTGGCCCCAAACGAAATTCGGGCAATAAGTATACATATGTATTGAGTCCTAATGATATTCTTGGCACAGTGCTTCTTGCTGGGTAAGCTTTCTGGTCTTTAATTTTATCTTTTATTCCTTTTTCCAAAAAGTGACCAATTATTAACTTGAGAAAATAATTGTTACTGTAGTTCTAATAGATGGCAATAATGGTAGCCTGTGTCTTTTTCTTATGGTATATAAGTTTTTAAATAATGATCAAGGTGGCCACCTTGTTAAAATTATAGATCTATGGCTCTGAAAAAATACAATTTAATTGTCCTCTCCATCTTGCTATGATGGGTGCTGGGGCTACCCATGTTATACAGAACTTATGTTACAAAATGCGGATCACATTTGAGTGCTTCTTCTTAAATGCTTAATGGGAAACAGAAAACCACTGTAATGCTACACTAACTTATAAAGGCTGTGGCTGCACTCACAGAAATCAGCCCAGCTTCCAGCTGCCACAGAGCCTATAGCTCAGACTACATCTCAGATAGAGAAACCCCTAGGAGGCACAAAAAAAGTGACAGAGTTCAAATAATTTTCCTTTAATCTACTGAGCTACATGAAGTGTGGCATGCTTAAGGATTCTTAAAGAAAAGATTCTATGTAAAGGTTATCATTAAACAAAGTAACGACAGTCATAAAGAACTGAATGACCATAAAGCATAATATTGAAAAACAATGGAATAATAATGATACCAACTGAGGAGAAAATTGATATAAGACAATGGTCTGATAGACAAGCAATAAGTGCAGAACTATAATAAATTTTCATTGCTGTGGGTCTGAGAAACTTCTAACACAACCTGGTCATATAGAGCTAAGTTGTATTTGTATTACTTCTGCTCGGTCTTCCTTCCACAACCTGCAAAAAAGCAAAATTTCTAAAATTATGTAAAACAGAGATAGCAAAAAATGTATTAGTTCAATTGCCAATTGCAATAAATTGTAAATTGCTACTCAACCCATGTAATTGAGAAGATCAAGGTCATCTTATTGAGAAAGGAGGACTATGATCCATTAGAGTTTGCTGTCATGGACTAAGGAAGAATGGGATTAAACATCCCATTATAACCCATTATAGCATTATAATGTCTAATGCTGTTGTAGATGGAGCCTTGCTGAAACCATGTAGAGTCTGTATAAATATTAATCAATCTGAGATTTTACAAAACAGAATTTTTATTTCAAAATTAAGTTTATTTCAAAATTGACAACTTATTTATCTTCTGACAGATACTATACATTTCCTCCTTAACCCACTATAATCTTTTTCCATCTGAAAGAATAACTGCAGTCAGTATACCATCAAATTCATTGGCTTTTTCTTATGATTTGGTCTTCGGCATGGCTGAGATTTTTGGTAACTTTGAAATCAGTTACATGGAACTTGCTCTTCCTTTATCCTTCTGGGGCTTGATCCCCTTGGTTCTCCTTTGTCTCAACTTTAAAATAATTACCTTCTCTCTCATAATTCAGGCTACATACAAACTATCTCTTTTTCTACCTGTCCTGTTTCTTCTGTCACAGTGATCTTATTAAGACATTTATTTCATCTTTCTGGCTTTTTACTCAAAAGCCTTCTTACTTTTATGAGATTAAGGTTGAACATCCTAGCCTGGACCATTATGTTCTTGGATTAGCAGGCTCCTATAACAACACTTTCAGTAGCTTATCCCAATAAAAATGTATTTTCCACTCATGTAAATTCCAGTTGAAAGTACAGAAGGGCTTCTGCTCCACGTAGTCCTTTAGAAACACAGAAAGGGGTACTGTGATTTTCTGCTTGGACCCAAAGTCAAAACAGCAAATGGGAAAGAGAAAAAGTAGAGGATCACACCAGAGGTTTTTATGAGTCAGGCTTCCTGTCCACATTCCATTCTCTAGAATCAGTCACATGGCTAAAATAGCTACAAAGAAATCTGGGAAATGTGCTCAGGAACAAAAAATAAAAAATGAATTTATTGAAAAACTATTCAGTCATTGTCACAATTCTGTACCATGTGTTAGAAACTAATTTCTAAAAATTTTCAAGCCTCCATAAAATACAGCCAACCTTATTGATTCATTTTTTCCTATCTTGTATCTGTTTATATTGCTTTTCAGCAAATAAGGCTACCCTTCACTTTAACTGGTCTCCCCCTTCTCTGCACATCTAAACTCTGTATACCTTTCAAAGTTTGGTTTAAGTTCACATGATCTATAAAGCTTTCCTAACTTCTCAGTGGTCTCTGCTTGCTCAAAATAGATAGCACTATATTATTTTTTATTGGCATACAATTCCTGAAATATTAGGAGGCACAATGCCAAGACCATGTGTGCATGGAAGTTAATGGCATGAACTGCAGGATTACCTGGACCAAGAAGTATTTACACATTTTATAGCACCCAAAAGGAAGACTCGCTTATTCCAAAGTAGGAGCCAACTGTGCACATTTCTGTGCATTTTGTGAATGAATATGTGACTAAACAACTTTTAGAGCATCTGCCAATTTCATAATCTAACAGTTCCTTATTCTCTGGAAATCCTTTCAATTGATAATAGGATACCCCAACTCTCATTTTAGTTCAAGGAAGGTCCTGTCTTCCTTTTCTATAACTTTTGGATGCTAAGGTATTTTAAGTAGATTAGATAATGGATAAAGAGCAAGTTTCTGCAGTGTCAAATCAGCCTGTGGTGTTACTGAAAAGTGTTCAGGGGCCCTTAATAGGAATCATCACGGTTGTTTCAACCAAAATTCAGTGGTTACTAGGCCAGGAAGATTCAGAGCTCTTGTGACTGTTCTCTTCCCATGCTAGAGACATGGAAATTATAACTATTATTAACTTTCAGGTGAGTTTTTTAATCAGAATTTTAAATACTAAGTGTAAATTTAGTTTTTTTTTTCCTTTGGAAAAGTAATATTTCTTAACTTAACTCAATGCTTCTCAGGTTGGGATGACAAGCAATAATTATTTGAGAATGAAAACTTTTTTATTCTGTTTTTCAATTTACTGTGTTAATTAATATGTGAAAGTGAAAAAAGACATCTCCATTTTCATATGTTAGTTAGAAATAGCAATATTGACAAGATCAAGTAACTGTTTTGATCATTAAATAATTACAGATGCTATAGAATTTTGAAATGGAATAAAATATAAGCAAATGCCAAAATTCTGCATTACTAAATCACTGCCTTAAACATATGGAACTTTAATTTAAGACAAATGCCTAAGAAGCATGTAATCATAGAAACAATACTAGTATCTAATTCATAAATAGTAGTAGGCAGAAAAAGAACAAAAACATACATGATGCTTAAGTGCATATTATATAAATAAAATAAATATTTTTGACTTTTAAAGAAGTTTTGTATTGTCTAAGAAGTTTGCAGGAGTGCTAACAGCTAGTTCAAAGAATGAAATAGTGAGTTATAATTCTGTGGAAAAAGTAATGTCATAAGTATTTATACATTCTCTAGGAATGTAATAAAACATGCTTCACTAAGTTGGCCTCTTCCTCTCCAGTTGGGAAGAAAAAACAGTGTAGTAAACATGCTGAAGATTTATTTTTTTAAAAAAATGAAACTCAGATCTAATGTCCTGGTATTATGTTAGTTACATGTACAAGGCAAGAGCAAACCTCAGAGGTCTTGAATAAAACAACTGTGTTGCTCTGGTTGGTGTGGTTCAGTTGGTTAGAGCATCATCTTATAACTGAAAGGTTGTGGGTTCAATTCCTGGTCTGGATGTATACCTGGGTTGTGAGTCCAATTCCCAGTCTGGGCACATGTGACCCCTGGTCCAGACATGTACAGATGCAACCAATCAATGGTCTTCTCTTACACATATATTTCTCTCTCCCCCTTCCTCTCACCCTTTCTTTCTCTCTAAAAGCAATGGGAAAAAAAATGTCCTCAGGTGAGGATAAAAACAAATAAATAAATAAAACAACTGTATTAATTATTTTTACAAACATTTGTTAACTACCAATTCTGTAGGATACTATGTATTCTAAGGCAAATTAAATGATCTCAGAAAGATTTAGAAACTAAAATTTATTTCAGTATAGATAATTAGGGCATTTGCCAAAAATGAAGAAAAAAATAATAATGAGTAATATAGAGTCCCAGTTATCCCAACATAAAACCTATTTTTGGCCTCCAAGTATCATGCAGGACTCAACCTCTTGGTCTTCAGCAGAACTGTGCAGATGAAGAGGAAGAAAATCCAACTCATGTATGAAAAACATGCTTTATCACAATGGCACCATCTGTTTCTCTCTCCTCAGTATGTTAATTCCAACTTTTCATAAAAGCTTATCCAATATGAAAATTACTCTCCAAGATCTACCTGTGGCTCAAATCCATACCGAAACAATGTGAACTAGCTCTTGTCGGAAATGCTTGTCATGGTTAAAATCGACAACTATAGGAACAAAACAAGACAAACAATTGTAGACCAAGTGGAAAGGTAAACAAAAGCTGGGGGCAAAAAATGTAGTTTGAGATTTTTTTTAAATTACAGTACAAGACAAATAATGTGTGGTCAATATATTTTAATAAATACTTTAAAATATGAAGATAAGTCTTTCTGTAGAACAGGGCTCAAGAAACTATGCCCCTAAAGATCTGTCTGGCACTCTGCCCCTAAGAAGTTGAATAAATAAAGTTTTATTGGAATACAGTCATGCATATTTGTTCAAATAGGCTATGGCTGCATTTGAGCTAAAGAGGTAGAGTTGAGTTGTTGCTACTGAGACCAAATGACCAACAGAATTTTAAATAGTACTTAAAAAAGTTTGTTAACCCTGATACAGAGTTAGAAACTCTTGTCCTCATTGCCAAACCTACCTGTGTTCCCTCCCACTCCAATCTACTTTTCTTCATTACTCCAAGCTTGGCACAACCTTCAAGTCCTCTCTGCTTTCTTATAGGCTCTGACTACCTAGGAAATTCACCTTAGGCCCAGTTGGGAGTCTGGAGAAAGCCAATTATTTTACACTCTCTTAAATGGATGTATGGAATTGCTGCCTTCTCCTGAAGGAAAAGTTTGTGCTGGAGGAATTTCTTAGAAGAATTATGTAAAAGCAATAGGTACAATAATATACCACATGCACAGTAAAATAAGGTGAGATTACCCAGAATCCCCAGGTCTTTGATGGTGCTGAAAGAGAAGAAAGGAATATAAGTATATGTATAAACTGAAGATTTAAAACAAATATAAGACACCTATGAATCACTAAGATGGATCTGATTCTACGCTTGAGATCTAATGAAAAGCTTTGCCGTGGCTGGCGTAGCTCAGTGGATTGAGCGCGGGCTGCGAACCAAAGCATTGCAGGTTCAATTCCCAGTCAGGGCGCTTTCCTGGGTTGCAGGCCACGGTCCCCAGCAACCGCACATTGATGTTTCTCTCTCTCTCTCTTTCTCCCTCCCTTCCCTCTCTAAAAATAAATAAATAAAATCTTAAAAAAGAAAAAAGCACATAGAAATAAATCTTTAAAAATAAAAAAAAAAAGAAAAGCTTTAATAAATTTTTAAGTAAATTCTACTTGATATTCAATTCCCCGTGTAGGTCATATTCACAGATATCATACTAACGCAAGGAAATTTTAAAAGTGTCCATTAAAGGGAGCATACTTATAAGAGGGTTAGGAAATCATGGCTAAATAGAAATATTGCTTATTTATAGGGGAGCACACACACTTAAGCAGGTAATTCTTTTTCGACTACCAATTATAAGATTCTTTAATACTTATTTTGTCAATATATAAAAGATTATGTAAACAGGAAAGAGGTTATATGCTTTACAAACATTAACTAAATGTAAACTACATTCATGAAAGTCTAATAGTTATTAAAAATAAAAATTTCAATTCCTACTTTTAGGTTTTTAGATCAAATAACCACCCCCTCCCTACCCCCAGTTGAGTTCTGTAATAGTAGAGATCACAGTCTAGTCGTTTCTACTAAGGACACATACAACATTCCCCTCCCACAGACTCATCCTTAAGCAACATTTCCATCAGGCTCACTATATAATAGTTGACAGTTATTGCCAGGCACTGTGCTAGTGCTTTGTTTGCATTAACTCACTTAACCTTTGGCAGAACGATGGAAGAGTGTTATGATTGTCATACTCCATCACGATATTGATCATTAGGCATACCATCACATCACCCACCACCGAGCGAGGAAAGTGTTACCAACTAAATCACAGCATTGCATCAATTGCAAGACTGAACCTGACTTCACAAAAGTTAATTGTAAAAATGTATACTGCTTAGACTTAATTAATGATGGTATTAATCCCATATTTCAGGTGAGAAAACCAGAGCACGAATAAGTAAATTTTCTTTTGTAAGGTCACTTAGCTAGGAAGTGGCAAAATGGTCTGACTACTGAGTCCATGACCTTAAACATTGAGCTCCACTGCATATGAAAGAAAGCCGGAGGTAATATATTGGATTTCTCAAGACACATAAAGGTGTTGGTTGCAGGCACAAATAGCAGGAAGCAAAGTCACAGGAAATATAGTAGCTGCCACAAAGAAGTCTTTTTCTTCCTGTGCCCTATGAATTCTTTCTGTACAAGCTCCTGTTATTTCAATGGTATTTGGGTTATTCATACCTCTCTTTTATTGCATTATAATCATGATTTGCAGAGAGATCAAATGAAAGCAAGAAGGCAAGACCAGTTCGTAAATATGTGTTAATTTAGAACATATTGGGAAAACAATAGTAAGTACCATATATACAGGATTTCCACATGGCAAAAGCCTGCATGTAAATATGGGACACTAAAATTTATATTTTAAGTGTCAAAGTATATATTTACACATTTATATTATAGAAAGTATAGAATTATCAATCAAAGCTATAAATTACATATTTAAATGCAGATAAGATTCTGTTTGTAAAAGGACTTTGGAAATAAAATGTTAAGTAAGATAGGGAACACCTGTGTGTATCCCAATAACTTATGCTGTTACCTGCAGGGAAGAATAAGAGCAACAAAGCTATAAAACTGCCTAAGGGCCAAGACTGTATGTATCTAGCACTTACAACACCTTCTACAACAGTCAATAGGGTGTTGTTTTTTTAAATAAAACAATTTTATGACTCTTTATATGTTCACTATAAAAGCAAACCCTTTGTTCATTTAGCAAGTTCTGTGTTTTGGTAAATGATGATACATATCTTTTGATGATAACAATTTTATCTTTTACCAAAACACACATACACACATAGATCATGTATATGGTATTGGATGAGTGTGACTTCTCAATATGAAGTGTGCGATTTCAGGTTTTTCAGTGTGTGAAACTGAAGTAAATTTTCAGTAGTTTAGGACTTTGGAGGGCTGGAAAAAGGGGAGAACCTTTATGTATTCCAAACAGCCTTAGCGATCAAAGCACAGGCTGTGTGCTTTGTAAATTTGTTCTTGAGACAATGGAAGAGGAGATGGAACTTCACAATTTATGATTGTACTGACCCTCACTTGGTCATTAGTGACGATGCCTCTTGAAGTGAGGTTTGCAGTAATTTTTTGAGATCTACTCTGGATGAGACCACAGCCACTCTAGATCATATGTTTTATCTTACTCAGACCCAAAGAATTTGAACCCAAAATGAAACCTGCTTGCTTTACATCATATTCAGACTGAGTTTTACTTTCTAAAGCCAGAGTCCATTTCATTCTAATTGCAGTTATTTTGTCCTATCTCATCTCCTATAATCAAAGTATCATTGTAAAATGTTAAAAAAAAAAAACAACTATAGATGTCAGGAGTAATTGGAAATGATACAGAATGTAACAATTTTATGATTCATGAGTTAGTCTTCTATAAAAATATAAACTGAAAAGGGGTTTTATATCTGGCATGCTCTGGATGTAGTGTTAGCAAAGAACTGGAATGAGAGAGGAAAAGTGGCAAAGGACAGAAGGGGAAAAATTAAAAGTCTGTGTAGAACAATGATTGTTTACTTTAAATGCAAGGGATATTCTTTTGAAGTGAATATTGTGCTAAGTGTTAAGCCAAAACCAAAATTATATGAATGGAAAGAAAGTAAAGGCTTTGAGTTCCCAATGGATTTTTAAAATTCCTGTGGAAAGTTTGATGGGCTGTCTTTCTTCTTATAAATAAACTGTTGTGGTTTGAAGACATGTCTTGCGTCTTGGTTTATTTAATTCTGAATAGCAGAAAGAAAGAGTCACTTCGTGGGTAATACACAATATATTGGCATTCAGAGTAAATACAACAGATCATGTTTAAACTGAAAAGTTTCCATGTCAGAATAAAATCCAAAAGGCAGTATTAAAAAAAGGCATTGTGGTTGTAAAGAAAATCCCAGGTCTATAAAAATAATTTAAACTAAATTATAACAAAAAGAAATTCCTTATTGAGTAGATAAATTCAACGTAGCCAGTTTGATTTCAATTATTAAACATTTTCTCTGTTATTCTAGAAGCAGAATGTACAGTCAAATTTGAAAAATCATTAGTAGAAAATAGGTTGTTGGATGTGTATTACCATCTAATTCATAAACTCCAAATTTCTCCTCATAATTTTACTGACTTATATCCAGGTAACCTGTGATAAAATTGGCTAAGAATAGGCATAATATATGCTTTTTTTAATATTTAGAAAAACACATTTTGATTTTTATAGTTATAGAGCCTTTGGCTATATTTTAATCATAAATAAATCTTTATACAAATGGTCCTTGGAAAAACAGATATTTGAAATTTTTTTCCAGTGATCTTAGTTTGACCTTACCTGAGCATTCTGATGCATATATAAAATCAGATTGGAAATGTTTAAAACCTCAAAAAATCTGTGGAAAACCAGGAGGAATTATAAATCTTAGAAAAATTGAACTGATCTCAAGAAAATCATATTTCTAAATTTATACCCACTTTGAAAGTCTAATAAAATCAGTGCTTTATACAATGCAGAATCTAGACCTCTCTATTGAATCATAAGTAGGTGTCCCTCACATACATGAAGTTTTCCTCTAATGGGGTCATAGCCCTCTATTCACTACAACATTCTGGGGGAGGAGGGAGAATGACAAGAATAAACAGGAGAGGGAAACGATACCCACACTCAGAAACAAATCTAGGACACCATCCAATAGTTTTAAGTTTTTTTGGATGAAAAGGTACAATATTTACATTTGTGACTAATTTACAACAACTATCCTGAACAAGTATATTCAACTTTTTTACCCCTCTCTTCTGTTTTATAAGGTCTATAAATTAAAAACAATTTTTCCCCATACAAGAAATCATTCTGTTTTATCTTTTTAAGAGTTTAAAGTCACAGCCTTTCAATATCTTCTAGTGTTGGAAATTCAACATATTCATGTCTGTAATATGCCAACCTACCTTTTTCTGACATTTTCACACATTTACTCCAGCAGGAATTTCCCAAAAGTGTACACAGGAAGACTACATGCATTAGAATCAACGAGGCACATTTTAAAAATATAGATTCTGGGACTGCAGCCCAACCCTGCAAAGTAGGAACCTCAGCAAATGGGATGTGGACATCTACATGTTTTATAAGAACTCCACCTGATTCTTTTGGGTATTCTGTTTTGAGAGTCATCTGTAACAGTCACTCGAAGATGACTGAGAGTGAGGAAATGAAGAGAAACAAAGGCTAATTTGGTGGATATTTATAACAGAACAACAAAAAGAGTATATAAAAGTTATTCAAAGTAGTAGAGAGGAAATAAATCAGGGCTAACAGATAAAATACTCAGTTTCAGATTAGAGATAGAATACAGGTATATACATAAATACATGTATGCATGCATACATACATACACACAGAGAGAGATGCATAGGTAGATATTCTTCATACATCAAGGGCAGTAGATATCCAAGGAAAAAGACATTTTCAAAAAGTAGGCTGCATTATCTCTTCCAATGACATTCTTACAAAGTGTGCACATTATCTTCATTTTCATCATACAATCACCAATATCTTACAGATATTGTGAGATCTTGTCATAAAAATTGTTAACTTCATTAAGACAAACTTCTTTGTGTCATGTGTGCTGATTTGAGCACTGAATTATAAACTCTAATTTTTAATACAGAGATTTACTGGGACCTCCATGGTCACAGGATAATTTTGAGATATTATATGAAATAAGAAATCACTCCCTAAATTTTCCTGATCTGAAAATGCAATAGTTAAACATCTATCAAATGAACTTATAACGAGCTGAAATAATGAAGAGTAACCATATAACTAAGATTCATATAAAATGTTAGTAATAAAATTATAGCCTTACTTTTGGACATATTCAGCAAAATTTAATAATTTAATTCAAAATATCATTATGTTTCAAGCTATATTTGAAAATAATTTTTCATCAAGCAATAAAGATTTAAATTAACTTTCCACATAACATGTTCAAAAAATCTATTTGGATGAACTAACTAATGAGTTAATGAATGGCTAGGAAACCCACACACTAATTCATGCAAATTTAACATTTACCATTTAGGGGAGATAAAAAAGTCTTTAAAAATTTTAGTGTTTTAACTTTGAAAAGGAAATATCCTAATAATCTCCTTAAAATTTTATATATTGATATAGTTAAATAGTCTTCAGGGATTTCATGAAAACTATTTAAGTTTTCTGATAATTTGCTACTACTTATCCCTCTGCCAAGATTATCAGAGACTATGAACAGAAACAAAATATAAAGCAGTTTGGCTGCAAAGGTTGTAGGGTCCTGAAGAGACATAGGCTCTAGTAGCACACTGCCTGAGCAGGAAGACTGACTCACTGCTTCACTACGTGATGTAGAGAAATGGATTTGCTTGGCTAGGCCCATTGTCTTTTGTGTAAAATGGAAACGATGGTGGGTAACAGTAACTGCCTCTTAAAATAATGTGGAAATCTAAAGAGATCATTCACTCCCCGGTGCACAGCATATCCCCAATAACTGTCTGTGATGATTGTTTTTCTATCCAATTTTAATTTTTGTCACAGCAAGCTTACTTTTCTCATTGCATCTTCAAAATAATTTAATTTGAAATTATAAATTATAGTTATAATAACACTGCTTTTCACTGGTGTATAACATATATAATATGTTATGTATTTTGTGTGCATATATGTGTGTGTCTGTGGATAGATTGATAGATGCTGTAATATGTGTCTTTGAATGAAAAGGTCTAGCTGTTAAATAAAATGTGAAAGCCAACATAATATTATTTACCATAAACAAGAATTTAAAAAAATAGAATTCCAAGTGTATCTGTCCATTTATATATATTACTTAATATGTCTTCTAGTAAGCCTATAAAGTATGCATTATTATTTTTATTTCTGTTTTACAGGTGAGAAATGTGAGCCTCAAAGACCTTGCCCACAGCCACAGAGCCAGAAAAGGGAAGAAGACCTATGATTAAAAACATTTGACTGCAACACCTATGGTTTTCATATTATATACATTGCTTTACACCAGTGCAAGACTTTTAGCACCTAAAACATTTAACTAACCTAACTTTAGAACAGGTAACACGTAAACCAATAAAGGGTGTGAAGCATACCAGTGGAGAGGGGAGGGACTAAGCTGATGAATGTCTGGGATCTACATTTTCTGGCCAAACTGACCCTCTACTCTCCACTGCATTCTAAGATGATTTTGCCATGGTGTCCATTTCCTTAAATGACTGCTGTCTGCAGCTACTTAAATCCATTCAGTAGCCATCCTGGAGAAGAATGCCTGAAATGAAACAGCTGCAAGGTTCAGATGCCCCTGTCAATCTCATTTGTCATCTTCCATCAAAGCCATCTTAGTCCGATGAGTATTCTTAGTTCAGGCCTACTTAGTTGGCTGAATCACTGTGACCTTTCTTTTTATGGCAATCTATTCAAATGGCTTCCCCTGCCCTGTAGCTCCCATTCACACTGTTGTTCTACAAACTCTATTTCAGATAACTCTTTAGGAGAGAGGTTTTATGAATAGTGTCCTACAACTAAATGTAGTTCTTTTATTTTTTAAATGAACTGTAAAAACATAGGTCACCAATAGTAATTCTTGATGGTAAGCTATTTGCAAATCTCATCCAGAGAGAAGTTTGAATTACTATGGTTGATGGCTGCTGTGAAAATTAGAATCATGTTGTGTTGTTTATGAATACATGGTCAGTTCTAGCATAGGAAGCTATGAACTCCCTTTACTTGGTTGAGTGTACGAGTATTTCTATCATTTCTGATTTAGTTTTTTTACTGCCTACCACAGGAAGCTAAAATTGCAGCAATTTCCAGGGTCAGATGGGGAGAGAAGTCCTGGATGAAATTTAGACAGAACCACATACTTCCCTTCCCCAAACCCCCCAAGATGTGGCCCCTGGAAAAGGCCTTTCATAAAGAGGACCTATCAGTTAAACGTCTCCTTTGTGGGCAGATCTGGCTCCGGCTATGTCTAAAGGTGTATAAAGAGAGTGGAAGTTTTTACAGCAATTGCCCAAAATTGTGTTTTAATTTCCATACACACATTTGGAATGTTGTGTTATTTTTAGTTTTTGCCATCACTGTTCAAACAAAGCAGCAGGTTACAACTTTTTTTTTTCAAATCATATAAAAACCTCATATAACAAAAGTCCAGTTCTATTTTAGACCAAGTAAATACAGACAAGCAGACCTGAGACCTCCTCTTGTCTTTTGGCTCTGCTTCAGTTTGAACTAAGAGAAGGCTTTCTGGGGAAAAAATGAAAATTATAATTCTTAAAATGAGACTAAATTTAGGAATCCTAACAAGCAATAGCTCTGCATACAGTTGTTTTCAAGTCCAGGAAGAAAAACCTGTGAAATATAAGACATTAGGTACCACGTCCTTTTGAATTGTTTTCATTTTGAGGACAATGCACATGGGTGTGTATTCTGACAGCATGTTTTGAAATAATAACCATGGAGACTAATTCAGTTCTTTATTCACATAATCAGCAAACATTTATTAAATGTGCACTATGTGTAGAGCCTTAGGTTGAATTGGGAGGAAAACAATGTCTTCATCCAGACCTGGCCCTTAATGAGTCACACAGTCTAGAGGGGAGATCAAACTATAAACAAATCATTACAACACAATGTGGAAAGTATTGACAAGTGTGTGCATAAAGTGCGATGAGAACACTGAACACTGAAGAATGAGCAACTAGCCATGCAGGAAATAAAAGAAAAGGAATGAAGAAACTCTTTACCAGAGACGTGGTATTTTAGCTGAACTGTTCAGTCAAAAATGGGTCAGAGTATTCCAGAAGATAAATAGGCAAAGGCCCTAAAGGAATAAAGCATATATTACATTCAGACAACCAGAGCAATCCATGCTAGATTTCAGGATGGATTTTCAAAGTAGGAAAGGGCCAAAGTTTCCTGATGACTTCTGAAGAATCTGAGCCTTATCCTGGAAGCAGTGGAAGCTTTCAAAAAACTCTTAAGTTATAACAAGCTAGCACAGCAGTGTAGACAGGAAAACAGAAGGACCCAAATTAAGCCAGTAAGAATGGAGAGAAATGGATAAAAACAGGAATGTCTAGGAGAAAGAATCAGAAGCCTTGGGCATCAGATGAATTGAGAAGGCCGAGGGAAAAAAATGAATTCGGAATTAAATTCAATAACCTCATAGGAGACTTTTAGCTGAATGATGGAATACTCAGCTCAAAAGAGCAAAAATAATGAGTCTCATAGAAGTTCAGTGTGCAGAGGTGGAAGAGCCATGCAGAGAGTTTTATCAGGGCAGATCTGCTTCTCTGCAACTTCCTCACTGCTCACTTCCACCTGTTGGGCTTTCTACTCAACTGGCCCTCCTGATGGCAAAGAGAGGGCTGCCAGCTCTACCTAGGTTACATGCCATCTGGTTAACATAACAGAAAAGAGAGATAGTGTCTCCTACAACCAGAGCTTTGTTATTACTGGACTAGCGTAGGTCTTTTGCCTACCCTAATCAGTATGTGTGGCAGTGAGATGCCATCTGCTAATCAGCTTGGGCCAAGGTTTCCAGAAGCAATCACAATGTCAAGGAAGACAAAATTATCCTCATTTAGACTTGTCTGGTCCCACCTGTGGGACTTGGAATCAGATCAATTCCATTGAAACTACATGGCTGCTACACAACTGAATCAAGAGTAGAATATACGGGGGGGGGGGGTCAAAGGAATTTATTTATAACAAAGTGTGTATTTATTCTTACATGTTTAAACTTCAGTCACCTTCAAACTATTCCCCATTTGATGCAATATACCTATCAAGACATTTTTTCCACTGCTCAAAACAGTTTTGAACTTGTCAATTCAAATGCCTTTTAGTGCTTCTGCAAAGACTGTTTTCAACCTGGAAACAAACAAAAAAAAGTCTCTCTGGGTGAGACTGGATGAGTACAGAGGGTGGCACATGGAAGTCATGGTGTTTTTGGTCAAAAACTGCTGAACACTAAGCCTAGTGTGGGCAGGTGCACTCGTAAACCACCCATCATGAATGAGCTAACGTGTTGAGTTTTCAAAAATAATTCACTGAAACCTAACGCAGCCTCTCACAATAACACCAGCAGATACACTGATTGATGGGTTCCTAGAACATTCACCTAGCATGGAAGCCTGCCCTACAAGGGGCCCACCCTCCAGAAGATCACTCCATTTTGGGGGGTCCCCCTTGTGTGTGAGGTAGACACTACGATGCCCACTGATATGCTGAATGAAACCATTCTTTAGATGTATTGCTGTGTAAGAAAGTGGTCCAGACTGATTTGTTCAAGCAATTTCCAGGCTGAGGAATGAACTGCTTTTATTTATTCACTGTTCCTGCAGAATAATACTATTCAGTAGTTGGCAGACTCCTACCTGAGATAGCCAAAGACAGGTATTTAGATTTTTAATATATTTCTTTAAAATATGATATCTTGGACAGTTATCTGAGAATTCTGTAATTTGGATAAAGTCTACAATTTCTCCTACTTTTCCTAACTATTTAGGAATCAATTAACAATTTCAACTTTTAAGGATGCCCTAATATATGTTCCTAGTATATTGACCAAGAAGATAAGTTTTCTACTGTTACATTTATATTTTTGTATATTTATATTTAATTTTCAGGCTTCTATCAAAATTATAAATATCCAGGCTACATACTAAGAAATTTGCCATTCAAAAACACGTAATGTGTTTAAAATTCTTACTTAAAACTTATGACAAGAAAAAAAATTAGTAATCCTATATGGGAATGTTTGTTGACCAGACTTGTTATGGTGATCATTTCAGAATGTATGCAGGTTTTGATTCATTATGTTGTGCATCTGAAACTAATATATGCCAATCATACCTAAATTTAGAAAATAGAAAAAATAATATGTATGGATCTGTTATTGTTTAATATAAGCAAAAACATGGATACTAGCTATTATGTTAATTTTTAAAGATGATTTCATGCCAATATATCAATAAGGTATCCTTAAATGAAATTCATTCATAAACAAGACTCAAACCTATTTGCTCATTTGGTACTTTGTAAATAGGGTTTAGAAGATTCAATAAGGAATGATGCGTGAGGTCAGCCAGATGAGGCAAAAGCCAGTTATATCATTTACTAATCATATGACCTAAAGAATATCAAGTATGTTACCTTTATCTTTGGATGTCAGTGTTGTCATCTATAAAATGGATTCAATAACATGCAGCTCAAAACACAAAAATAAACATCAGAGGTTATAATAAACATAGTGGACCTGGCCTATAAAGTGGTTGAGACCTTCGTTTACTGGTTGACAACTACACAATGAACAAAAGTATACTTGAAGCAGAGTATACAAAGTAAAAGCTTAGTAAACACCATTCTCTATTTTATAAGATAAAAATTAGTAGTGTTTCTGAAAACATCTTCTACGGCTTATTAAAGGAACTGTAAATGTCCACCACAGTTTCATAGGTGAGACTGTCTTTCCTTTCTCATCTAGTAGACAGAAATAACAGCCACACTCCTTCATTATTCTTATGAATAAAGTCTTAAGATTCAAGCTTGATTTTTGGAATCAGGTTCATCTTCCTGTTGCTTATTATAAAGAAACTATGAATTGGTTTGAAATTAAATACATTGCCTTGGAAATTGAAAACACATGTATAGTTTTCAGAATATTAAAAGTTTTCAACCAAAGGAAGTAGTAAAAGTACTGCTTAAGTAAATTTTAATATTTCCTTTGCTATCTGAGGGAGACTACACATTTTGGATTGTGTAAAGGAGGGAATGTAGTTTTAAAATGTGATTTATTTTACTGTGGAATTTAACAGCACCTGCTTTGTTTTCATTGGAATCCTTTCAAGCACTTTCTCAAGTAAGCATTACACTTGCCTAAAGGGAGCTGAACATCTATGAGTTTAGCTGAGTGTAACCATAACAATGAAAAGACTGTTTTTAGCATACACTCTGTATTGTACTGTATGTTATCAGTGTTTAATGAATGTACTGAGAGACGATCAGTCCAATAAATTATAACAATATCTAAAGATATGTGTGCATTGATGTTTGATTGCCATCTTGCCACAATAAAAAAACACAAAATTGTCTCTTTTTAAAGATCCTTCAAAATATTTTTTAAAGAATTTTATTTTAAAATATTGGTTTGCATTAAATTAAGGGAAGTACATACATATGTATACACATAAATATATCCACGTGTGTGTGTAATTGAGCCATGGGTTTTCTTTTTTTAATTTATTTTTTATTGTATGTTTTTCCATCATGGTTTTCCAATCCCACTTTTCTCTAGAATCTGGTTTGTCTACACTGCCCCAGAAGCTACATAGATCTAGGTGATGACCACACAGTAGTTACAGACCATGGAAGTGTTCCTTTTCTAGTCTTCTTGATCATCACTAGTCTACATCTACCTTGTTAAACTTATTGCAGAGCGTTTTGACTTACACAATACTAGAGGTTTCAGTCCCTGGTGGATTGCCCTTAAATGATATCATTGTCAAAACCTCAACTTGTACAGATGAAGCTGCAGAAAAAAAGTATTTGATCTAAGAACTTCTGTGGCATCACCTTTCTTCTTCTTTTTTTAAAAATGTTTTTATTGTTGTTCAATTACAGTTGTCAACATTTGTCCCCCATTACTCTCCCTTGCCCTACCCATTCCCCTCATCTCCCACTTTCAATTCCTCCCATTGTCTTTGTCGATGGGTCCTTTATACATGCCCCTTGACTTGTATAACCCTTCCCCTTCTTTCCACCGTAATCCTCCTCCCCTCTGCCTCCTCCCCTCTGGTCACTGTCAGTTTGTTCTTTATTTCCAAGTCTCTGGTTCTATTTTGCTCACTTGTTTGTTTTGTTAATTAGATTCCACTTAGGGGTGAGATCGTATGGTATTTGTCCCTCACCATCTGGCTTATTTCACTTAGCATAATACTCTCCAGTTCCATCCATGCTGTTGCAAAGGGTAGAAGCTCTTCTTTCTTTCTGATGTATAGTGTTCCATTATGTAAATGTACCATCACTTTTCTTCGTCTCCATGACACCCTTCTCATGCGCTTTTATGACTTTCTTATCAATTCCCTGGATGCTTTTGTTCTGTCTCTTTAATTATGTCCCTTTTCTCACTCAGAACTTAAATATTGAAGTTTCACAGGGTCTTGCAAAACACACTTTGCTCTTCATTAATACCTACCACCAATTACATTTTAAATTCTGTTCCAGGCAAAAGAGTATAGCTTCAATGTAGAGAATGGGAAGTCAGTGTCAGCATAAACTTTGCTCTAGGTGAGGTTGTAATGTGGTTCAACCAAATAGATAAAGTTCACCAAGGTTCTCATTGTATCAGAATCTTTAAGTTTATTTGCCCACCTGAGTTATATAGAGAGACCATGCCTGAAGACTCTAGTTCACTACATAGTTATGACATCTCAGGAACATATACAATAAAATCTAATCATATAATTCTCTTTTACTTTGTAGATTCAGCTACATATGCTGCCCGTGATATCAACAGCATTTTTTACTCCATCATAAAACCTGTTAGGTAAGTGAAAAGCAACATTTCAAGACACAGAGCTTGGGATTTTAGATGAAAACACATTTGGACTGTATACATACACCTTTTTTTTTTACAAATAAGTAAGTGAGTTTGACTTTTTTTTTACATTTTTGCAGAATGACAGGTATGTAAGTTGACAATTTTAATATCTGAAAAAGATTTTATTTATTTAGGTTACATATTGACTATTTACAGTACTTTTATATAAAGACAGTGTATGGCACCAACACAATTTTATGCACATGTACATATAGATCACAAGAATTATAATAATTATGTTTCTTTTTATTAAAATATGAATGCTTATGCATGAATTGATAATTTTTCTAATTCTATCTATGTAGAACACATATCTTTGTGTGCCAAATAAAACAAAATATTTAAGGCCTTTAAATTAGAAAAAAAACTGTGATTTATAATTATGGACTATCTTAATAACTTAACTTAGATGTTGTTTTTCTTTACTAACATTACAATTCTCAAACAGAAACAAACTATGGATACTTGTTAAATAATTCTTTTTAGTTGATAACATATGAGGAAGGGTAGTAATATATTCTAATTGTTACATGAAATTATGCAGTTCTCTCATCAATACTCCAGAATTCTCACAGTCATACTATCATATGCTAGAAAGAGACCAGAAAGCCTCTGAATATTATAATTCAGAATAATTTCAAACATAAAATAACATTAGGTGATTGTACATACTTTATTTTACCCTCTATTAATTTTCAAGTAAAATAAGATGCACACAAATAAATATACACATATGTGTGTGTACATATAGACCTGCCCAGAAGGTATCCAGCCATGTAATATGAAAAATAGAGACATTTATTGAAGAAGATACAAGATATAAGAAACATTGTACATAGGACAATGACACCTCAGTCCCCTTCCAAGTAAGCACCTTGGCACCTCACAGAGTTCTCCCAGTCCCCATCAGCTGCCCCATCATATTTTCCTAAATCTCACCAACAGTCTGAAATCTCTTCCCTTTCAAAAGTAATTTTAGTTTGGGGGAAAAGCCAGAAGTTGCAGTGTGCCAAATATAGGCTGTAGTGGGGTGAGTCACCTGGGCCATTTGATGTTTCACCAAAAAACTCTGCATGAGATGTAATGCATGAGCAGGCACATTGTTGTGATGAAGCTGCCAATCACCAGTTGCCCACAGTTGCAGCCTTCTGAAACATTCAAATAGTTTCCACAGAGGAACGTTCAAGCTTAATACAAAATTAAATGCAGATTTGTTGTTCTACTTGCCCAGTCATTTTGAATGTGATGGCTATACAGTGCACGTACTCACTCAAGGGCATCTACTGCCCCACTGACTGGTACAGTGAAGTCATCATTGTTCATGCATGTGCAGTCCAGCCCAATCTCCTTGCCTGCCTGGTTACATCAATGCCACACAAACTGTTCTCATTGTATTAACAATGGTTGGACTTTCTCTGGAGAGACTTTCTCTATACATATGAAATAGCTTACAGCATAAATATTTAATAAAGTATAAGTTCCATTGCACCCAACTAGAGTTTGTAGAACTATCTCTAGTTCCAAATAATATGGACACAAAATGAATATTTAGAATTTTATCAATTTTTAGGATGGTTATTTTAAGTCAGAGATTGAATGTGAAAACATCTTTTCAGAAATCATGTTTTTAGTAATTTTTTTCTTCATCCTCTATAGATTTGAAAAGAAAATCTAAATTATTATTAGATAACCAATAGTTTTTGCTGATACATTTTTTTCAGCATTTGACATGACATACTTTGCAAGCAACACATGCGTACCATTTGATAATAATGAAACCATAGTTTATGGCACTAGATGTAACAAAAGTGTTTTACTGAACACAAGATTAATATCAAGATTCTGTCATATGACTGCAGTGAATGAGGGTTTCTCAACCTTGGTACTAATGACACTTTGGACCATAAAAATTTTTGTTTTGGGGTGTGTGTTTTGTATTGTTGGATATTTATCAGCATAGTTGACCATTCCTGGTATATTTCCACAGCTTGTACGTCCTCCCACCCAGTCATTTCAATTAAAATGTTTCCAGACATTGCCACATGTCTCCAAGGGCAATATCACCTCAGGTTGAGAATCACTGTGTTAGATACCTTAAGTAATATTGCAAAAATTCTAAATGCCTAAACCAGGTTTACTAAGGCAAAAATTGCATTGGGGAAAAATGAGACACTTAAACCAATAAAAGCAAGTTTTAAATGCAGCATTTTAAAAAACTCCTTTCTTTCTCCTCAATTCAGACAAAAAGCCACACCAGAAGTTAAAGCAAAACATCCTGATTAAATTAGCACCAACTTCACTGGTGGCCAGCAATTGGCTCCCTAACAGGGTGTGGCAAGAAACGAAAGTTTCTTCTCTTCAGGGGCTGCCTCCCTGCAACTGCTTTTATTTGGGCAGTAGCCTGAAGCAACCCATCTTTTATTGGAACCATGATTGATGCAAGTTCATTGTTTTCCTTTGTGGAACCCCGAAGGACACAATGTTTATTGTTGATTTCCTCTACACAGTGTCAGTCTATGCAGCCTAAGTAGTATGGTGTCCAAACTTGGGTTTGGCAACCTCTAGCCTCCAAGCTCAATCCCGCACAGATACTGGTCAATGCCAGGCGTGGCTTAACATTTAAGAATTCCTTTTGCCAAATAACATAGCACACATGGTTTATCCAGATGTTGGGAGTTAGTCTCAGAGAACCAGTCGTTCTCTAAATTGGAGGAAAAACACAACCACAAATCTACTCTGTCTGATGTTCTTCAAGGTCTTGGCCTCTACATTTTGGCACTATATCCAGTATTCTGTACTCAGGATCCTTAAAGTTGTGTGTTGTCAGAAGACAATGACCTTGGCTAACTTAAATCAGGTGCTCCAGCAGCATATGGTGACTTGACTTCATCACAAGTAGATACTACTCATCAGTGTCCCCCTAGAACATGCCATCTCCACTTTTTGAGTCTTCGCATATATTTTCAGTAAAATATATGGCCACCCACATCACACCTTTTCCTGCTATGTTTACATGCTACACAAGTGTCTAAATTTCCCTGTGAGCTATAAGTGTCCATGGTAAGGAAATGCAGAAGAGCTCATTTAAGCTTCACTATATTGCAAATTCCTGAGGCCTTCTCTTGATCCATCCACTCTATTCCAGGCCCTTCTAACTTTTGCCAAACTCTGAAGTTGGCTTATTTAGGCAATGGAGAATAAGAAAGTCAGGTCACAAACATGCTCTGTTTGGGCCAAGGCTGTAGAACCACTCCACTGGCCATGCTGAGGAATGTGAGTTCCTGGGACCATCCCATGTGTCTGGCTCTAGGCTCCAAAATACCATCAACAACAAGCATCCAGTTGGCAACCATATCTTTCGGACTTGCTCATAAACATACACCTATATATATCCACATATCACATTTCCCTGTCCAATGAGGTAAGGTGCCTTTTTTTGCCTTGAGTTTCTAGTAATAACCTAAACTATGATGGGCTAAAATGTCATACAGCTTATGATCATATCCACAAGTGCTTTCTTAAGAGGTGTACTAACACCATGGCTTCCAATTTCAGTATTTTTAAATTCACTTGCACATTAAAAACCCCATACCTCTGGTATTGAAAAACAAGTGTGCAGATAATACAGAAACACATTCTGCCCATGAACAAGAAGACTGCTGAGCTTGTTTCAGTGTCAAAATGTCATCTCTGCTGGTAAATGTTATTTTTTTTTTAATTCTCTGAAAAAAATGTTTCTTTTTATCTGTTAAAAATTTAAAGTGAATTGAAAACTCTTTGGAAATGCAATCCCAGTGTGATTGACAGTGACAAGCACACATACCTTGAAAGCTCCACTGTAATGTTTATACTTAATAAAAACAAATACTGTGGCATCTGAGAGTAGCCTAGTCAGCCATGAAGCTTTCTACCTGGCATCTTGTAAATTAATCTGGGTGTTTATGCTGTAGATCATTCATGATGAACATATTGCTATAGCAACATGCATTTCTCCCATTTTTCCTGCTAATTACACTAACATCACCATCAGCTACTAAATCTTTGAATTACTAATGAATGTATGTGAAAAGCAATGTCTTCATAACACTCTTTCAATGTGTTCTTATCTAAAAGTAAGAAAACAAAAGATGTATGTAATTTTATTATTTTCAATTTAACGTTAAATCTTGTCAGTATAAAGTTAATTCATATTCACACTTGAACATGTTAAAGGATTTGGGAGGTGTTTCTATAAAACAACATACATCTCAAAGAGAGAGAATATGGTGATCCCAGGTGGAGTTCTTTCCTCCAGTGCCCATTACCACACCATCTTTACCATTTGTGTCTACATTAAATTAACATTTGACCCCAAGGGAGTGTTATTTAAACCTATAAACTTCTTAGGCTCTTAAGATTCCGTAACTCAAACACCAATATTATAAATATTCAGACCTATTTTAATTAAGCCTTTTGGTTGAGTATCTAATGAAAGACTGCAGAGATTTCAGTTGATATGTAGCATATAGGTAAAACACTTCTGTAAAATTCATGTTCATCAACACTCTAAGGATAAAGAAATACTCATCCTAAGTAATTTTCCAAATCATTACATCTTGAATAGACTCTGTTTAGTATTCATCTCAGTTACACATTTAGTGTTTTGGGAAAAGCTTTCGCTCTCTCAGACCATCAAAGGTCTAAATAGGTCACAGAAATAGACATTTCCTAGTCGTCTACTAACGTAAATTATTAGTGCTCACACCAAATATGTCTAAACATAGCCAAGTTGTTTAGGCCCTAAAACCTGGTTCAAAGCATTAGCAAAAATGAAAAATTCTGACGTAATTCAAGTAGAGAAATATAGAGGTTTTCACCTGCTCAGTGAAGATTGAATGCCAGGGAGATGCAAACGAGGAACAGAAGTGGTGAGAATGATAGCTGGATTCCCCTAGCTAAATAAACTCTACCAATAAAACCTGATGATCATTTGGTGGCTGTTTCAGCCAGACATTCATTGTGATAATTATGAATATGTATAATTATTTCCATGTCTTTCAATGTTCACGTATAGGAATGAGAAAAGAATGTCTATCATGCAGCAATGGAAAACTAATACAATAAGTTAACTATCAAAGAAATAATCATACAGATCATCAAAGCAATTATTACTTATTTGTTGAGGCCAGTGATATTGTTTCTTATGCTATTTATTCCAGAATCAGTAAAATAATACTGAAAACTTTGCAAAGATGGGCTCATCAAACATGTGTGCTCTCCAACAAGACTTTTCTCAGTTGGATGCAGTCATGACACCTCCTTCTTCCTGCGTAATTAGGAGGAGAATCCAAAAAAAGATTTCCCCCTTGAGACTGAAACATTCAACGATTGTTACTTTCGGGATACGGAGTTCAGAAACCTCTGAAATCAAAATGGAGGGCATAGTGAGTGTCAGCTGCCCTGCTGTGCAGGTGAATGGCATATTTAGAATCAGTTTGTTGCTAGTAGGGTTACTATGCATCTGTCACAGGACCCACACAGGCCTCAGGATCTCCCTGCCAGGACATGAAGAAGCTGGTGTAAGTGTGAATATATCTGATGGAAGTTACTTGAGGGTAAATAATTCAAAATAGCAGGTCACTATTTTATTACTCAACAACTCCGCATTCATGATGCATATGTAAGTAACTTACCAAAAGAACGGTTAGAAGAATGAGTACTGCTTGGCCCCTCTATTGGTCCTGACAGGAAAAAAAAAATCTGGCTTCACTACTGGGATGGAATTTAGAAGATATAAATACAAATTTGACTTTTAAAAGTGTGGTGAACAAATGTTGTATATGTTTGTATAAATACACAGAAATGCATAAGCAAATATATAAGAAAAGTAAAAATCAGGTAAGAAGGATTAACAAAGAAAGAGGCAGGTTTTTAATATTTAAACGTTTTTGTTACTCAGCCACTTATAAAACAAGCATGGGCTCCTCTTTTAATTAAAAAAAAACATACTATCAATATACTTTTTAAAAGGAATCTTCTACCTGATAAGAAAGGACATTAGATATTAGGTGTAGAAACGAACTGTTCTTTTACTTCTTGTCTCTTGATTTCTCAGGAATTTTCCATTCTGAAGGGAGACCCATGCCTCAGATTTTTTACTAAAGGAAAATCATTTATAAAGCTTTATAGAGAAAGACTTTTTTTTTTTTTAATTTGTAAAAAATAAATTGCTTTCTAGCTGAGACCATGAAAAGCAAGTTGCAGCTGAGAGTGAATTTTTAATACTTAGTTAAAAGTCCTTGGTAATAAAGGTTTATTATACAAGCATTAACAAATCCTTAATTATATGAGTGGTTGCAACAAGTCCAACTGCATTATCGCAGTGGTTCGGCGCCTTATGTATATATTATGTCTATCTGATTCAATTAGACCTCCAACATAATCAATACAGAAAAGATTAAAACAATTAGCTTCCTTTTTACACTTTTAAAGTTAGTCAGAGAACAGCTTAAAAATAAATCTTTATTCTCCACAATTTGGATTGCATGGGCTGCCAGTACCCAGGGCATTTCCAACATGGTTTATACAATAGTTATCATTGTGTAATTTAAGTTCATTCATACTAATTTTGATGTTTCAGGGGGTGGAAACCTAATCCAAAGTGCTCTTTTAAGAACAGTAAATGAGAAAATATATTTCCAACATTTTGAAGTAACAATAACTACCACAAACACTAGACAATGTTTAAAATATCTCTGATCTATCTTTCTAGAAAAACAAAAACTAGATTTGCCTGTTATCTTATTACTTTACTGAGTCCAGCTAACATTTGATTGAACCAGGATTTTTTATTGTTTTGTTCTGGTCAAAGTGCTACATGCGTCAAAGATGTTTTTACCATAAAAACAAATACAATCATTCAAATATTTAAATATAAATAAAACTTCACTAAACCCCTGTACAGAAAACCTCATAGTCCCATGAAAATGCAAAAACCCAAGGATGCTTTGTTTAGAGACCATCTAAAATAGATCCTCCAAAATGTGATTTGAGTTCACAGCAGACTAACTTTTGTCAACTAAGATCTTCTTTACACCAAGGATGTATCAGTAGAGGAAGCAGCGCAATTCTATGGCAGAAAACTAGGCTGTGATTTGAGTCTCTGCTGCAGACTGCAAAGAGCGCCAGCTGAGGAATCAGAGGATCCCAGTAAAGACCACAAGTAGCTGTGTGGCCTCAGGCAAAGCCCTTTCAGCCGCCTCCCTGCCCCCACATCAGACCTAGATAACAATGTTTTTCTTATCTCAAGGAATTGCAAGAGGATTCAAATGAGATAAAATTACCTTCCTTATCTTTCCTCTTCATCTTTCCTACTCAGAATTATTTACTAGAATTTATAATGTATTATTACCTTTTACATACTTATATATTTATCTTCCCCATTACATTATATGTTCTCCTAATGTATGTAGGAGAACATATTCCCCTTATGTCCTAATTACTGAAGGACCAGAATGTACACTTATGAGGTGAAATATTGCTTGTAAAGAGAAAAGCACAGCATAAATGCAAGGTATTGGGTATAATCTTGCATTAATATTGACTACAGGAATCAGTATAAAGATGGAAATTCCTCTGTGAGGTAGTCAATTCACTCTGAAGGGCATTTTGGTCAGAACTGATGGGATCCACATTTCTCTGAGTTCAGCGCTATAACCAAGGCCATCATCTACTAAGTCCTGGCTTCCTCATTAACAAGTTTCTTATAAAACAACTAGTCTTTGTAGCTTTTCTTTCCTATCTTGATTGAATGAAGTACATTCCAAGGTAGAACTACATGTTAAAATGAATGCAAATAAAACAAATAAAAATGATGATTGTTAAGCTGCAAACTTTATAAATAAGGTCCCCAAATACATCTAAAACTTCTCTTCATTTTAAGGATAGTTTGCACAAACGTGGGCTCTTTATTCTCAAATAAAAAACAAAAAAGAAAGACCCCACATTTCCAGCAAGGACTGTGGCAAACAGTAGGAAAATAGCTTGTTTTTTCTTTCATGTACAAAAAGAAATCAGCTTCAAAGACAACATGGCTGCCTGTGTTCCAACATTACCTGAACATTACCAATGGTTTCTATGCTTCTTTTCTGATAATGGTAAAAATTACCTTTTTTAGCTGCATAAAAATTTCAAAAGTTATTGGCCAGGACCTATTAACTTCTGGTAATCACTCAAATAGTATATAAAAGAATATCTTAATAGCAGATGACCAAAAACATCAAGTTAAAAGTCAGTGGATGCGGATAAAATCATTTTATTTTAGTAATTTTTAAAAATTCCTTAAACAAAACTGAACATTTTTAGATATAAAATAGAATTTAATAGAATAATGTTCATACCATTAGTGCCTGGCTAACAAATGAAAACAAATGATTAAAAAATCAGTATAGTGATTGAGGAAAAAATACAATAAAAATCATTTACAAAAAATCTATATAGTGATTGAGAAACATGTTAATAGACAATACAAGGCTTTGTCCTAATTTTACTTATTAATCTTTAATATAAAGTTCTAATTTAGCATTTCAAGTTACTCATTCTCCTTTTTATCTTTTTCATATGATCTAACATTTGTCATATTTCACCAAGATTTCTTTGCTGCACTATTCTGCAAGTATAAAATTGAAGAAAGAGCATTCAAGTGACTCGAATAAGATCAAATAGTGAATTCATGATAGAGTTGCCAATGCACAAGACTTCTGGTGTCAAAATCTTCATTATTATCTCAGACTACTGTATTGTTCTTTCTGGAGACAAAGAGACAACTTTAAAACTAGTATACTAACTTTAAAAAGAGAAACATTTCTTTATTATTATTATTATTGTTTTATCCTCATGTAAGGGCATTTTTTATTATTTATAGATAGAAAGGAAGGAGGAGACAGAGAAATAGAGTGAAAACGAGAGAGAGAGAGACATCAGTTGGTTGCCTTCTTATACATACCCTGACTGGGGTATGTACCCTGACTAAGAATGGAACATGTAATCTGGGATATGCCCTTCCCCAGGAATCGAACCTGAGATGTTAGTCTACTGGACAATGCTCCAACCAGCCACGATGGCCAGGGCATGGAGAAAAATCATTTCAATTATACTTCATGGAATATTATTGTTTCTCCATTAAAAGGTCAATTTGTAAAATAAATATTTAGATTTAATGTTGAAACTATGGGAAATTAAAAAATAGATGATGAAATATTACTTTATAGAAACTATTTTGAACTTCCCAAAACTCAAATATGATTAATTTATAGTCACTGGAATTTCTTGTCACTTTAGACAAACATCAACAGAGTGGAGAATACCAACTGATAAGCAAATCACATGAGTAGGAAAGAAAAGAGGTAAATACACCATAATTTTGTGATCCATTCATTTACTCATTTACTGATGGGCACTTAGGTTGCTTCTAGCATTTAGCTATTGTAAATTGTGCTGTTATGAACATTGGGTGCTCAGGTTCTTTTGGATTGGTGTTTCAGGATCCTTAGGGTGTAATCCCAGCAATAGAATTGCCAGGTCAAAAGGCATTTCCATTTTTAGTTTTTTGAGGAAATTCCATGATATTTTCCACAGTGGCTGCACCAGTCTGCATTCCCACCAACAATGCACTAGGTTTCCCTTTTCTCCACAACCTCCCCAGCACTTTTTTTTGTTGATTTGTTTATGATGGCCATTCTGACAGTGTGAAGTGGTATCTCATTGTGGTTTTAATTTGCATCTCTCTGATGGCTAGAGATGCTGAGTATCTTTTCATATATCCCTGGGTCCTCTGTATGTCCTCTTTGGAGAAGTGTCTGTTCAGGTCCTTTGTCCATTTTTTAATTGGGTTGTTTGTCTTCCTGAAGTGGAGTTGTGTGTATTTTTTATCTATTTTGGAGATCAAACTCTTGTCTGCAGTATCATTTACAAATATATTTCCCATACAGTTGGTTCTCTTTTCATTTTGCTGATGTTTTCTTTATCCATGCAGAAGCTTCTTATTTTGATGAAGTCCTATTTGTTTATTCTTTCCTTTATGTCCCTTGCAATGGAATACTATGCTGTAGAAAGAAGGAGCTCCTATCTTTTGCGACAGCATGGATGAATCTGGAGAACTTTGTGCTAAGTGGAATAAGCCAGATGGTGAAAGAAAAATACCATATGATTTCACCTATAAGTGGAACCTAATCAACACATCAAACAAGCAAGCAAAATATAACTAGAGACATGGAAATAAAGAACAAACTGACAGTAAACAGAGGTGAGAGGCAGAGGGATAATGGGGGAAAATAGGGGAAAGGTCATCAAGGAACATATACAAAGAACACATAGACAAAGCCAAAGGGGGTAGGATCAAGGGTGGGAGATGGGGAGGGATCGTGTGGGGGCAAGTGGTGGTGGGGAAATGGAGACAACTATACTTAAACAATTAAAAAAAGAAAAAGAAAAGAGGTCGTTTAACTAATTCAAGGAAATATTCAAAATCTAAGTAGGAGTGTTCTAAACTTTTGCCACCGAGGATTTCTCCCTTTCAATATTCACCAAGGAACCCACTTCTTCAAAAATCTACTTCATGGCACAAATTACACTTATTAAGTTTTTAATAAAGATGAGTTGAGTTATTATATACTGAGTTGGTATAATTCCAGCCAAAGGCAAAGTCCCTAATTATCCTTCATAATCTTATCAAGGGTTTATATATACTTCGCCTTGGGTGTATTGAAGCAGGGAAAATACTCACCCTAAAATGTCTACAGATCAATATTGTTAACGATTACATTAAGGAATCCAGTTCCCCCCCACATCCCAATGTCCATAGCTCCCTCCTATTTTGAATATTCATGATATGAAGAGTCATGATGAATTTATCTATCATATGTTTTGGCACTCAACTCTCAAGAACTCCTATTGAACCTACCTCCATAAAATAACTCCAAATTTTATATCTCTCTTTGTTTCATCTTCCACCTTTCCTATTCAAGGCACCTTCATCTTCTCTCTATGGCCCGTCGTAAAAGTTGTGAACCAGGGTTTCCTGCCTTCCTCCTCCTCTCCTTAAAACATATTCTCTACAAAAAAAATTTTGTTTTTTTTAAATGTGTTAATCAGATCATGTTGCCCACCTTCTTAATGTTCTTCAATGATATCTCATTGCATTTAAAATAAGATCTAGATTCTTTTTCTATAACACCTACAAGATGTTATAATGATCTCACCCATTGTGTCTTCTCCAACATTATTTAAAACCATTCCTTTCCTAGACACTGGTCATCAACCTCATTATACTTCTACATGTTCCTCAAATATGTCACATACATTCCTTGTACTTGTCACCACCCCCTGAAATTTCCATCTATCTGATCTCCCCATGGCTAGATCCTTTTCACCATTCAGATCTCACTTCAAAAGGCACTTATTCATATAAGCCTTCCCTGATGCCTTAATCTGTCACAGTCCTTTCACACATCTAACACATTACATTATTTTACCTGTTCATTAGCTCCTTTATCACTATCTGAATGTATCATATTTATTAATCTGTTCCCTTATAAATATCTCCCAAATGAATTGTAAGTTATTTGACAATGAGGATTGGCACATAGTAGGCATTCAATTAATCGCTGTTGAACAGAAAAATGAATAAGCTAATTATTTTAACAACTTATTTGGGAATATGTTTGATCTCCTCTATTAAACATATTCATTATGGATGTTCACCTTTGTTCTTCTTTTCCTGCACATAGTAGATAATCAATCAATCCTTTGAGTGAATGAATGAAAAAAATCCATAAATGATTTTAGTTCCATCAGAGATGTCTGTGCTAGGACACAATGATACACTCTCTGTAATTATGGAGAGCAAATTTTGTAAGTGCAGGACTAAAGAGAAAATTGAGAATCAACCGTTGCCTTTTACTTGAATAAACACGTGGAAACAATAAACTATACTACAAGAGAGAGTGAAATAAATACATCTAGATGATGGGAATTAACACTAGAGAAGAAGATTGTTTGTGAAGATGGCCTTGAGTCCAAAGCATGTGTAGTGATAAACCCCAAAATAAAAATGAAGATGGGGAAGATTTGATTGGCATCTCTATTTTGCAGAAATAAGAAACTCTTAAAAGAGAGTATAAATTATGAATTTTCCCTCTGTTTAGATATAATTTCCACCAACAGGCTTTCTCCTTCCCACAAAGAATTGATTAGGGCATCCAACAGAACCCTCTACTTCCCAGTTTTAGAGAATCTATTTTATTGAATTGTAATTGCCAGTTTACCAGTTTGATATCTCATTGTGTCTAAGCTCCAGAAAGGCAGTCATGTGGATATCTTACTCATCATTTTATCCCCAGCTTCTACCAAAGTACTTATATCATGAAAATGGCTCAATAATTTTTTTTTTAAGTAAGGAAGGAGAGAAGACAGGAGGAAGGTAAGAGAAAGAGAAGGGGGGGTGCAAGCCAGTCTCCTTCCTACTCTGTCCCATCCCTCCGCACACAGCAGTGAGGCGAGCAGCAACTTCTCTGCTGCCCACCACTTGAAAACCTGGAAATGGTTCATCAAGCAAATGTAGTTGGCAAAATAAACTATTAGCACATCAAATATATCTTATTCATAGTAACAAAAAATAAAGCCAGCTCCAACAGTTGTATTTATAGATTGTATCTTTTACAGGCTGTAATTGAAGAAACATTTTAAACATTTATCCAGATTTCAAAACGATGTATTAGTCATTGATTTTAATATATTCTCATACATGTGTTCAATATTTAGGCAATTTACAATCTTTATCTTAATTAAGATTTGCCTTTTTTAACTTGCAGCAAGCTAAATCATATGTACTGTCATTCACAACCATACCTCTAAACTCTATAAACTTCCTTTGTTTGACTAGGCAGGTCCTTATTATAAAACCCGTTCTATAGTAAGGGCATTTGAAAATGTGTATGATACCTTATTTGAAGTTATCCACATGTAATGCTTGAAATATAAGAAGTAAATGCTATGAGAGAAATTTCAATGCCATCTTGTGTGTATTTCAGTCTATTAAAGTCACTCGGAAAAACTATATTGAGTCTATACATGGAAAAACCTGCCCGTTCTTTAAGAGAGAGACTGTCTTGACCTTCAGTTTCATCATTTGTTTTTCAAGAACTACACAGCACAGCAAAATCGCTCCTTGGACAGCACAAGAATGGACAACTGCAGTTTTAAACCCAGATCTACAAAAGGCTTCCTACTCAACAAAGCAATAACTTCACTAATATCAGTTTCTTCAGTTATAAAATGAATCTTTAAGTGAAAATAATACATGAATAATTGATGTAAATATGTAAAAACAATCTAGTTATTTTTCACATTAGCATATTTACTTTTAAATGATACTTTTAATTTGGATTAATGTGAATCACATTGCCAATTTAATGCATTTGTGCACAAAATTTATCATGTCACTTAAGAATTTATGAAACAAAAATAAGGTATTAACTGCCCTCACAATTATTTTCAAAGAGGTCTCAGAAAAGATCCATATACAGTGAAGTAGGTCTAAGCCATTTAATTTTTAGATCCTATTAAAATTGAGATTCCATTTACATTTACAAAAATCTAGCCAGCCATCTAAGACCTGTACTATACTTTCTGCTTTTTGATATAATAAATTAATCTTCAGAACAGTTGTTTACCCATTCCGTTTTTTTGCATGGGGGAGGAAAGACAGCAGTATGAAAAACAGTGAGCACAGAATTTTGAATCAGAGTTCCCAGCTTTGAGTCTTGGGTCCATCCTTTACTACCTGTGCAATCTTGTGAGACTCATTTCCCCTCTCTGAGTGTCCTGAAACTCAGTTTCTTTGTCAGCACACAGTGATAAGAATGTACATACTACTATAACTTAACTGAATGCTTTGAAAATATTACCTAAGGAGCAATGTGTATGCTATATAAATGCTCATGGTTACATTTCCATAATATTTTAAATCAAGTCTCTACTATGGCAACAATTTAAATTTTCCAGACTCAGACTAGGTACGTATTTTTTAACAAACTTTCTGATCTGGGATTAGGGTATTTGCATGAAGTTGAATGCTTCCACAGCTAAACAAAGTCATATCACACAGATTCCTTATACTGAGTATGTTCCTTGACACTGACAAATCTCTGGTTTCCAAAGTGTACAGAAGATTAATGCACTCAGCAAAATAAGAACACAGTGGAATCACCTCACTTTGGATGGTGCTTGGCAGGCCCTCAGTACAATGGGTGAATGAACCGTATCTATGGATAAGATGAAGGTCTTTTTGGTCAATGCTTTTGTGGAAAGACAACAGAACAGTCAATTTTCCTCAAGTTAATTTTGAATCCCATCTCCCTGACTACATTTTAACAAATAAGAATGGGTTGTAGTAATATCCCTGAAGCCTCATACCAAGAGAGATTTTGCAACACAATCCGTTATTATGGGCCAAATTTTCCTTGTAAGGATCAACTTGTCTGTGTATATTGGTACTACCAGGTATCTGTTTACTTTGCTAACCAGTTAAAACATGCAGTAATCTTTTATGTATCTTTAAAACAATGTGAAAAAAAATCATGTTTTTGAGATAAGTCATAGAGCATATTCTTTCCAAGAGAATTTTGGAGCTGTCCTAAAATAATAACATGAAGAGCCATGGAAGATGCTTGAGATAACTAGCACACCAGAGTTGGCACTGGCAAATGCCAGCTAATACAATTTTTATGGAACAAATATATTATTTTGCTGTCTTGAAAATGAACTGCAGATACTGAAATATAATTCCTTTTTAGGAAATTTTTGTAACTTCAATGGATTTAAAGACAAGAACACCAAAAGGTAAAGCACTCTGACATCTGGGATTTCCCTGCTATCAGTTCCAGTGTCTGTCACTGTACTCTTACTGATCATGTGCTTCTTACTTGCTCTGGTGTCTGAAAACTGCCTTTTTCCTACTTAAAGAGTATGTCAGCCACCCTGCTTTCATAGTGTCTCCCCCACCATTAGTCTCTGCCTTACATGGTTTTGTGTTTTTATGGTTCTAACAGTTGTGTGTATTTCTTACTCAGATTGTTTTAAAGGAACAGAGGTTTAGCAAATTGTGGCAATGGAAAAAAGCCTGAAAATTACAGGGGTAGAAGTTGGGAAATACTGTATGCTGTTTTTATGAAAATACAAATTGTTGAGAACAATTTGTAAAATGCAGACATATCTTAAACAGAGAAGCCCTAACATTGTAATATCAAATTTTGGCAGTTATATATGGTTCCTTATTACTTTAACATTCAATTATATTAATGGTAAGTCATTTTCATATTCATTAGATTCCACATGTAGTCTGAAAGGCCTGTACATATGGGAAAATGGTAGAAAACCTTCTTAGCTGCTGGCAAGAAATAGACAGTATTTTGTTCTGGTGTTGTTATTGTCATTGTCCATGTTGGTGGTGATAGTGAGATAATTCTTGTTTCTGTTTTTTTCATTAGACATGAATGTGCAGCAGAATTAGATGTAAAACTGAGTTTCAAACATACTCTCACATTGAAATAACTTCTTGGTTATCTGTCTAGATTTTTACTTATGTAAATATATCATTGATACTTTAAATAATCTGAAAATTGAATTAAATATAATAAAGCCATACAAAAGGCAAACTATACTCATAAGAGTTATTAAAATGTTTTATGTGTTTCTTTGCTAAATAAGCCATAGATATATGAATATCATTTATATAACATTTAATATTTTGTGTTGTTCTGACAGCAACATCAACAATCATACAAAAAAATAAAGTTTCAGACATATCATTTGTCCTAAAAAAATTTTGTTTAAGTGACTGAATGCAAGACTAGTTGACTGAATAACTCCCAGTAAAAAAATGGAAGCTCAGAGAAACTGATTTGTCAGAGATGCCACACTAATACATTTTAAGATCCTGGCCTTGAACATCAGTATTTTTACTCTAATTTCATCATGCTTTTGACTTCCCTATTATTTTCTTTCCAACAATTGGCATTGGCTTTCATCTTCTCTTCTCTTCTGCTGTGTATCTAGGCTATTCTGCACAGGTAAAGTTTGATGCCATTTCAAGTTTATTAACCATATATGGTCATTAATTCATAGCATTTGTTCTTTGATCTCTGGCTGAATCTGGACAGTGGGAGACATTCTGTAGAAGAGATGCACAGAGAATTGGACATACAAATCAGAATCAGGATAGAAGTAAATAGGGAGTAGTTTCTGCTTTAAGAGCAGAATTAAAAAAATACTGTATTCACCTTCATTTCATACTGGAGATTCCACTAAAAGCAATGATATAATCAATAATTCTGGTCTTCCACTTTAAAAAACAGAAAACCTTCGGACCTGTTCTTGATGCAGCATTCTCAACCAGAAAGCTGTTGAGCTGGGAGGTTGGGAGTGCAGAAAGTAACATGTCAAATTGCATTCAATTATGGTTAACAACTATAAACTTAAGTTTGCAAATAATTTAACTTAAACAAAAGTTAGAGTCAATTCAAGCTTATCCTTACAATAAAACCACCCTTCATGCACATCTCAATATTGCTTCTTAACACTTAAAAGTTAGGTGTAATAACCATTGTGACTCTGTGAATTGCTTAGGATTCAAAGTTTAGCTAAGTGTGTCTACAGAAAGGCTGAAGGTTTGAAAATACTCTTCCAGACAGACGAATCCAACCTGCTGAAATGTTGTGTATATACTTCCCAAAAGCTGTAAAATTAGTAAGTAAGCATTCACTAGAGCAATTGATTTCTCAAAGGATGAGAAAATAGGAAAGAAGTACACTTAAATGAATGTAATCGCCCTGGACAGTTAGTCCAATGGACCAAGTGGGATTATTCTTATACAATTATCTTGCCAGATATTGGCTGGAATTTAAGACTAAATGTAAGGAACTTGGAAATATCACACTGTATATGAGTTTCAAATTATATTAATTCCATCCTTTTTAGTGCCCCCTAGGTATGTTCAGAGAGTGATGACATTTTTTTGTAGTCAGATAAAGAAAGGTTTTCCTTAGACAAGGAATTCCATCATTTCTGAACTTCTACAACTGTGTTCTCTACCTATCATTTTCATATGCTTCTTTAACCAGCAAATGATGTGGTAAAATTGTGGGTAGCGGCAGCATGAAGAACAGAACCATTTTAATTTCTCCCATCTGGCATATTAGCATTAATAAAAGATGTTTAAAAGGAGAAGCCTTGAAAGGCTTTCACCTCTTGATTTAACAAGATAATAAGGAAAGCTTGCAATCTGCCACTAAATATAACCGATTAGAATAAGAGTATAATGTGATGATCACCAAGATTAACCTTTGAGACAATTTTCAAAACCCTGCTGATTATAATACAATTATGTTAAGACTAGCACTGAAACTGTTGTTGTTACTTTTTGTACAAATATAATAGAAAATTTTCTATTTCATATAGTATAGATACATAGAACCAAAAGTAAGATATCTACAGTTATCTTATCTATCAAACTGACCATTATGTATCTCCCACTTTATGAAACTAATGCCTTAGTATTATTGCCGAATGGTTGCATTACTGGTGTAGAATACAAACAACATAATATTGATTGTCTATTTCTGTATTTACCTATTTCACCCAGGTTTTCTTTTCGTTTGTTTTTACACTGCCATTCCACTTGCCAATACCTCATTAATGTTTCCCCACTTACCTTGGGCTTTTAATTGGACAAGGGAGAAGATATTCCTTATCTCCTTACCCTGACACTATCTCTATTAAAATGGGATTTGGGGATCATATCCTTCCTAATTGGAAAATTATCTGAGTAGTCTATTCAAGTTTTTCATAGCTCTGTTGGCTGGTCTTTTTGACCACAACCACAATTCAGAAGAACATCATAACTGACAACAACTTAGAGTAATAAAATAAATTGCTCACAAAGGAGTTTAACAAATGTCGTCTCAAATCATTTCTTCCTATTACCCTTGACTGTGCATCAGATGGGGTATTTCAGACGGTACTCTGACAGGATAAGAAACCAAGCTGGGAATGAGATTTTGTTTATAAATGTTCTTGTTTCTACTAAAACAAATTTATAATAGAGTCAACAAGGTCATCTGCTCATTCTGATATCAAGAAGCACCTAGAAAAGCAAGGACAGACCTGGTTACATAAGCCATAATCATGTTAATCACTACCTTAAGTAAAGGCAGAGCTTTTGTTTTGTTTTGTTTTGTTTATTCAAGGCAAAATTTGGTGGTGTGCTGCATAGAGCTTAGAACTGAATAATAGAGGATGTTCTCAACATATCTTTAATGCAAAGTTTAAGTACCTATAGGGCAGGAAACTCATTTATGTAGTGAATCAATAAGTACATAAGAAGTGTATAAATACTTGTTAGTTTAGTTTGGACACATATGGCATCTAATCCTAAAGACCACCTTTGTGCTACTAAGAAAAGAAATTACAAAAGATAGAAGATGGAAAGAAGGAAGGAAAGAGAGAGAAAGGGAAAAACCTGGTGTTTTTGGATAAATGGTTGATTCAGAGCTGAAGTAAGGAAAATACAAGATAGCCTGGAGCATCTTCTAGTAGTAGAGCAAAAAACACATGATTGGAGGGTATGCCCAAAGCACATAGATGCCAACTTTAAAGAGCCCCCAAAGGCCAAAGCTAGAACAATTTGATCAATAAAATAATAGAGTATTGGATTATAGCCCAGAATATAAAATAAATATCCACACATCACATATATAAATAAATGATTGAATAAAGTCATTCAAAGTAAATAAGAGACAAATCCTTAAAGAATAATTACAAATAATATTTGTAGATTGTCACCTCCAAAAGGTAAAACTTAATTCCCCTTCTCTTGAGTAGAGATTAAAATTAGTGATCACTTCTACTGAAAAGAGTATGGAAATAGAAACATAATAACCTTACAGTGGACAAATTCAACAAACACTACTTTAATACAATGAAGACTAACATCACCAGTGATGTCATGTGAGTATAATGTGTTCTTTGACGTCACATTAAAAACATCAGAGAAACCCAGACTGGGGGACATTCAATAGCCCATACCTCATGATTCTCAAGGTCATGAAAAACAGGAAATACTGAGAAATTATCATGGATTAGAGAAGACTGGGGGAACAAGGTAACTAGATGTGGTATATTACTCTCCATCAGATCCTGGACCACTAATGGAAAAACTGGTGAAATCTGAGTAGTATGGAGTTTAGATAATAAGTCTTTTTTTTCATTTTGAGAAACATATTATGCTAATATAAGATGTTAACAATAGGGAAAGCTAGGTAAGGGATATACAGGAACTCTCTGTACTATCTTTTTAACTATTCTGTAAGTCTAAAATTATTCCCAAAGTAATAAGTTCATTCAAAAGTAATTGTCCAAGTGGGGGAAGGGCATATATGGAAAATCTGTGTATCTTTCCCTCAATTTTGCTGTAAACCTTAAACTATTCTAAAAAAAAAATAAAGCTTTAATTTTACAATTATTATTTAGTTACTGAAAAAATAGTGATTTTCATAAATAGAGAGCCCAGAAGTAAACCTTTTCATGCACAATGATTTTCACAAAGGGTACCAAGACCATTCAATGGAGAGAAAACATCATTTCAACAAATGAAGTTGGGAAAACTGGATATATACATGAATAAAGTTGGATTCTGACTTTATATTACATACAAAAAATAATTAAAAATGGATAAAATAAATAAACTTGAGCTAAAACTATAAACCTTTTAGGAGAAAACATAGGGAAAAACTTTGTAACATTGGATCTGACAGTAACTTCTTTGCTACAACACCAAAAAACACGGGCAACCAAAGAAAATAAGTTTGACTTCATTAAACATTTTTGCATTAAAAGACATTATCAACAGAGTGAAAAAAAATCTACAAACTGAGAGAAAATATTTGTGAACCATGTATCTGATATGGAATTGATATCCAAAATATATGAAGAATTCCTATGACTCAACAAAAAAACAAATAACCCACTTTAAAAATGGGCAAGGACTTGACTATACATTTCTCCAAAGAAAATATACAAATATCAGTAAGCACAATAAAAAATGTTCAATATCAATAATCATTGAAGAAATGTAAATCAAAACATCAGTGAGATACCACTGCATGCTCATTAGGATGATAATTACCACAAACAAACAAACAAACATAAAAAACAGAGAAAATAACACATATTAGTGAAGATGTAAATAAACAAAATGTATTCAGCCTTACAAAGGAAGGCAGTTCTGACACAGAGTACAAAATAGATGAACCTTGAAAACATTATGCTAAGTTAAATAAACCAGTCACAATAGGGCAAGTATCTTAATACTCAACTTATATGAGGTACCTGGAGTAGTCAAATTTATAGAGACAAAAAGTAGAATGATGGTTGCCCAGGGTCGCGGGGAGAAAGAAATGGGGAGTTACTATTTGGTGAGTATAGAGTTTCAGTGGAGATGAAGTTCTAAAAATGAGTGATGGTGACGGTAACACAACAATATGAATGCGTTTATTTGCACAGAAATGTACACCTATAAAAATGGGTAAAATGTTGCTTTTGTTGTGTATATTTTACCAAAAAATTTTAAAGATAATTGTCATAATAATATATCTAGTTTTTCTTTAAATATTTTGATTGCTTGATGTATACACATTGTGAAAAGTTGCAAACACATGAATCAAGTTGCTGAACATAACAAATAGACATTGAAAACTGAATTATAAGCCAGTTATTTTGATTCATTAGAAAGTTTTGATTGATTACAAATTTAAGCACCCAAACCAGGTAAAAATAAATCATTTAAATGTGCAAGAGAGTTAGAAATAGGCATTTTTAATCTTGTTAGGTTATTCAATTTAGGAGAAATCTCTAGAGATTAGTAATAACTAACACATTATTAACTATTTTTCAAGACAATAGGCTATCACACATTAGCTTTATTGATATCAGTCAAAATGACAGAAGTAAAAGATGGAGATAGTAATAAAGTATACTTTATATGAGTAAAAGTACACTCTGTAGAACATTTTACTTCTGTTGTGATATCAGCTTCAATTAAGCATTATAATAAGTATTATTAGAAATAATAAACTGGCTCCAGGAAAAAAACTGAAAAACATCTTAGTATTTTCTTTTTACTTTTTCTTCCCTCCAGAGGATATCTTCTTCCTCTTTTGATGTGATTTTCCTCATTACAATCCTTCTATCCTCTTAAATGTTTCTCTAGTAAGTCAATTAAAGAGGCAGAGAAATTTTGTCTGTCAGGTTTACTATGTCTTTAGAACAGTCAAATTGAAAGAAAAGTTATTCATTAATTCACTCCTGATTGAATACACTTATTAAGGGCCTAGATACGTGAAAATTTCTTCTGGATACTTTGCTCTAGTCAAATATTTTGTTTCTCGTCTTATTTTGCCATGTAGTATAAGTCTTCTCTTCGCTATTGTATTATTGATCTTGCTCTCTTTCTCTATTTTCCAGCCAAAAGGTCCTTTCTCAAAGCTTTCCAAAGTTCTTCTTGATGTATAATTTCTTTACAATGATTCTGAATCTTGCATGCCAATGCCTAACACATAGTAGTTGCTCAATAAACATGTGGTGAATGAATCTCTTAAATGAATGAAAAGAAGTTCTTGATGATACACCCTCACATCAATATGTAGAATGCTAGTTGCACTGCCCTGGGTTATAAAACCATTAAACACAACCAATGAAGAATCATCAAAACATTTCAAAGTTCAGTTGAAAAAGTCAAATTTATGTAAGACATTGCTCTTACATAAAAAACATGCTCTTACATGTTTTTTAAACTCATTAGATTGTAAGTGACTTTTTTAAAAAATAAAAAAGCATTTAGGATGCTTGAAATACATTGTGTCTGTGTTTCATTACTATGTTATCAATTAATGTTGAAAACAATTAACAGCATTGTTTAAATTTCACAGAGTGTAGCAAAGAGAAAATAGTATGTATACATTTGGCTAATTCTCTGAGTTATAAATTTACAATTAAAATTTGACCAAGCTTTAGATACTTAAGAGCTTAATTGACCATGTAATTCCAAAACACGCTACAAGGATTCTATTATAGAAAATGCCTGGTTATAGGTACGTAGTTAATGATGACAAATCCTGCACATCGACTTCTACTTTTATTTAAACTTTTTTGAAGCTTACCCTTAAATCAGAGACATAATCTTTTAAAACATACCATATGTCTTTTCTTTGGTAGCACATGTTTAAAAGCAGCCTTAATCAGAGTTAATGCATTGTTTGGTTTCTTCGCTGCCACTTCCCTTGCCCAGTCCCACACAACAGCAAGCTAGTCCTTCACCTGCACGCAGGTTGGACATCAAGTTAGTGGGAAAGCTCTAGGCAGTCCAGAAAATCTAAGTGGCTGAAATAAGGCATTAACTAGTATCAACAACATGTATTTATTATTCTTTTAAGGAAACAACATAAAATATCTTATTTTGTTGACATGGCAAGCACTTGTCAGACACAAATGTCCCTCTATTTTGGTGAATATAAGGGGTCATATTAAATATCCAGTGAAGGGAAAGAAGGAATAAAATAATTCCTGAATTGTGACCATCTATTTCTTATCTTGGTCCAATGAGCCAGGAGCCTCTGGTCACACGATTACAGAATGCTGTCAATATCCAAGGCTGACAATCATGTGGAATTGCAAAGCTTGTCTTGTTCTGAAGAACTGAAGAATGTCTCATTCAAGGTCATTCAGAAAAGTTTAGTTTCATTTTATTATTCTTAAAGGACTCCAAACACTAGATCATTCTTTTAACATCTGATGTAATATGTCTCATTTCTTTTCTCAACTAGAAATTTCCAACCCATTGTTTTAATTTAAAATAAAATGATTCCTCTTGCTGTAGAAGAATTTATTCTGCCTGGCTTCTTAAAGAATGTCTTATTTTATCAGAAACCTTAAATTCCAGCTATGCTTGGGCCTTGGTTCTTTTTCTCTCTTCTTTGTTTTCATAGACAATCCTACAGACCCTAATAGATTCTTTACCTAAAATCATCCTTGTTAGCTGAAACTATGCATGTGAAAAAAAATTAAAAATTAAAATGTAAAATAATCACAATATCCAACAATATTTTCATTATTTCATCTTACTTACTCTATACTTAATCTATACTTACTTCAGTCTATACTTAGATAGCAGGAATCATTTTTGGATAATATTTATTCAAAAACCAATCCGTAAGCATTTGCTATTCGCAAATAAATCTTCTAGACACAACAGTGGAAACTGAAACACATGACCTTTGCCCTCAAGGATAGCTGAATGACAAATCAGTAATTAATAGAAGAAAGAAAGGTATCTGCAAATTCAATAAATTAAATGGACTATCAAAAGTTAAAGTTTCTGAAGAATATTTCATTGGCCACTGTCATCCTTATGTTTTTAATATATTAAACTTCTAAACTCATCTTTACTTTTTTGCTTCCTACCTCTTTGTCCTCACAGCCTGTTTAAGAAACCTCCAACCATTGTACACTTCTGCGAAGATCTGCTCATCACCCTTAAAAATACAGACAGACACACACACACACACAGAGCCAGGTGGGGCAGATTGGTGACATTACATGTTTACACTTTTGAATCTGAGGCGTTTTAGCATCCTAATTCTACAATCATTTTACATGTTGCTAATGAAATCCCTGACCAACTCTCAAGCAGCTATATAAATCTATCATCACTCTCACCCTTATCAGTGGCCACACCTCCTCCCTTCATACTACCTGCCTCCAGGTATGCCCACAAATTAAAGGCTATTAAGGCTAAACTCCTTCTACTCAATATATCCCTTCTTTTCACAGTCCCCTCCTACCTCAAACAGTCATCTGTAAATATATCTGCACTGGCCCTTCCTTCCTTCCTTCCTTCCTTCCTTCCTTCCTTCCTTCCTTCCTTCCTTCCTTCCTTCCTTCCTTCCTTCCTTCTCCCTTTTCTCAGATCTCAGGATGGCTTCTTACAAATTAAAGTATTGCACTGTCCCTCTGCATTGGTCCATATATTTTTACTTTTCACTAATCAGCTTATACTCCTTAAGACTGTTGTTACAAACATTTACCCTTATAATTTGCCCCTTACTTACCATACCCGCTTCACCTCAAACAATAATTTTAATAACTCAGACTCCAATGAGGAAATGGCAGCTATCTGAAATGAAGTTCACAGTTTCCTCAACATGTTCCCCCATATATATATACACACATAAACTTCCCTATTTTGGTACTTATATTTTACTATTTTTCTGCTCTCAGAGGGAAATATGTGATTCCTTCCACTCACCTAGAATAGCAATCACATTTCCTCCTATCTTATAAAGAATCATTATCTTTTTCCTGTATGCTCAAACTCTCCCTTTCTACTCCCTTCTTTCCTCCTACTTCAAATACTCTCATATAACCCATTTTCTGTTCTCTCTCCCCTTGCAACAAAACAAAACCTTCATCTTGATTCTTTTTCAGATTGCAACTATGTTTCTATTCTTGTTTTCCTGACAAAATTGCTGCAACAGATTTTTGAACTTCTTTCTCGCTTCCATTCACTCTATCCAATATCTTTTGACTTCTGCCCTACAACTTGACACCTCCTAACACTGTAAAGGTCAGCAATCACCGTGCAACTGCTGAGTCATCATAAGATAACTCTCCTGTTTCTCAAATTCTCCCTTCCTTATCTTTCATTACACCACTTCCTCCAGATTCTTCTTCTAAGACTCTGATTGTATTTCCCTCTTTTTGTTTTGTTTGTTTTTTCCTCTACTCCTTGTTTGCCTGCCTCCAAAATGCTGGAATTTCGATTCAATTCTCTTCTCACTATATAATCTCAGAAACAAGATATTCTGACACATGTTTTAGAGAAGTCCTTTGACACAGCTACTTCATTGATATCATGGATAATAATCCCTCAATAAATTAGTCAATGTTGCCCTGGCTAGTGTGGCTCCGTGGACTTAGTGTCAGCATGCAAACCAAAGGGTCGCTGGTTCGATTTCCAGTCAGGCACGTGCCTGGGTTGCTGGCCAGGTCTCCAGGGGGGGCACATGAGAGGCAATCACACATTGATGTTTCTCTTCTACTCTCCTTCCCTTCCCCTCTCTCTAAAAATAAATAAATAAAATATTTTTAAAAAATTAGTAAATGTTACCATTTGAAAATTATCTATTCTAAGTTCCCTGCATACTAAAAGGATACAACAAAATTGTTTCATCCAAGAATTCCATAAATGAAAGTGGAAATATCAAATAAATCAATTCAAAATGCTTTCTTCACACCATGTGAATGTAATCTTACTAAATATCCTCTCAGTATGATTATGATTTACAATCTATTCACCAGATTTCATCTGCCTTAGACCATAAGTCTTATATCTTTATTTTTATTGTTCATGCTATTATAGTTGTTCCATTTTCCCTCTTTGCCCTTCTCCCCTCAGCATATCCTTCCACAGTCAATCTCTGCACTGTTGTCTACATCCACGGGTGATACATAATTGTGGGTGTGTCTAATCCTTTCACCTTCTTTCCACCAGTCCTGACCTCTCCCCTCCCCTCTTACATCTGTGAGTCTGTCCTTTGTTTCTGTGCCTCTGATTCTATTTTTTCTCATTAGTTTACTTTGTACCTTAGATTCCAGTTATAAGTGAGATCATATGGCACTTGTCTTTCATTAGTTGGCTTATTTCAGTTAGCATAAGAGTCTCTAGGTCTATCCATGCTGTTGCAAAAGGTAAGAATTCCTTCATTTTTACTTCTGTACAGTATTCCATTGTGTAAATGTACCACAGCTTTTTAATCTACTCATCTACTGATGGACATTTAAGCTGTTTCCAAAACTTGGCTATGGTGAACAATGCTGCTATGAACATAGGGGTGCGTATGTTCTTTTGAATTAATGTTTGGAATTCTTTGGATATATTCTAAGAAGTGGAATTGCTGGGTCAAAAGGCAGTTTCATTTTTAATTTTGTGAGGAAACTCCATACTCTTTTCAAGAGAAGTTGTACCATCCACATTCCCACAATAGTGCACTAGCGTTCCCTTTTCTCCACATCCTTACCAGCACTTGTTATTTGTTTTTGTTTTTTTTTTGATGATAGTCATTTTGGCAGGTATAAGGTGGTATCTCATTGTGATTTCAATTTGTATCTCTCTGATGGCTACAGATGTTGAGTATTTTTTCTTATGTCCGTGGGCCATCTATATGTATGTCCTCTTTGAAGAAGTATTTCTTTAGGTTTTTTGCCCATTTTTCAATTGGACTGTTTGTCTTCCTGGTTTGTGGTCATACGAGTTCTTTATATATTTTGGAGATTAAACCTTTGTCTGATATACCATTGGCAAATGTGTTCTCCCATATGGTGGGCTCCCATTTCATTTTGCTGATGCTTCCTTAAGCTGTGCAGAAGCTTTTTAATTTAATGTAGTCCCATTGGTTTATTTTTTTTTCCTTTGTTTCTCTTGCTCTAGGAGATATATTGACAAAAATATTGCTACACAAGATATCTGAAAATGTACTGCCTATTTTTCCTCTAGAATTTTTATGGTATCATGACTTATATTTAAGTCTTCTATGATTTTGAGTTTATTCTAGTGTATGGTGTAAGTTGGTGATCTAGTTTCATTTTTTGCAAGTATTCGTCCATTTCTCCCAACACCATTTATCAAGGAGACCATCTTTACTCCATTGTACAATCTTGCCTTCTTTGTCAAATATTAATTGACCAAAGTCATGAGTTTATTTCTGGGCTCTGCATTCTGTTCCATTGATTATGTGTTTGTTCTTATGCCAATATCAGACTGTTTTGACTACAATGGACGTTATTAGTATAATTTGATATCAAGTATTGTGATCCCTCCAACTTTGTTCTTCTTTCTCAAGATTGCTAAAGTTATTTGGGGTCTTTTATGTTTCCACATAGATGTTTGGAATATTTGTTCTAAGTCTGTGAAATATGCTATTGGTATTTTAATAAGAATTGTGGTGAATCTGTAGATTGTTTTGGGTAGCATGGACATTTTAATGATGTTAATTCTTTGAATCCACGAACATGGCATATTCTTCCACTTATATGTATCTTTTTCAATTCCTTTCTTCAGTGTTGTGTAGTTTTCTGAATACGGCTCTTTTACCTCCTTCGTTAAATATATTCTTAGATACCTCTTTTTTTCTTGTAATAGTAAATAGGATTGTTTTCATAATTTCTCTTTCTGATAATTTATTATTTATGTATAGAAATGCCATCAATTTCAGAGTATTGATTTTGTATCCTGCTGCTTTGCCAAATTCATTTATTACATCTAGTAGTTTTTTGGTGGAGACTATAGGGTTTTCTATGAGCAATATCATGTCATCTTTGAATAATGACAGTTTTATGTCCTCTTCCAATTTGAATGTATTTTAATTCTTTTTGTCTGCTTTCTGTGGCTAGGACTTCCAGTACTATGTTGAATAAAGCAGTAGACATTCCCATGTTGTTCTTGATCTTAAAGGAAACACTTAGTTTTTGCCCATTCAGTATAATGTCTGTAGGCTTGTTGTATATGAACTTTATTATGTTAAAGCATGATCCCTTTATTTCCATTTCACTGAGAATTTATATTATAAATATGTGTTAGATTTTATTATATGCTTCTTCTGTATTTATTTATATGGGCATGTGATTTTCATCTTGCATTTTCTTTGGGTGATATATCATGTTCATTGATTTGCAAATATTGTACCACCCTTGTATCCCAAAGATAAATCCACTTGATCATGGTGTGTGATCTTTTTACTATGTTGCTGGATCCAGTTTCCTAGTATTTTGTTGAGGATTTTAGCATATGTGTTCATCAAGGATATTGGCCTATAGTTTTTGTTCTTTGTTGTCTTTACCTTATTTTGGAATTAGGATAATACCGTCTTTGTAAAAAGAGCTTGGAAGTCTTCCTTCTTCTTAAAGTTTTTGGAATAGTTTGAGAAGGATAGGTGTTCTTTAATGGAAAAATTTGACTGTGAAGCCATCTGGTCCAGGACTTGTTTCCTGGAAATTTTTTGATTGCTGCTTTGACTTTATTAGTTGTTACCAGTCTATTCAAGTGTTCTGCTTCTTCCTGATTCAGCCTTAGGAGATTGTGTGTTTCTAGAAATATATCCTTTGCACCAAGACTGTTCAATTTCTTGGCATATAGTTGTTCATAGTATTTTCTTACAATCCTTTGCATTTCTGTGGGTATCAGTTACTTCCCCTCTTTCATTTCTGATTTTATTAAGTTGGGTACTTTCTTTTTATTTCTTGAGGAATGTGGGAAAAGGTTCATCAATTTTATTTAACTTTTCAAAGAGCCAACTCCTGAGTTCATTGATTTTTAAATTTTGTTTGTTTATTTGCTTCTATGCCATTTATTTCCACTCTGATCTTGATTATTTTTTTCTTTCTACTCCATTTGGGCTTTGTTTGTTTTTGTGTTTTAGTCCTTTTAAGTGTAGAGTTACAGTGTTTACTTAAGATCTTTCTATGTTCCTGAGTTATGCCTGTAATGCTATAAACTTACCGCTAAGGACTGCTTTCTCAGTGCCCCATAGGTTTTGGGTTTATTTTCATTGATTTCCAGGTACTTTTTAATTCTTCCTTGATTTCATTGATGAGTCATTAGTTATTTAATAACATGTTTTTTGGTCTCCATGTATTTGAATGATTTCAAATTTTTGTTTTTATTGAGTTTGATTTCTATTTCCATAACACTGTGATCTGAGAAAATATTTGATATGATTTCAATTTTCTTGAATTTGTTAAGACTTTTATGTCCTACCACATGGTCTATCTTTGAGAATAATCCATGTGCACTTGAGAAGAATGTGTATTCTGATACTTTTAGATGAGATATTCTGTAAATATCCATTCAATCTAGTGTGTTATTTAAGGTTGTTGTTTCCTTATTGATTTTTTGTCTGGAAGATTTATCCAATGGTGACAGTGGGGTGTAAAAATCCACTACAATGATTGTATTGCTGTCAATCTCTTCCTTGAAGTCTAACAAGACTTTCTTTACATAGTTAGGTGCTCCTGTGTTGGGCATGTATATATTTGTAAGGGTTATAGCCTCCTGGTGGATTGACCTCTTTAGTATTATATAGTGACCTCGTTTGTCTCTTTTTATTGCCTTTGTTTTGAACTCTATTTTGTCAGACATATGTATTACTACCCCAGCTATTTTTGTCTCCATTTGCATTAAATATTTTTTCCATTCCTTCACTTCCAGCCTGTGTAAATCATCTGTTCTGAGTTGAATCTCATGTAGATAGCATATATATATGTGTTATGTTTTCTTATCCATTCAGCTACCTTATGTATTTTGATTGGATTGTTTAATCTATTTACATCTAAGGTTATTATTGATAGGCACTTATTCATTGCCATATTGTGCCTTTATACCTGTTTCTCTCCCTTTCTCTCTCTATTGCTTCTCCTTAAAGCAGTCCCTTTGACATCTCTTGCAGTGTTGGTTTGGTGTTAATGAACTCCTGTAGACTTTTGTTTTTGTTTGGGAAGCTGTTGATTTCACCTTCAATTTTAAATGTTAGACTTGCTAGATAGGGTAGCCTTGGTTGCAGATGCTTGCTTTTCATTACTTTAAATAACTTCATGTCAATCCCTTCTGGTCTAGAGTGTCTTTGTTGAAAAATCCGCTGACAGTCTTATTGGAGGTTCTTTATAAATAAGTGTTTCTCTCCTGCTGACTTTAAGATTGTCTCTGTCTTTTAACTTCACCATTTTAATTATGATGTGTCTTGGTGTGGGTATTTTTGGGTTCCTCTTGGGATTCTCTGTGCTTCCTGAACTTGTGTGATATTTTCCCCTTCACCAGGCTAAAGAAGTTTTCTGCTTTTATTTCTTCAAAAAGGATGTGTATCCCTTGCACACTTTCTTCTTCTAGTATCCCTATAGATATTGTTACATTTCATATTCACCAAATGTTGCCTTATACCATCTTCATTCCTTTCAATTCTCTTTCTTTTTGTGGTTTTGATTGGGTATTTTTTCTCTATGTTGTCTTCCAAATCAATGGTTCAGTCCTCTACTTTATCCATCCTGCTTTTAATTCCTTCTAGTGTATTTGTCATTTAATATATTACAATATTCATTTTCAACTGGTTCTTATTCAAGTTTTCTATGCCATTTTTCATTCTGATGTAGTTCTCACTGATTTCCTTTCAGTTTTCAGTAAGTTCCTGGAGCAGCATCCTGATAACCCTTGCTTTGAACTTTGTGCCTAATAATTTGTTTGCCTCAATTTTAATTAGCTCTTTTACTGAGGATTCCCCTTTTTCTTTCATTTGGAGGTTTTTCTTTTTCTCCCCAATGTAGCTGACTCTTTTTGCTTGTTTCTATGTATTAGATAGATCTGGTTTGACTCCAGGTCTTCATAAGGTGGCTTTATGTTGTAGGAGTCCTGGGGTACTCAGTGGTGCAGCCTCCTTGATCCCCAGAGTTGGATACTCTAGGAATGTACTTCACGCAGTTTATGTGTGCTCTCCTGTTGTATTTTGCTTGTTAGTGAGTTCTTCCATCTGGTTGGTTGACTGAGAAGCTCAACCCCTGCTACATTTGTACACTCTTGTACTGGTGCAGACAGAACAAAGCAAAACCACAAAGAAAATAAAACCCATACACCAAAAAACACCCCAGCAAAATTAATGATAAAGTGGTAAAGGATAATATAGTGGAAAGAGAAGTAGAATATTAGGAGGAAAACAAAAATACAATAAGACCAAAGAAAGAAATATGATTATGAGAGAGTAGAGGGAAGAGGGAAAAAAAGAGTAAGAATAGAAATGGAATTGCCACAAAAGAACAAAGAAAGGGAAAAATAAAATTTAAAAAATAAGAAAAGGAAGGAAGAGGCAAAATGGAGTAAGAAAAGGGAAAAGTGGAATATGAGATTTGAAATAAAAAATTGAGAAAAATAAGAAAAAATAAAGAAAAAATGATATAAGGCTATGCAAAAGAAAAATAACAAAAATAATGAAAAAGAACAAGGTGGAGTTCATCTCAGCAGAGTGTAGTGATTCCCTGCTGGGTTCTCCTTCTGAATACAATGCTGATGTTGTCTGCAGCTGGTGCAAGCCAGTGTCAGATATGTCCAGCCTAGCTCCTGGCAGCCTGTTCAGAGCTTAAGTGACCCACAGTTTGTGACCATCTCCTTTGGGCTTGGCTGTCTCCTCCAAGATGAGCCTCACTGCTTTGTAAGTCTGGCTTTTTATCAGCACAGGGTCCAGGGGTGGGTCAACTAACAACCAAAGGCACTGCTAGAACTGCTTTCACCTGCTTCTGCCTGCAGTCCTGCCAGTAGTCTTAGCTTAGCCACTGACCTATCTGTTTCTGAAAGGGCTTCTGGTGGAGTCAGAATGATGAGACCCCTGAATCTCCTATGGGCGATGTCATTCAGACTTTAGGGAAGATGATGGGTGTGTTCACACATCTAAGTCTGTCCCAGATTATTTACCTAAACTCAGAAGGGTGAAGCCCCTAGTAGGATAGCCAAGTAGGGCTTCCAGAGTCCAGAGTTTGGGTCTGCTGAAAACTGGAAGGATGTTCCTAGGCTCTCCAGTGAGGGGTTAAGTGCCAGTCTAGTTCCTGGGAAAATGAATGACTGTGCCCTAAAGCCAGTCTCTAACACCTCTGAGGCTACCTATGTTGCTGTCTCCTCTGCAGGAGATAAAGATGCAGATTGGGGAAAGTAATAAAGAAAAATTGTTTTTAAATATGCAGGGTGAGACAAATTCTATTCCAAAAGGTGTGGAAAGCAGAATTCCAGAAAATGGGGTTAGGAGTCTTCCAGGGGCTGAATGGAGCTATTTCCCACAGTGTAGAGTAACTGTTTTTCTCTTTGGAGGAGCTTGCTCTTCTCAAGAAAAATGGAAGCTGTAGTAAGATGTTATGTCCTAGTACCAGGAACCCAGCAGCCATTTCCCCATGTCTCTTCCCACAGCCTCCCACTTCAGACTCTTCTCTTGAGACTCCAGACCATACCACCCTCCCTTCACCTGAGCCAAAGGTGACTGGCTGGGAATGCAAATCTTGTGTATTGGCTCTTTAGAACAAAAGAAAGAAAAAGAAAAGAAAAGAAATGAGAAGAAAAGGAAAGGAAAGGAAAGGAAGGAAAAGAAAAGAAGAAAAGAAAAAAGAAAAGAAAAGAAAAGAAAAGAAAAGAAAAGAAAAGAAAAGAAAAGAAAAGAAAAGAAAAGAAAAGAAAAGAAAAGAAAAGAAAAGAAAAGAAAAGAAAAGAAAAGAAAAGAAAAGAAAAGAAAAGAGGGAAGAAAAAAAGATGGCTCTGAATGTAGTGGGCTCCGTCTTTCTCCAATGAGCACAAAAACCCCATGGTCTTTCACCACTGGATGTTGCAGGGGTGAGTGATTCTCAACACTGGTGCTCAGTGCTTAGAAGCCTGGTCTGGGGTTCAGGCTCACTTGTTTCCAGGACAAGCTCCCACAGTCCTGCAGCTACCTCTGCTCACCGTCCGTGAAAGAAGTGCCAGCTCCTTTCACATCCTTGGTTAAGTATCTCTTCTTCAGGTAGTCTTCAGTTGTTTATTTTAGGTGGATGTTCCCCTCTTTATTTTTATTTTCAGCCTGGTTCCAGGAGGCAATGAAAGATAAATTCTCCTATTCTGCCACCATTTTGCTGCTCCTAGCAAGGCTTATATTTTTTAATAGTTTCCTGTACATGTCTACATAGATGTCCTACTGGTTTCTTTAAATCAACAAATCTAAAATCAAATTCATTTTTTTCTCTTCCCAAACTGATAGACCTTCTTGTGAACCTTTCTTGGTTAATAGCAAGAGAAGCCCAGCCAGCCCAATCAGAACCCAGGAGTCATCTTTGATATCACTTTATTCCCTTTTCCTACATTCAATAGCTCATTAAAGTTAGTCATTTATACTTTCCTTAAAAATATGTCAAATAGTACCCACCTTTCTATCATCAGTTCATGGTTAGGTTTCAAAGCCTTCAATTTATTTGGGTGTAGTAGGTTCCTAACTTTTTTTTTTTTACTATGATTTGACTATCCTTCAAACTATGTTCCATGCCAGAGGCATCTTTCCAAAAGCAAATCTCTGCTTAAAACTGTGAACAATTTCTTATAGCCATTAAGAATATGTTCTGTTTGTCTTTTCAGAGTCATTATTTGTCACTCCTTCACGTACATCCTGAAATGGAGCCATAGCAAACTAAGTACAATTCTATTAACAAGTGCAATCCTAATGGCTCCCTGTTTTTGCAGATGCCCTCATTTCTTCCTGCCTGTGTCTAATGAATGCCTAATTAGTACAGTATTCTCACTGCACCTTAAATACACTTCCAGGAGTATGTCTCATGTATTACTGCAATCATTTAAAAAATGATTTCCTTTTCTTCTGCTAAAGTTGTTTAAGGCACATTACCTCATTTGTATTTTAATGTCAAGTGTGGTGTGGAATGTGGGCATTGGTACCCAAAAAATTTTGGTGAAAATGTAAAGGCAATCACGATGCACATTTAGATTGGATAGTATATTTTTTTGTTATATTCCTTTGAGAAAATAACAGGTCCATGAAGGAGAGAAATGAATGTATGTGTGTCACAGAATTTGAATCAAGAACAAACCTTGCATGATTTTTGGCATGCAAAAAATAAGCTCTTTCAATCGGATTCTCATTTTATTACTCTACTTAAAATTAATTTCCCTTATTCTCTAATACTTTCATTTTCAAAGTCAATCAATGCAATGTCCTTTTTTAAATTTTCTTTTAAAAACCCATTGACTGTTTCTGAGCAATACAATCATAGATGGAGATAATGTGAGCAAAGAAACAATCTAATTCTTAAAAAATAACTACGATGAAAGAGTTTTCAATATGGTTATTAACTCACCCAACAGAGATAGATCACTAATTTAGGATTTTTGAAAGTTACAAAATATAAACCTTTCTTTACCAAGATTTTGGAAGCATTCAATTTTTCAATGCTGCAAAATAGACTTGATCAACTGTTTTCCCCCCATAAGTTTCTACTTTAAGACCTCCATATGCTCAGTTTTAATAATCAGCTTCCAAAACCAGGAACCATTCCAAATATGAGTTATGGAAATATTATGCTTCTTATTAAAAACAACATGAAAAGAAATATCTGAAGACCAGGTATCAATCTGTAAAACACATAGTGGCAGATCCATGTGAAAGGTTTGTATGAAGAATTACTGCTTAAAATCACTTTTACAGAGGCAATTTAACTCGTTTCACTAGAAGTGAAAATTGCTATGACAAATATGTCACTATGGAGGTCAAATGGTAATTTGCACATGCTAAACAGCTCAGCAGGAAATTACATGTGATCTTCAAAATCACTAGCATTCCCACCAGAAATCATTTTAGAAGACATGGAGGTCACATGGATTGTGTTAAGGATAAAACTTTTTCAAACACATGTTCAGCCTCCCCCTTGGGAGGAAGAAATTACAGGTATGGAAAGAGGTATGATCAAGGTGTTCAAAGTTGGAGAATTGTTGTAATTTAGTGTAGTTATAAGAAAAGAGAAAAGTGTCATCAGAGACCTATAAATAATACTTGCTTTACTTACTTGAATATTTTGAAACTATTTTATCAGTTCCTACGAATAAAATTCAGTTATGCTCACATATCTTGTTATCAAAAAACAGTAAATGGCTTAAATGCTTTAACCAAAAGACATGGAGTAGCTAAATGGATAAAAAGGCCAAACAAATATTTATATTGTTTACAAGTGACCCACCTCAGAACAAAAGATACACACAAAAAACATATTTCATGCAAATAAAAATTTAAAGAAAGCTGGAGTAGCAATACTTATATCTGACAAAATAGACTTGAAAACAAAAGCTATAGTAAGAGACAAGGATACTGCAATAATGATAAAAGGAACTAATCAACAACAGGATATAACCCTTATAAACAGTTATGTACTCAACATAGGAGCACTTAAATATGTAAAGCAAATCTTGGTGGCCATGAAGGAAGAAATTGACAGTAATGCACCCATAGTGGAGGATTTTAACACCTCATTAACATCAATGGATAGATCTTCCAGACAGAAAATCAACAAGGACAAAGTGGCCTTAAACACACTAGATCAGATGGATTTAATTGATATCTTCAAAGAATTTTTCCTCACAGCAGCAGAATATACATTCTTGTAAATTGCACATGGAATATTTTCTAGGACATATCACATGTTAGGACACACAAAAAAGTCTCAAAAATTAAAAAAGTTGAAAAGATATCAAGCATCTTCTCTGAATATAATGGTATGAAATTAGAAATAATCACAAGAAAAAACTAAAAAACACACAAAGACATGGAGGCTAAATAACATGTTACTAAACAATAATGGATTAACAATGAGATCAAGGAATCAAAAGATACCTTGAAACAAATGAAAATAAGAACACAACAACCCAAAATCTGTAAGACACAGTGAAAGCTGTCCTAACAGTGTAATTCATAGCATTATAGGCCTACCTCAAGAAACAAGAAAAGTATCAAATAAGCAATCTAAATTTACACTAAAAAAAAATTGGAAAAAGAAAATAAACAAAACCCAAAGTGAGTAAAAAGAAGTAAATAATAAGGATTAGGGTAGAAATAAGTAAAACAGAGTATAAATAATACTACAGATTAATGAAACCAAGAGCTGGTCTTTGAAAAGATAAATAAGATTGACAAACCTTTAACCAGATTCATCAAGAGAAAAAGAGAGGAGACCTAAATAAATAAAATCAGAAATAAAAGATAAGTAACAACTAACACAAAAGAAATATAAAGGATCATTAAAAATTATTATGAACAACTATACGCCTACAAATTGGACAATGTGTAAAAAATGGATAAATTCTTAGAAACATACAATCTTCTAAAACTGATTCAGGAAGAATCAAGAATCTTAAGAGACAGATTAAAACAAATGAAATTGAAGCAATAATCAAAAAACTTCCAGCAAACAAAAGTCCTGGACCTGATGGCTTCATGGGTGATTTTTACCAAACATTTAAAGAATAATTAATACTTATCCTTCTGAAACTGTTCAGAATATTCAAGAGAAAGGAAGACTCTAAGCATATTTTATGAAGCAAGCATTATCCTAATTCCAAAACCAGATAAAGACACTACAAAGAAAGAAAATTATAGGCCAATTTCCTTGATAAATGTAGATTTAAAAATCCTTAATGAAATATTAGAAAACTGGATCCATCAGTGAAATAAAAAGATTATACACTGTGATCAAGTTAAATTTATTCCGGGGATGCAGGGTTGGTACAATATCTGCAAATAAAAAAAATGCGATATGTCATATAAACAAAATTAAACATAAAAACAATATGATCATATCACTAGATGCAAAAAAACATTTGAAAAAACTCAGCACCCATTTATGAACTCTCAACAAAGTGGGAATATAGGGAACATGCCTAAACATAATAAAGGCCATGTATAATAAACCCACAGCCAATATCACACTACATGGGCAAAAACTAAAAATATTTTCTCTAAGATCAGGAACAACACAAGGATGTCCACTTTGGCCACTCTTATTCAACATAGTACTGGAAGTTCTAGCCACAACAATCGGACATGAAGAAGAAATAAAAGGCATTCAAATTAAAAAGAAAGAAATAAAACTGTCATTATTTGCGAATGACAAAATACTGTATGAAGACAATCCTAAAGATTCCACCAAAGAAACCTGCTAGAATTGATAAATGAATTCATCAAAGTAGAAGAATACAAAACAAAGATCCAAAAATCAATTGCATTTTTATACACCAATAATAAATTGTCAGAAAGGGAAACTACAAAAATAATCTTATTTACAATTGCTTCATAAAAAATGAAATACCTAGGAATAAATTTAATTAAGGATATAAAAGACCTGTACTCAGAAAATTGTAAGACACTGAAAAAAGAAATGTAAGAAGATCTGAGAGAGTGGAAGCATATACACATACATGTTCATAGATAGGAAGAATTAACATTGTTAAAATATCCATACCCTCCAAAGGAACTTATAGATTCAAAGCAATTCCTATCAAGATACCATTGGTGTATTTCACAGAACTGCAATGAATATACCAAAGTTTTATGTGGAAGAACAAAGACCATGAATAGACACAGCAAACTTGAAAAAGAATAAAGTTGGGAGAGTCACACTGCCTGATATCAAGCTATTCTGAAAGGACACAGTAACCAAAACAGCATAGTACTGACATAAAAACACACACGTAGATCAGTGGAACAGAATAGAGAGCCCAGAAATAAACTTATGCTTTTATAGTCAATTAATATTTAACAAAGGAGGTAAAAACATTCAATAGGATAATGACAGTCTATGCAATAAATTATGCTAGAAATGTTGAATGGATACATGCAAAAAATGAAACTAGATCACATTTTACAAAATACACAAGAACAAACTCAAAATGGATTAAAGACTTAAGTGTTAGAATAGAACCATAAAAATACAAAAAGAAACCATAGGCAGTAAAATCTCAGACATTTCTCAGTAATATGTTTTTCTGATTGGTGAGGGAAACAAAAGAAAAAGTAAACAAATCAAACTAAAGACCTTTGCACAGCAAAGGGAACCATCAACACAATGAAAAGACAACCCAATGAATAGGAGAACATATTTGCTGAGACATCTGATACCGAAAATCTATTGGGTTATTGGGTTGGCCAAAAAGTTCATTTGTTTTTTCCATTAGATGGCTCCAGTAGTGCTTAGCTGTCTTTAACTTATTTCAAAAGAATTTTGTTAAATTATATTGTGACAGTTGTCATATCAGTGTGCATTTAAAAAAACACAAAGTTGGTGATTTTTTGTAGCCATTTTACTATTGAAGATGGAAGAAATACACAAAATTTTTGGTTTATTTTCTTTATTGTTTCAAGAAAGGTATAAACACAACTGAAATGCAAAAAATAAATAAATAAAAGATTTATGAAGTGTCTGGAGAAAGTGCTGTGACTGATAGAATGTGTCAAAGGTGGTTTGCAATGTTTCGTGCTGGAGATTTCTTGCTGCATGATGCTCCTCAGCTGGGTAGATCAGTTGAAGTTGATAGTGACCAAATCGAGACAGTAATTGAGAACAATCAACATTATACCATGCAGGAGGCAGCCAACATACTCAAACTATCCAAATTAATAAAGTTATTGTTGAAAATGAAAAAATGTGTCTTTATATGAAAAAGAACTAGCTAGACATTTTGGTCAACCCAATATAAAGAACTTAGAAAAAAAGCAATTCAAATAAAAAATGGGCAAAAGACATGAATAGACACTTCTCCAAAGATGATATGCAAATGGGCAATATACATATGAAAGGATGCTCAATGTCACTAATCCTCAGAAAAATTAAAATTAAAGCCACAATGAGATATCACTTCACACCTGTCAGAATGGCTATCACCAATAAATCAACAAACAAGTGTTGGCAAGTATATAGATAAAAGGCAATCTTCATGCACTGTTGATGGGAATGCAGACTGGTTCAACAACTATGGAAAGCAGTAGGGAGTTACCTCAAAGAATTAAAAAATGGAACTGCCTTATGACCCAGCAATTCTACTTCTAAGAATATATCCAAGGAAACTCAAAACAGTAATTCAATGGTAAATATACACCCCTATGTTCACTGCATCATTATTTACCATAGCCAAGATTTGGAAGCAGCCCAAGTGCCCGTCAATAGATTAGTAGATAAAAAAAAACTTGGTACATTTACACAATGGGATGCTACTTTGCTGTAAAAAGAAGAAAATCTTAACCTTTGCAATAGTATGGATGGACCTGGAGAAGTTTGCTAAGTGAAGTAAACCAGTCAGAGAAAGACAAGTATCACATATTTTCACTTATATGTGGAATCTCATGAACATAATAAACTAACAAAGTGGAGACAGACTCAGGGATGCAGAGAATGGAATGACAGCTATCAGAAGGGAGGCGGTTAGTGGGTGGGTGAGAAGGGTGAAGGTATTAAGCAAAGAAAAAAAGAAAGACTCATGGACTCAGATAACAGTATGGTGATTCTCAGAGGGAAGGAGGTTGGAGGTTGGTAGAAGAGGGTAAAAGAGGTATAAATGGTGATGGAAGAAGACTTGACTTGGGATAAATGTACAACCCAATATACAGATAATGTATTGTAGAATTGTGTACCTAAAAACTATATGATTTTATTAACCAATGTCACCTTAATAAATGCAATTAAAAACATGATATGAAAAAAAGAGAATACACCCTGGCTGGTGTGGCTCAGTGAATTGAGTGCTGGCCTGCAGACCAAGGGGTTGTCAGTTCGATTCCTGGTAGGGGCACATGCCTGGATTGCAGGCCAGGCCCCCAGTAACGGGGGCATAAGAGGCATCTGCACATTGATACTTTAGTCTCTCTCTTTCTCCCTCCTTTCCCCTGTCTAAAATAAATAAATAAATAAAATCTTTTTTAAAAAAGAGAAAATATTACAGAGAATAATTTAAATGAGTTTAAAACTAGTTTCTGTGGTATTTTAGTAGATTTACTTCACCTGCATGTACCTCCTACAAAATACAAGATTTGAGTTAGTAGTTTGGTACTCTGGTAGTCTGGATGAATGTGCAATGAAAAGGGAATAACACTCAGCAATATACTGGATTCTTTTATATTTACACATTCAACAATGCTGTATCTTGTTAATGCTCTTAGGTAAAGAGAAAATTTTGAACACTGCAATAAAATTGCCTTATAGTATTATTGCAGTTCTGTTAGTCCAGTAGTAAAGCCCTGTGAAAAATCTGTCACAGAAAAAGCTCAGGAGAGAAGCAATATTTTTTTCTTTTTGACAAGGACTGTATCTATAACTATCTTATCTTAAACAGCATTTACTTCTTTTTCCATTTTTGTATAAAGATTCTTACGTCTGAACATATACTCATCCACTAATTTATACTTCACTGAACACATATTTCATTCCAGGTAGTATGGCACAGTGGTGGCCAACATACATAATTCCTCTTCCCTAGAAGCCTTTCATTTGATGGGAAATACAAATTAAGGTGATAAATACTAAAAGAACACTATAAATTGCTACAGGAGCATATAGCATGATCACCAAGCTCAATTTGAGTGATCCAGAAGACTTCCTAGAGAAAGAGACACCAAAAACCTATAGAGTGTGAGCATAGAAGTGAGGGGCAGCAAAATTCCCCAAGCCAAGAAAATACAGTACAAAACAGCTTAGCACTGATACTCGATTATCATCAATAAATCAACAAACAACAAGTACTGGTGAGGTTATGGAAAAAAAGGAACCGTCATGCATTCGTGATGGAAATGCAAACTTGTGCAGCCACTGTGGAAAACAGTATGAAGTTTCCTCAGGGTTAAAAATGGAACTGCCTTATGACCCAGTAACCCCACTTCTGGAAATATATTGGAAGAAATCTGAACCAGTAATTTGAAAGAATATATACACCCCTATGTTCATTGCAGAGTTATTTATAATAGGTAAGACCTGGAAACAGCCCAAATGCCCATCAGTGGATGAGTAGATAAAGAAGCCACGGTAATTTACACATTGGAATACTACTCTGCCACAAAAAAAGAATATGTTACTTTTTGATACAGCATGGATGGACCTGGAAATTATTATGCTAAGTTAACTAAGCCAAAGAAAGACAAATACTGTATGATCTCACCTGTATGTGGAATTTAATCAACAAAATAATTTAACAAACAAAACAGAAATAGAAGAACAGATACATAGAATAGACAGAATAGACTGACAGCTTCCAGGGGTGTTGAGGGGCTGGGTAAAACAAGGTGAAGGGATTAAGCAATATATATGACACAGACACGGACAATAGTATAGTGATGACCAAAGGGAAAGGGGAGTAAGGGGAGGTAGAAGTGGGCAAGGGGTGGCAGGGGGGAAGATAGGGATGAAAATAGACTTGACTTTGGATGTTGAGCACATGATGCTGTATGCAAATGATGTTCCATTGAGTTATACCCTTAAAGCCTATATGGTTTCATTAACCAATGTCACCTAATCAATTCAATTAAAAAAGAAAACTAAATATGTTTTAATATAGCTAATGCATGGAACTCATGGAAAAACTTCTTAGTAATTAGGCTGGATTATTTGAGATCAGGGAGTACCTTGTAAGCCATGGTCCATTAACAAACAGCAAGAGCAATGGGAAGCATCTGGACATTTTCCAACAGGAGCTGGGAATCAGCTTTATATTTAAAAATATGATCTTGTCCTGATCAGTGTGGTTCAGTTGGTTGAGCATCATTCCACAAAGCTAAAGGTCACCATTTCAATTCCTGGTCAGGGCAAATGCCTAGGTTGCAGGCCTCATCTCCAGATGAGGCGTATGTGAGATGCAACCAATCAATGTTTCCCTCACAAATCGATGTTTCTCTCCCTCATTTTTTCCCTCCTTTTCCCTCTCTCTAAAAATAAAATAAAATCTGTAAAAAAAAAATAAACCTTGACTGGAGTGTAGATCAGGGGTGGCTGAACCATGAGGGAGGCTGAGAGAGCCTTAGGAGACTAATTTAGGTGAGGCATTATTGTGGTTTGGATGAGAATTGTAGCAGTGGGTAGGTAGTTATAATCAATTCATAGGACTTAACAGAGGGATGAGGATTAAAGATGTGAGTTGAGAGTCATTAACACATAGATGCTACAGAAACGACAACACAAATGAGTACAGCAATTAAGAAAAGTAAAGGACCAATAGCTGAGACCAGAAGAAATCCAAATTAAACTGGTAGTTAAAAGGTCCTGAAAAAGAGATAAAGTAATAGAACAGCAAAAAGAGAATGAGGTTTCAAAAGCCAAGAAAAGAAAATGTTTCAAAAGAGTTTACAGACTCTAGTATATAATAATCCTGAAAAATCAAGTCAAGTATAGATTAAGAACTATTCCTTGGATTTAATAATTAAGATATAGATTTGTGAACCTGACGAGAACAAATTCAAAAGAGTTCCAGAAGAGAAGCCAAGTTATTTAGGGACAAGTATAGGTAAAGGTGAGATATAAAGGCAGTTGAGGATACAACTCATTAAATAACACTAGGTACCAAGCAGAGAAGAGATATATGTCAAAGTGGAAGAGCTTTGAGAAAGAAGTTAGGTTTGTATACATTTTTTCTTAAATATCAGGAGACATTTGAACTGTAAAAAAATTGGTCATAAAGAGACACTGAAGTAAATAAAGAGCTGGGATACCAGAGAAGAGGATAAGAATGCTCCAGACCATGGGTAACAGCATAGTCATAGAGGGAAGCATTGTCACAGCTGAAAGATGGTGTGAAATTGACAGAGTATCTATTCGATGGTTTACACTTTCTCTCTGAAATTGGACACGAGATTACCTGTTGAGAGAGAGGGAGAAGGGAAGAACAGAGATTCAATGAACACAGAGAAGTGTTGAAAGTACCATTGTGGAACTCAACAGACAGAGTCAACTACTGATATGCAGAAATGTTGCTGGGCCCTGTTGAGGGATTTTGATTTTAGAGATCATGAATATTTAGTTCCATGTATCTGCAAGTTTATTTATTTTTCACAGGTTGTGAAACTGCATTGATCTCAGATTGATCTAATTAGATTTATACAGCATTGAGACTTTTCAGAAAAGTTATTATAGAAGGACAAGAAGGCAAGGCAGTTAGACACATTGACAGCGCATCTAAATTGGACTGGGAAAGAGGTAAAAACAAAGGCAGACTTGTTCAGAGGGACCAATGGGAGAAGCAAAGGATCAGAAGTTCCCACATTTCCCAAAAACCGTGTGGTAGAAAGTTAATGGAAGAACAGAAGTCATAAACCCAAACATTACAAAGTAAAATGGTTGAATTCATAACTTAGAGGTTTGGGATTATAACAAAATCTGATGTGCAGTAATGAAATAAGATAGCTGAAGTGACTTATAGATAGAGGTCACGCTGATATTGAAAACAAGGAATTAAAAGTCAAGATTATTGAACAGGCAGGCCATCAAGTAGATATGGAAGCCCTCCTAGGAAGATGGCAGGATTGGAGCCTGGGAGAAGTCAGTACTAAAATCCTCGTTGAAACAGGGGAAAAATCCTGAAAGATGTTTTTAGTAATTCCGTAGTCATACAAATAAAGGTCATTTCAACCAATTCTACCTCCTTCAGAATGCTATAATAGAAATGGCTCTATCACCCTGAGAAAATACTTTAACTCAGTAATATTGTTATTTTACACATGTATTGATGTTATTAGTAACTTTTTTCCTTGAATTAAAATGAAAATTTTAAATCCTTCTAGGTCAACAACTCATTGAGTTGTATATAGCTATACCTTCGGGAATATAGTATAATCAAAATAAAATAGTAAGATAATATGTTCTTTACAGGTATTTGGTCTCTACTCAATAATGGTAATGATGAAGAATGCTACCCATAAGGAATTCAAGCTTAATCCAAATCACTCCATTAGAATCTCCACCAATTGTCTTTATTGAGAAAGGCTCTCTACATACTACTTTTTCTCCATAAACAATTTTTCAGGGAATGATCAGTAACAGAGAAATTAATCTTATGTCTACTGAAATCTACCCCTTTGAAACACCTCATTATTGATAGAAATATTAAATAATATGGTCAAACTATTTTTAACCATGCAAATAGAATGAGGTGAGTGATAAAGCCTCTTCTTAATGCCTTAGGGCTATCACTTGTATGAGCTCTTATAGACTTGAGGCAGGGCTCCCCAAACATTGCTAAAATTGTTTAAGTATGGATCCCAAGGTACTGTCCCAAAAACACTGAATCAGAGTCCCCAACAGAGGAACTAGAGAAGCTGAGTTTTAACAAGCCTGCCCAGTGATTCTTTTACCAGGAGTGTTTGGGAAACAATAAGTAGCCTTTGGTGTGTAGCTTTTGATTCCACATTAAACAGATCCTGGTTATAATGTCTGTTAGTTTTTCGAGAGCCTTTCTGTCATTTTCCTTGTTGCTAGCTGCCATTTTTTTTTGCCACTGACATTTCAGTCTCAAGTAGTTTTTCTCTTCTGATCAAAATGTATAAATTACTGCAATGTAGAAATCAAGATAGCCGAGTGAGATAAGAATATGTAGGCTCTGGTTGATGATCAGTGGTTAGTCTCATGAATAAAACTAAAAGCATTTTTAATTTAAATATTTTATATTATCTATCCAGATTTTATTCACTTCTAGACTTTTTGTTAATCATCCAGGTAATGGTCAGATCATTTATTTTAAAATATAAGCATAAGTTTAGAGTTGGACAATGTGCACAGTTGGTTTGGTTTGGTTTGGTTTTCTATCTAACCAAATATTTCAATTCCCATCCAGATATCTAGAATCAGATGGATACTACCTAAATTCCATTTTTACAAAAAATTTTAACAGAATAAATTGTATTTGGTATTGGGTATAATTCATTGGACAAAGATGGAAAAGGTTAAACAATTTATTTATATATCCACAAATTTCCCAAAGAGGAAACCATTAAATATGGTTTCCTAATCTAATTGTTGAACTTCATAATTAAGTCAATTACATTCTTTTTGGGTCTGTGTCCAATCTAGATATACTTTAATCTGGGTGATCAGATAAAAACAGGGGAAGAAAAAGTAATTTATAGCACTAGGAGATGGACCTGTTTCATTGACTGTTAAAACTGAGATTTCGGGTTTTTTGGAAAAACATACAAACATTCAGCAGTTGGTGAATAAGTGAGCATTTCCTAAAGGCATAAAACTACTAAGAATTTGGAGTGATATTAGAGAAAAGTGAAGCTGGCTTTGCTTTAAGTCTTGGTATTGCCTGGTCTGAAAACTTTGGACTCCATGTTTTGGGCCAGGTCTATGCTCTCTGAAATACTTCTTTAAAGATTCCTTTCAACCCTTTTGCTTGAAAAGAGAGGCTAAAGAATCTTCTTGAATTGTAATTAAATTCTCAAAGTAGTTGGCTTTCTCAAATGCTGAGCCTCACCCTCCTCCAAGTTGTTTCTGTTAACTTAACAGGGTCACTGCAACATGTCCCCCCTCTTCCTTGCTGCACTATTGAAACACAGTAAGAAGACCCTTTGAGCCAACCATCTGCTCTTCAATTAAACTAGCAAGCATTTTCTTCTCAATAATTTATTGTGGGCGTCTTTTTGTTTCCAAGTAACTGTTGGTAAAAATTCATAAATTAATTGGAAAAATGAACTAAACAAAGACACAATTTCACTTACAAGATGGAAAACTTAGGGAAGCAAGGTATGATAAGACCACATAGCATTCTTTGCTATAATAGTTGGCCCCATATTTCCTAAACCCTATAATTTAAGCACTTTCCAATGAGAGTGTAAGAACAATTGCAAGGATTGTGGCTATAAGTAAGCATGATGCAAGATTTACTAATAAATTGGACTGCTTTATAATTACCCATGAAATAACAACACTTGACCCTGATTTATTTTGTGGGTTGCCTTTTTCTCTCCAAACATGTTGAAGTTGATTTTTTTTCCTTAAAACCAGATGTTTTAACATTTCAAAGAAGATGGATGGAATGCAAACTCAAGACCAAAACTGTTTTAGGTTTGCATTTGTTAGTATTGTTATTAAAGAAAGGGCCAGGACTCTACACAAGCTGGAAACAAGCCAAAGTTCTAATTTAGATGAGAGTGGCCATCTTGAAATTTTTGAAACATATGAACATCTTTATTTCCATTTCCTGCAAGCACAGAAGCAAGAAAATATGAAAATTAAATCAAACAATAAAAGAATTATTCATCTTTAAGGTTCAGTGTGTTTTATTAATAGACCATTTTACTTCACTTACACCTGTTAAGTGGGAAGGGTCCTATTATTTAGAATATTAAAGATGTTAAAGCTTACCCTATTAGCCCTTGTTTATTTTTTAAATATTTTGACAGACAACTTTGTCCCTGTGTATGTGATTTGCACCTTTGATAGCAAAGGAATTTACAATAACCTGCACATTGGGAACTGGGAAGTTTCCAAGAGCCTTCTCCAAAGTGGGAAAGGCAAAGGGCTCCTGTTCTGTTCTCTTGATTGTATCCAGCTGGTTTCAGAAAAGCAACTACTCAGTCCACTCTAGGGCCAGAGCTCCTAGGTAGTGGTTCCAAATGGATAAGGACCAGGAGAGGGAGGTAGGAGATAAGATAGAAATGCACGGAGCATGCTGATAACTGCAGTGACAATAATAAGGAAGGCTGACAGAGTGACATGTGGAAATGCAAGTCCATTCTAAGCCAGTACTGAAAGAGCTCTTTCCTAAGTAATGATTACTTAGGTAATCTCTCCTCACTAGATTAGGTCATTGCATTAGTGCTTCATTTCACTTTATTTATTTATTTTAAATAGATGGCCTTTGCTAACTAACCAAGGTAAGTACTTAGGAGAAGTGGATTGACAGAACTTTTCTGATAACATTTGTACAGCTCTGGGTTATAATCCCTGATTTCTAGCTGGCAGAGAGTCCCTCGGGGCACTGAGGATTTAGCGCAATGTAACTGTCTGGAGAAATGAAGGCAAGGTTCATAAAACAATGTAGTGCTTTCCTTTTGCTACAGAATCATTCTTGCAAATTACCTTGAGGGAAAGTGGCCTTCCTAGGGAGTTATTTATGATTATTTTATACAAAATAGAATGTTGAAGTAGATTAGAAAATGTTTCATTTTAAAAAAAAATGTATTATAATTTTTCCATTACCATTTAGTCCCCTTATATTTCCCTCCCCCCTACCCTGCAATCACCACACTGTTGTCCATGTCCATGAGTCCCATTTTCTTTTTGTTCAATCCCTCCACCTCCTGCCTTTCCACCCTTCTTAGTGGTCATCCTGATTTCTATGAGTTTATCTCTATATTGCTTGTTAGTTCAGTTTGTTCATTAGAATCCACATATAAGTGAAATCATATGGTATTTGTCTTTCTCTGACTGGCATATTTCACTTAGCATGATGTTCTCCAGGTCCATCCATACTGTCACAAAGGGTAAAACTTTTTTCTGGGAATATATCTGAAAGAACCCAAAACAGTTCAAATGAATGTAAGCATCCCTATATGCATTGCAGCATTGTTTATAATCACCAAGATATGGAAGCAGCCCAAGTGTCCATCAGTAGATGAGTGGATAAAATAACTATGGGACATTTATACAATAGAATACTACTCAGCCGTAAAAAGAAAAGGCTTGATTTTTATATACAAACTTTCCCTAGACAAGGCACTTCATAGGACATTATAAATCAGTAATATGTTGTTCTTGTATGGTCAGGGTAAATAAACATAATGGCTAGTACACATCCAGCAGTAACTTGATGTAGTCTGAGTTGCAAAGAAGAGGAATGTTAACCAGAAAGTGAGGTTTGTTTTGTTAAATTTACTGAGCTCTGGAACAGAAAGTAATAGAGTTGAAGTCCTTCATTTAGTCATTCAGCAAATATTTGGGCGCCTATTATATACTAGGCACGTTGCTGGTAGGTTACCATGGTGAACACAAACATAGTTCCTAGCCTTACAAACTATAGTAACTGGAAAAGACCTATAATAACCAAGTATTACAACTGTGGCAATTGCCACAAAAGAGAGCCACAGGGTAATTAGAAGAGAATGAAATCGGGGGCTGACTGAAACACCAAAAGGGAGAAGGCCTAAGACTGGAAGAAGGAAGCCAAGCAGAAGAGGAGGCACAGGAGGCCTTCCCAGTGGAGGACACTCCTGGGCACTAGTCCTATGTTGGAAGGCAGTTCTGGCAGGAGCAGGAAACACAAGGAAGCCCACGGAGGTGGAGGATAAAAAGTAGGCAAGGTACCCAGGAGATGAGTAAGAAGAACTAAAAAAGGGCCGGATCCTCCCAGGCTTGCAAGCTCTGTTAAGGACAAAACCTTAAGAGCAACAGGAAGCCACTGACATGTTTTAACTGTAATCAGCAAATACCAGGAAATGTGATTCAGTGTGGCTGCCCTTGTCTACAATTCAAAAGCCCCCATTTTTCTTTCAGGAATCATGGCAGTGTACATATATTGGGATACGCTTTGCTCAAGTTAAGATGTTAATTAAATAAATTAAACAGAGACCTACAGCCTTATGGGCCTGAAGCAGAGCTGATTTTTGTCTTCTACTCAGCACATTTAAAAAAGAGTCTAAATAAGATTCTTTTCAATGCCAAATGTAATGAATTTTTCAATATTTTTGCATGACAATAACCAAAGAAACCAAAAGAGGCATTTAGGGGGTGGAGAGGTCATTGCATGATTATTTTATGATTTCTCTTAAGCCATTGCTACATTACAGAGAGAGGCTAAATCTTTCCTCTCATATGCTGATGGTAAAAGCAAATATTTACAAGACAGGCTGTCCAGGAAAGAAATAGAATCCACATATAATCTGCTTTTATTGCACTGTTTGCTGCTCAATTTTATAAACAGCTGCTGGCCAAATGTAATTTGAACCCAAACCCAAAATTTTGTGCCTTTTTGTTGAGGAAACAGAATATTTTGCTTAAATATGTCAAAGAAACTGTTGAGAGTCATTAGGGTTTTTGGTTGGGTGGTTTTTTGCTGTTTTTTTTTTTTTTTTTTGGCAATTTGGAATCTCATTTTGAAACAGCCTATAGAATCATGTAGCAAAGTAAGAATTAGATTGTTATGAAAGCCCCAGACAAGTAAATCAGAAACATTAGAGTATGCCTTCCAATCATGAGTAGGTGGCACAAACATGAATCCTACTGAGAAATAATGAGATGTGTGTACATATGAGCCTCCTGTGTATCTTTTTGAAAACATATCCTCAAGGGGAAATGACATAAAACAACTTGCAATTAAACCTTATTTAATGCCAGATGAGAAACAAATGTGGTAGAAACTGTAATTTTAATATAATAATTTTTGCTTTGGATGTGCAGACCAGCAGCTTCTAATAACACACCAAATTTTAGCCAGCATTTATTTCTAAAGTAACTCAATAGAGGCTAAAATTTTAATGCAATTTTCCCTTTATTTGTATTCACTTTGTAAGTTTTTTGGGGGGAGTGAATTATTTCAACCTGACTTTACAGGTCATAGGATATATGCACCTTATAAAACTGAATGTTCCCTTACAGACATTTCATAAGAAAAATTGCAGATTTCTCAATCTATTTTATGTAAATAGTTCATAAGTTTTCCAACACTAAAGACTGGTTTCTTTTACATTTCTGAACAGTACAGCAATTGTTCCAAGTGTTTCAATACTAGGACCCTATTTTAATAGCAAAATAATTAAAAAATCTATGCACAAGATAATAGACCTTTATAGTACACTATTCATTGCTTAGAAAAAGGACAATGATAACAAACTATAATTAATCCAGTAATAGTTTTCATAGAATCTATAGCCACAAGCACATCGGCACACATTTGTAAAACACTGCTACAAACGGCATTCAAGATATACTAAGTTATTGTTTCTAAAAGTAGTGCTTGGCTCATAGGTGAGTCCCTGCAGTCTCTATCATAACCTTTGTAAAGAGTCCCAGTGCTGGATAAATCTAATTAGCCATATATATACCTGTGTGTATACACATATGTGTATATGTATAAAATCTTTAAGATTATTACAGATATGTAAATGTATATATATAATCTATAGAAGTAATCAATATAGTAGTATATAACCTCCATTAAAATAACCCAGAAGTTTTTTAAATTGTGAATTTTTAAAGCATGACATTACACAAGGAAAATCTTGGAGTAAAGAGATGAGAAGCTGGAAACAGTTTCTGCAATACATCACTTGACAGGAAATTAAGTTATCAGAACAAAGACTTATAGGTAACAATCTCATAGCCATACATGGCGTATGTCCTAGTTACCATACAGATATGAAAGGTCCATTAAGGTTCCTTATCAGCTGTATATTGGTGTAATTTAGAGAGCCTGATAACATGAACCTGAACTGCAGAACTCTCCACACAATGCTATCAGTTATCTAACCTTTGAGTTTAAACAGCCACAATAAGTAGAATTTCTCCTGTCTCTGCCAGAGAAAATTGTCTTAAACAATTTAGATGAAGTTATTAATTTAATTTCCTTCTAATATTGTTTCCTAACCAAAATGCTTAAAAATATTTCAGGCTCCTAGGGTTAACCCCCGCCCCAGTATTGAAACGAAAAATATACTATTTATTGGTTAACAATTAAACACAGTCTGTGTATAGCTTCTTTCAGTATACAGTAAGTATATGATATGGTGAGCAGAGTCTCTATGGTAATCTCTCCGATTTTTAAATTGATCCCCTATATTGTTTAACCCTTTTACGGGGATTCTCACAAAAGGTCAAGTTTTCATGTGTTTAGTTTCCACTACTGAGATGCCTTTAGATCGTGCTGAATAAAATATTGTATGATTTTTCCAACTCCCTGCCTCTAAGGCTGAAGACGAACCATCTGGATGCTCACTAGGTGGCCAGGACCAGGATTAGCTTCTGAGAAGCTGTGCTCCACACCAAATCAGGAAAGGGGAGAGAGCCAAAAGCCATATGGGAGAGGTAAGGTAAAAATAAAAAGCTAGAAGAGGAGTTCAAAAGGCTTTTTAAACAGTGACATCAGAAATCAGAAGTAAGGCACTCAAAGGTCAGTTTGATGAGAAAGTGAATATTGGATTTGAGAGCCACAGAGTGAAGTGAGGAAAGTGGGGGTGCCTACAATGTTGGTTCAGTTAGTAGTTGTTCTCATGAACCAGCAGGGCATTTGCTTAGGTGGTCTTCCCAGGCTGAAAGAGCCAGGAATAGAATGACTGAAACCTAAAGGTTAATTTCACCTCTAAACCAATGGTTGTACTTAGCTTGAACTCAAATTACTAATTCCATTTACATATTCTTTTCTTGGAAGAGTCATTTAGTCACCTATATCCTGCTATTAAATTTATTATTGGTTTACATAAATATTAGCTTTTCCCCCTAGGCTGCTCCACTTTAGCAGGAATCTAAGGACAGAGTTAATGTTGCTGTAAAGAAATTAGATTCCTGCTCAGAGTTCTCTGGGTTTTTACCCACACTAGATCTCCTAATATGAATTTTTTATTTTTTCACCTCAGTGAGGAGTAATAACATCCTCCTCTTCATCATCATTGCCATCATCACCGTCATCATCTCCATTATTCCTCTCCTGATGTCATCATACCACCCAAATAAACGTTAAGGGGACCTCTCCTGAGTGTGTTGTCATGGTTCAAGAAAAAGGAGCAGAGACTCTTCACAATTCTACCTTATGCCCCCAAAAACTGTACTTAGTAAAAAATCCCCAAGAATCTCCCCTCCCTTTTATGGATGGCTTTCAGCAGCAGTCCTTGAAGGAGGCAACACAGACAGGTGAACCTTCAATAAACAGAAACAGCTTTTAGTCTCTGCTCCCAAAGGATCCATCTGACTGTTGTTTTGTATCAGTCTTGAATCCTTCTTTCATTGACTGTATAATGAACAGTTTTATATTACTCTTTACACCCATTGCAGGCAATGATTCCCAAACTGTCTTCCTAGGGTTTATACACACACACACACACACATACACACATGAAAAACAGTGTTACTGCTTCTGAATGTAATTTTATATATGAATTTAATATATGTAAATACTGAATAAATGTATATAGAACTGTAATCATCATGCAATTCTTTACTTTTAAGAAATGCATGTCAGGACATCCAGAAGTTACAATAACAATCACCTTACAACTTTTACCCTACACCAATGTGTATTTACCACTTAACCCTCAGGTTGATGTGCATTGTCAATTTGTTGATCATTAATCTACATTAGCATTTTATAATTGAAAAATTACTGTGTAGTTTTATTAAGTATTTGTAATATATTTAAAGTGTATGCCTCATGGCCCCATTCACCATGAGCAATAATTGAAAGAGACAATAATTTTAAATGAGTCATGTAGTTTTCAAATCATGTCTAAATAAAACTACTAAGCATGTAAAAATCAGAATATTTTAAAATAAAAATGATACATTTCAATTCTTCCTTCTTTTGAATATACAAATAGTGATTCTTGGAACAGTTAATTTAAAGTTACCTAAATATTGCAAAATATACAATTTCAATTCTTTTTCTTTTGCTATACAGTATTAATATAAATTAAGATTCTGATTATATAGCAATATTGAGTATGCTACAAAATAATCTTTAATGTAGAGATATAATTTTGTATTTTACTTAACCTTCAAATATGTGTTTCTTATTCTTAATTAAGTAAAGTGATCTAATTTGTTTTGAGATATTACAAAGTTAAACCAAGCACACACAGGAATAAGTTTTGGTCATTTTTGCAGCTGTAAAATCATATATAATGCCATTTTTTAAAGATTCTTTTCTTTTTTAAGATTTTATTTTTAGAGAGGGAAGGGAGGGAGAAAGAGAGAGAGAGAAAAACATCAATGTGCAGTTGCTGGGGGCCGTGGCCTGCAACCCAGGCATGTGCCCTAACTGGGAATCAAACCTGCGATGCTTTGGTTCGCAGCCCGCACTCAATCCCCTGAACTACGCCAGCCAGGGCATATAATGCCATTTTTGAGGTCTTCTTTGATCAAGGTATACAACATATCTAATGACTTCCTGTTAGTTCTATAAATATGTTATAACTTAAACATGTTTCAGATGTCAAGTAAATTGGGACATTCTGCCCTAAAGTTTTGCTCAGTGTCGTGACTCCATTGAATCCAGTTAATCTATAACATAGTATGCAGGCAAGCTGAATTTGGCCAAACCCTTTGTTGCCACACTGGGGAAGCAAGTACTCTTTTATCATTCCCCAAGTCGGTGTTCAGTCCCTTTTTTTGACTGTGGGTAAAATGTTACATTCCACATTGAGTTTTCCCAGAGAATGTCTGAGTGAGGCCCATTGTGCTTCTACATATAGTCTGAAATTCCAAATTGAAGAAACTTGAGAAAAGCTTATTCATATTTCACTTCATTTGTGCAAACAAAATCCTAAGGACCCACTCAGAGTCCAGAGTTGCTTATGACATCTATGCAAATTAAACTCTAAGGAGAATCTCTAAATACATTCATTCTATAGGTATTTCCCGAAATAATGATTCTTTGGACATACTTTCTTTTAGTATTTAAAATATTTCCTATGCAAAAAGCAGTGAGTCTTTTTCCAGCTTTCTGTTATATTTCCCCTTTTAATATTTAGTGATTCTAGGGTTGTGTATGTGTGTATCCTTTCTGATTCCTTTCCATAAAGTCGACATTATATGTACAATGTTGGTGGGAACATCTTGTTTTTGTATAAAAATCTATGATCAGTAAACCAATTGCTATGCTACCTATAAAATTTATTCTGGCCCTTTTTTTCTTTTCCTTTTTCTTTCCTAGATCTACATGATTTACAGATTCCTTTCTTCCCTCCATAAACCAAATCATAGTAGTTTAGATCTAGAACATATCTGAATTTTCCATCAATGGGTTTCACAAACACATTTTCCATTATCTAAAATGTCATTCTCTTTAGTCTCTGCAGTGTACAAGGTGTTACTAGAAAAGGATTTTGCTCAACTTATCCAAAGCCTAGTTCATTTATCAAAGCACTGTCCACACTTCATAAAATAAATAGCAAATGGCCCCCATTCATTTTGAACTGATAACTTGGACTAAATGTCATCGACTTCAATTCCAAGAAGCACGGAAAATTCCCACACTCCACAACCAAATCCTGATCTGGGAGATTTGTTCTAATGTTCACAGGAAGCCATAAATTGTAGAATACATTCTGCCCTGTTGACTCATAATTTGTAATGGAATAATATAAGGTTTACACAGCTATGTTCTCCCAAAAGCTTCTAAGGATACATAAGGCATCTAAAATCTTCACAAGGAAAATGTGTTTTTCCCTGACCCAAAAGTCATAGTGCCACTATATATTCATAGTTACATTTCCCACGGAGTGAAAGAAAATATGAAAGTGAGAGAGCAAGGGAGAGAGAAAGTTGCTGAACCACAGTGTAATTGCAATAAAAATTACAACTGACAACTGTCTTCCAAACATATATCAGAGTAAATTTCCCCAAGAATATGTACTGTTCCAGAATATCTTTGAGATATAATTCCGGCTGGGGGAAATAAAAATGGGGTGTATATCTTTGAACAGAGTTTGCCTTTTATACACACAGGAAGTTAGTCACCATTATCTGTCCAACTCCCTTACCTTGGGACAGCTTACCATGTGAGAAATACCTAAATCTTTGTGTCTATTCCCATAATTTCACTCTTAACTTTTTATTTCCTTTCAGTTCCTCTCCATCTGACCTGGTAAAAGACCTCCTTATCTTTCTTTATGTCTTAACAGAATTCCCCGCTACCAGCCTCTACCCATCACCCACACTGCTACAAGAGTGTTTGTCCTGAAACAAAATTCTGATCATGTCACTTAAAGTTAAAATTCCCTCATAGTTTCCAATTGCCTATAAGGCTCATTTAATCTCCTTGTAAATGAAGAACATCACTTTAAGCAATCCAGCCTTTATAACTTTTCAGACTCACATCTAGCCAGGTGTCTAGCCAGACTCTCATTGCTCCTCACCTGAGCCTGTCCCTTCTCCTTCTAGAGAGGAATGATGCGCACTTCTGCTTCATCATTGTCTGAAATGCACTCGTTTCCTTTAGAATGCTTCCTTTGATCAATTATTCCTTTGTTCTATTATATTTATTGAATTACATATAATTGTTTATTCCCCCACAAGAGGAAAAGTTCTTCAAAGTCATAACATCTGTCTAAATCATTTGCATATGGATCTCTTGGTACATAGTATATGTTCAATAAAAATTTAAGGGATAAATGAAAAATAAAATGCATGTTTAAAAACTATGATATTGTTGTATACAAGAAAACTAGTCTTTGAAATTCTCACCCTCTTTGCCCTTCTCACTCCAGCACCAAGCTTTCACTCTACCATTGCTAGCTGAATATTACACTGAAGGTTCAGAAGTATTCTTCCATTTCCTTTATTTTGCCCTGAGATTCATTTCTCTATGAAGATACAATATGCACATCAATCAAGTATCTTTCCATGTAGCATTAGTATTTAAAATTTTCATCTAAACACAGAAGAAATAGGAGCTTTTTCTCCCCATTGTTATTGACCTATGGGCTAAACAATGACCATTTGTAGACAGGCGCCTATTTACAAAGAACCTCTATTAGAGAATTAGGTAGTAAGAAAAAAGTTAAGACACTTTAAAAAAGAACTATTTAGCAGGCTTTTAATTACAATAAGCCAATTAAGCAACACAAAACCATTGTAATAAACCTATATAGTAATCTGGTTTTAAAATGATTTTGTTTTTATGATTTTTACAGCTGGGGAAATAGTCAAAGTGGCTTTTGCTTTGACTTTCACAATTTAACTTATTTCATGTTTTACGAGTCATGTCAACCTAACAGTTTTAGAACCCTTGGGTTGTTGCTACACATTCCAGTCAGCCTATCTGTAGAGACCATTTGCATTCATAGCCTCTAATACATACAAAGATAATTAATACTGTGCAATTCATTCCATTTGAGGTATTAAGTTCATTCTATGTTTTTTAAACACCAGTACCAGTGGAATTCTGTTGTCTTAAGGCATGATGACCATTACCTTCTGCAACCACATAATTTGTTTCCAGTTCTGAGAAAACTTCCTTCAATGATGAACAGCAACATCAACCACCATAATCACTTGCTCTACCTCATTTACCTATGTCAGAATTTTGCCAGATACTCTATAATCTAGTATGTTTCAAAGTCATCTGCAAACTCATCCCTTTCTTATAAAATAATATCCACTTGATCTGGTTAGGGTCAGAGGTTGAATTCTTTCATTTCTCTTTTCAATCATTTTAAACTGTGTATTCTGTGGTCTTTACCATACACTGTAGTTCCACTAACACCAAGCCACTTTCAATTTTTAGAAAATGTCCCACCTTTCATGGATAGGGCTGAAATGTTTATAAATGTGAATACTTGAAGGGTTGATTGGAAAACTACAGAAGATTTTAGCTTGAAGTCTTCATTTCTCAGGAGCTTGAAGTACTTTGTAACTCACAAATTCTGAAACGTAGTCATTTAAGTTAATTAATGGCCAGGACTGGCTAGCTTCCAGGGTCTATGTGCAGTCCAGCCCTCCCCCATCCCTGCCCCCCAAGCTGACTGTGGTAAAGGAAACCACAAGATGCTATCCACCCCCAGGCCCCACACCCTTCCACCACTCTGCAGTTAAAACTATGATCAGCAAGCTAAAATTACCATGAGGCTTTGCTTTCTTTTATTTTTTTCTTTTGAGTCATTTAAAACTGGGTAGATCCATGAATGCATAAGAAAGAAAGGTGTATATGTGCATATACATCCCTTTTTTCTGATTGTTTTATAACTATATGTGTTTATAATTCTGCTTTCTTTACTATGATGAGACTAAAAGTGAGACTGATTTGCTGACATGCCATCTCTCTTCTAAATGCTGTACTGAATTGTTGAAATTCTACATAACAGTCCTAAGTATAGTAAGTTTTGTTTGTTTCATTTTTTGTTTATTTTTTTAAGATTTGAGGGAATTTCTTACTAGTTCTCGCTTCCTACACCTATAAAGGTTTAGGCTTTCTTCTAAAGAGAGATTCTTATAGTCTTCTGCAAAAATTGTCACTGTCAGGATGTGTGCTTTTTCCTCCAAATATTCTAGAGTGAGCTTAGTTGAATTCTGAATTAAGTGAAATGCCATGATCAAATTTTTTTATAAAACAAAACTTTCAAATAAATGTGTAATTGGAGATCATTCAAAATAAAACATGAAATAACTTAGGTTACCAATCAACGGAAGATGCTTTAGTAAACCTTTCTTGGATCTATCATTAAGCAACATAAATATTTCAGAAGAGATTTATAAATTAGACCTGTAACTGAAATAAAAGCTACATAGCAAAATTCTATTTTACAAAGTTGAATAATGGTATAATATTTTTCTATGAAGAATAGTGTTTTAGGAGAGAGATTATTTTTCTGCTTTTGTAAATAAATGTGAGTAACAATACATGTACTAAGTGATTGACTAGGATGAATATATCTTACAAGAGCTGTGTCCTTTCAACAGTAACACACATCGGTGCCCAGATGTGACTTTTAGCAATCTTCGTCTTTCATTTTACCTGAGATTTTTTCTAAGACCTTATTTATTTATTTATTTTTAGAGAAGGGAAGGGAGGGAGAAAGAGAGAGAGAGAAACATCCATCTGTGTCCTCTTTCAATCCCCCAGCTGGGGACCTGACCCACAACCTAGGCACGTGCCCTGACAGAAAATCAAACCGGCGACCTTTCAGTTTGCAGGCCAGCACTCAATCCACTGAGTCATACCAGCCATGGCTGAAAAATTGTTTTGATAGTTCCTATTATACATAACAGAATTTTCTAGAAAAGAAAAAAATGAATAATTTAATTACAATGCTTTATTATTCACATCAACTTTATAATACAAAAAAGAAGAATATTTTTGGTACAACCAGATTAGAATGATTCGCACTTAAAACATTTGCCTCTTTTGTATCAATAAATATTTCACATGCCATGATTTTGAAGCAAAAGACTGTACTCTTTCATTTTTCCCAAACTAAATTAGAGGTAGCTCTGTACATGTCAATCAATTTAAAATTGTTACTTCAATGTCCTTCTAGAGCCAAGTGTCATGCTTTAAGTTTTATTAAAAGGTAAAAAATGTAAGCCAAAACTCCTTCTGAAAACCTCACATTCTTGTGTGGGTAAGTCACATAACTCAAGTGCTACAATTCAGAAAAATTAAAGCATTTTGTGATTTTTCTTTCATAGCTATCTTTGGAGAATCTATACAAAAAAGAGAATATAAAGATTTTAAACATGAAATTGAATAATCCATTTCAGATAATAAATTATTGTCCATAATCAAGTCAAAAAATAATAACAAAGAGTTAAAATAATAAACCCTTAATGATTCACCGTAGAGAACAAAGGATTTTATAGAACTGCTCTCCTAAGGTTCTTATATGTTCTCCCAAACAATTCCAACTCAAAGATCAGGGCTGTCATGAGCCAAGACTGTTACTAAAGGCTAACCTGGTAGGAAACCAGATTCAGAAAACCTTGTGGTCTTAAAACCTGTTTTAAATCTGACAATATACTACACCCCCTTGGTTCCTTTTCCTTACTGATAATCATTGAGGAGAGTGATTGATCCTTTCTTTTGCTATAGTAGCTGATCAGATTCAATGAGTTAATTCTTAGAATAGTATTTACCAGCTTTATAATTTTTTCCTATTTCAGCTTTATTCTGGGGCAGTGTTTTGGGTTGCATATTCACACATACATAGGAAACCCCCCCACAAATAACTTGTTATATTACTCACATAATAGCAACAAAAGTCTGAGGTAATTGAAACCCAAAGTTAGTTCCTAAATCTCAATTTCTATCTTTCCAAGTGAAGCATTTTCTTAAAACTACTAAATATCAACAAAGCTAAGCAGTTTGCATGGGTTTTTTCCTCCCTACTTTCACTCTGGTAGGTAATATAGGACTACAAAATGTTGACATGGTAGCTGTGAAGGTGGTGGCTAAATATTTTACAAACTGGACACCATTCTCTAAGTAATAACTTATTACATTGCATTGTTTAACATATATTTTATATATATTTGTGAAAATTGGTTACAAAAATTTGGAGATAATTTTAAAAACCAAGTATAATAACTACTATTGTAAACAAAATCACTTATTAATGTCCCAAAGGTCACTCTCTCTAACAATAATTGCTTTATAGGGCTTTTCAGTAATTTCCCATCAAGCTAATAGATTTGTAATTTTTAACAAAACTATCAATGAACATATTAACCTGGAATTTTATTATGCCAGAGTATGTCTATAGATTTTGTGTTCAGAAAGGTTAAAATATTTTTTGAAAACAAAGCTTCATCTAAAGCTCAATTATGTGGGTCATATGATAAGTACTGTTCCACTGCTATTCCATTAAACACTGATTTCAGATCTAAAATGTGTTTTACTTATCCATCAAATCATATTCCTGTCAATAAAGAGTATAACCCCAAATCTCCAGAAAACAGTATTCAAGTATCACTACTTCAGTAAAATCCATTAGCATACTATCTGCTTGATCAATCCTTTGTAAAATAATAATAATAGAAATAATAATAATAATCTTTTTCTCATGCTCAATGTTCCATATTTTATATAGTTACTATTAAAAATATTTTATAGTAAAATAACTATCTTTGTCCTTAACAACGTCTATTAACAATTGTTTACAGGAAGAGCCAATTTAACTTCCTTGTAAACTCTAAAAGAACTCATACCATCTAGCCTTCTAGGTAGAATTAAAATCTAACTGTGGTGCAATTGTGGAAAGTTATCACTGTTATCTAATAAGACAAAGAAATTTGAATATTCCTGTACCAAACATATTTTTATACAAAATGGAAACCTTTATAATTCCAACTTTTACCATGTTGTATTAGTATTGATGGTTTTTCAAAATATTTTGAATTTTAATATGAAATTTAGATGTATCCATTATATAATATCTAAACATTACTTCAAAATTTATATTTAAAATATAGGGTATATGAAAAAATTAAGAAATAAAACTGCTCTGCATGAGGCTTGGTTACAATAGTATATACATCTTATCACACTCGAGAACTAATTGCTTTGCAAATACTGTTTCATAATATTAGGTATTGTTTTTCATTTCATAGAAATTCAGTATTCTTATTGATAAAATACTGATAAGATGGAAACTGACAATAAAAACAAATTTAACATTTTTGGAATAACATGATATATATGAATTAACAAGGTTTGAATCATACAAATATTAAGCCCAAGACAAGTAACAAACTAGCAAAGGTGTTCCCACTGGGACAGTTCTAACACCCCTCATTTCATCCATGTCATAACCAAGAAATATAACACGGCTGTTCCAAGCTACTGCATGGGCTTGTATGCTGCATACATATTTGTTAAGCATTTTTTCTTTTGAACATTCATAGGGGCTAAAACTATCTAAAGATATGTTACTTAGATATTTCAAATCTAACTAAGATAGAGGCAAAATATCATTTAATAACAGAGCCACTTTCCGAGCACATGCATTTTTCTAGACAATAAACAATAAAAATATGTGAATGCATCGGCAACCTCCAAAATTAAACATTACTGTTCATCCCTGTTGCTTTCCTTTTTGGAAGGCAAACACAACATCAACGCAATCAAAAAGCAAAATTTACTCTATTTTAATGGTTCTTGTTTTAGTGTTAAATTTATGAACATAGAGTTTTTATATGTAAACTGTTTCCACTTTTGTCAGAAAATAACTCCATGCTCTAGATAAAAAGGAGTGTCTACTTAAAGAATTATGTCAAAGTAGGCAAAATAAAAAACATTAAAAAATTTATTAGTATAAGGTGTTCTGTACCAAAAGCAACAAGTGAACAGAAGTCTGTTTCTCCAACACTGCGAACACACAAGTGCCATTAACACTGAAACAAGCTGTATACCCAGCCCTGAAATTGCAATGGGTCTGCCTTTTCAGTAAATACCTTCCTTTCAATGTCATTCATATCCAGAAATTACCAATGTAAGTTGGAACAAGGCCTCATTTGTTTTCAATCTAGTGTGATATGAAATTGTTCCAGGAGAGTCTACCTTGTACTATTTGGTGCATATTTTTTAACAAGGTGCTTGTGGTTATGTGGAAGGAACATAGCAAGACGTTGAGTTCTTAGGAATGAAGATTTAAGAGTCCTATGAGACAATACTTTTAAATTATGTAGACCAGCCTAAATAAATTTGTATCAAAATGTAAAATAATAGCAGCAAAATGAACACTTTTAAGAAACTTGTGATTCAGCATACCCATTTGCTGTAATGCTTCTTTCTAAGCATAGGCAAAGAAAGGATATTTCTACTCAGAAACCAAATTTTATTTTTTTAAAAAAGCAGTATGAATGAACTATCTTTCTATTTCACATTTAAGTTGCATGCTTAATTAATGTATAAATAATTTAAGTTTGAATTGGACTTGAGCTTTTCATTTCCTAGAACTTTGACCCTTGAGTTAATCTACTTCTCTGAAAATCCATGTACCAGAACTCAATTCAGGTCTACAAAGGGTCAGCCTTGTGAGTTTGTATTCTAACTCTGATGAGAGGTTTCCAATTAGAGAATTCTCTAATAGATAAAGATTCCTTACATTTTCTCAAAATTAGGGGTAATTATCAGCCAGGCATTCAAGGCAGTATACTAAGTATATCTTCAGAAAGTAGAAATTAAGACACAATAGCCAAAATGTTTTCATTTACTTTCTACAACAACTCATAACACATTAGGGTTTAGTTACTACTTATAGCTCCCCTGCCAACTTTCATTGTCTATGACTGTATTTGTTTGTTGCACTGCTCTGAGATAGGTATTTGGTAAGAAAAGCAATGTCTTGATATTTTTTTAAAAGGACATGACAGTGTCTTAAGTTTTGGACATGGTGCAGAAGAAAATGAGTGAAAGTTGCCCATCCAGAAATGACAAATAGGACGTATGTTGGCAGCTTCTTCCAGTTTTCGTCTGTGTCCCTTTTGATAAGAGAACTCAGAAACAAGAGCACTGGACAACACTTAGCTGGGTTGAGAGTAACAACTGATTTGTTTGACATTCTTAGTAATGTCTTGACTCAATGAAGGCGTCATATCTGTTTCAGAGCTGGACATTTGTGGCTTGAATGATTCACCAAAATACATCTGCTTTGAGAGGACAAATGCAAACTTTATATAAGACTTTTTAACATTTCCTTTACAAGGCAGAGCACTTTTAGGCTTTGACCAATTTTTTTGTGTGTGTTGGCCAGATTTCTTCTTTTTCTACTCTTAAAAAATCTATATAAGCAGACCACGGTAATTGAAGCCAAAGATGGTATACGAGGTTCATATCTATAAAATCTGGTACCAAATATAGTAAACAAAAATGCAAAGTGTATCATACTTCCACAGTTCCATCAGTAATCCTGGAAAATTTACACAATCTTCAGTTGTTTTGTCTATAAATTTGGCATAGTATAGGTCTTAAGATGACTAAATGGGTCAGTACATTCAAAGCATTCATAACAGACCCTGGCATATAATAGTAACCACATAAATATTTACAATCATCATTATCATCTTCATCATCAAATCATTTCATTGGAAGCTAAATTAAGTAATATACACGTGTATCTAACAGAGTATTACATAATCTAGTGGGCCTGTAGCAGTAAGACATTGTCAAAATTACCCTGTTTTAAGTAGTTTTTTTATTTCACATACTTTTATGCATCCAGATGATGAGCAAGTACATTAAAAAAAGTAGTGTTAATACTGTCAACAGTATATTAAACAACATTAAATAACTTTCTGCAGTATAGGATCACAATATTATAGTAATTTTACTTATTTAAGGGATGATTTCTACATACTAATTAGTCAACTTTTTTGTGAAGGAAGTTTCATTGGCTTTCAAAGGTAAGAGAGATTAGGAATAGGAAAAATAAAGCAGTTTCCTCTTGTTACTAGAGATAATTTAGATAAACAAGTATTCCTGACAGAAATATCTGATCTTTTATGTGAATATCAGTATCAATAAACACAACTTGCTTTAGGACTGCTTATAGCAGAGTTCCTTGAAATCTACCTTTGACATTTGTTGCAATTGTCACACTTGAGTAGCCTTTAGAGATTTCTTTAAAGATATCACTCTAGGAAGACAATTCCTCTCAAACCTATAATGAAAGCCAGATGAGGGGAGGTTTAGTGTACCGTATACATCCTCGTGACTGATACTGTATATGAATTGTTCCCAATTGTGCTCCAAAATTTACTAAAAAGTCTCCAGGAAGAGATAATTTAAATATTCTTTTATGTGGAACCATTTTTAATTTTCTTGTGTTCTCTTTATAAGATATGCAAATTAATTACTGCCATTTCCAGCTCTGACTCAAACGAGTTTCAGAATTGAAAGAGAACATGATGTGGGAAAGGACTAGTGAAGAGAATTCTTTGCTTGAAAACGTTTTCCAGATTGCTCAACTTTCTCAGGGAAATGGTGGTAGTGACAGGAGGCATGCAGTATACATTTATGATTTTAGACTAATTCTCATGCCCCTTCCCTGTTTTTGCTCTTTTTCTTTACAACTAAGAAAAAAAAAAGCAACAAGAAATGTTATTTACCTTCTGCTATATTCTACATGATTTACAGTTTCATTGCTACCTAAAAGAGTACATAAAGAGTTTTCAGTTTTCAATCTGAAGTTTAAAAATATTTTAGGTGGTTTTAAAAATTAATATGTATTATTTTTGTTTTTCACCCTTCCATTCATCCCATTTAGCTAAGAGCCACCAGCGATCAAAAATCAGTAGGTCCTTTCAAATTTTAAATGTACAATGCCAGTAATGTTGCCTATACCATACAAACCTATAATGTTGCTTAAACAAACCTCTTCATGAACACATGAAGAGTTTCTTCAAAACTACGTATGAAAAATCATCTGGCTGATGACACTGGCAAGATTATATTATTACCATGAAAGGCTATGCCATCCTAGTTTACATGGTATATGAACATTTGTTAACACAAATTTGAAAATACAAGTCCTACATACCCAGTGTTCAAAATTTCCCCAATGGAATTTCAGTTTAAGAGACATACCTGAATTCTTTCTTGTCAATAGAGTGTCAAGGAGTCTCATTTGTTAATAAAATGAGCTATTAGAATGACTGCTCTTTTGGCTACAATATTATCATTTTCACTGAAACTGTATGTAACTCGTGTAGATGGATCCAGCGAATTAATGATGAAGGGCACTAAGCAACCCAATGGCCTGAAAGAAATATTAACCTTCCCTCGGTGTCTTCCTTAAAATTAGAAAGTGGATAGTTTGAGAATCATCTGGATTTGGAGACTTTGTTTTCAAGAACTTTAAGGTAGCGTTCAAAAGGCTATACCCTGGGTGTAGTAGAAAGCAGCACCGAGTCCTCGATAACGTACAATTCTCAGTGGTGATCCGTCAGCTCCCTGGAGGCAGGTTGGTTATATTAGACTGCTTCCATCATGGCAAAGGCAGTATTTTGTTTTTTACTGGAATAGGCACTAACTCTTCATGCAGATTTGCCTTCCCTGCATGCAACCCTTCTGCAAAAATTACCAGCTATGGACCTATGAAACACCTTATTCACAGTCATGGTATTGCATACAGCATTGCTTCTGATCAGGAAACTCACTTCACAGCATGTAAAGGGTGGCAATGGGCCCGTGCTCATGGAATTGACTGGTTTTATCATTCCCCCACCATCCTAAAACAGCTGCAGGAGAGAATGGTGGGATGGCCTTTTGGAGATTCGGTTACATCACCAGATTGGTGTCAATACCTTATAAATCTGGGGGCAAGCTTCTCCAGGAAGCTATATATGTTCTGAATCAGCATCTAATATATGGCACTGTTTCTCCCACTGTAGGATTCACAGACCCAGTAATCAAGGGGTGAAAATGGAAGTGACATCATTCTCTGTTATACCTAGTGACTCAAGAGAAAAAAATCTTTCTTCCTTAGTCCAGCAGAGCACCTTAGACTGCTTCCATCATGGAAAAGGCAGTATTTTGTTTTTTTACTCCACCTTACACTCTGCTGGACTACTTTATAGTTCTAAAAGACAGAATCCTTCCACCAAAAGACACAACAATAATTCCATTGCACTGGAAGTTGACGGTGTCACTGGGACACTTTGTGTTCCTCATGACTCTGAATCACAGGCCAAAAAGGGCATTACTGTGCTGGCTGGGGGGATTGATGCTAATTACCAAGGAGAAATTAAACTGCTTCTCCAGAACAGGAAGATAAGAAAGAGTTATTTGGAATACAGGACATAGGGTGTGTCTTATTATTATCATGCTCTGTAGTTAATGTCATCAGAAAACCACAACACAATTCAGGCAAAGACTACTAATGGCCCAGACCCTTTAGAAATGGGGGTTTGAGTCACCCCCTCAGGTTAGTAGTATGACCAGCTGAGTTGGTGGCTAATGGCAAAGGGAATATAAAATAGGTAGTGAAAGAAGGTAGCTGTGAATAATAGCTATGCTCACATGACCATTTAAGAAATGAGAACTGTAATTGTCATGTGCATTTCCTCCTTATTTTGTTTTATGTTGTATGTGTGTGTGTATGTATATAACATGAGATATATTGATTTTACATCACTGCATTTAAGTTACAAGATATCAAGGAGAAGAGTAAACATCACTGAAGGATTTTGTATCCTCTTCTGGGGAAGAGTTAGTGTGTTTTAGGTTTAAGTAAGATAGTTGTATTATGTCAGACATAAATACAACTGGGTGTCATCTTTATTTGGAGATTAAGAATAATTGATGGAGATGTATACAGGCTCCAAATTGACAACAGGTTTACTTGTGTTTGTTAATTTTCTTCATTAACTTGGCTGGGTCATGGAATGCCCAGGTATTTGGTCAAATGTTATTTTCAGTGTTTCTGTGAAGGTGTCTTGGATGAGATTAACATGTAACTTGTTAGACTGAGTAAAGCAGATGGTCCTCCATAATGTGGGTGGGTCTTATCTATTCAGTTGAAAGACTGAAGAGAACAAAAAAGACCAGAGTCCCTCAAGCAATAGAGAACTGCCCAGCAGACTGCCTTCAGACATCACCTGCAACACCCACCCTCCCAGCTCCACAGCAGGCAGCCTTCAGACTCCAGCTGGAGCGCTGGCTCTCCCAAGTCTCCGGTCTGCGGGCCTACGCTGCAGATTTTGGACTAGCCAGATTCTTATAATAAATTTCTTTTCATATATACACACATATCCTATTAGTTTTACTTCTCTGGAGAATTCTGAGTGATATAATAGGTAAATTAACTTTTGTCATGACCAAGTTGGACATGCCTTTCTAGGTCCTCCTCCTAACTCATTTGTTATTTAGTATCTCCCCCCTCACCCCTCTCATATCCTGTTTTCTTCCTATTTCCCAAATTCATGGTATCACCGAAGAACCCTTTCTTTGGCAAATTCTCTTCCTTGATTGTCAAATATATACTTCCAGCCTGGCCTCCTTCTGACGTTACAGATTCTTATTTCAACCTTGTTTCCAAACGCTTAATTGTGATCTCTACCTGATTATTCATCAGATACCTCAATATAATTAAATGTAAACTTTTATTTCTTCTAAAAACTATACCATGCCCTATTTTCTTTATTCTGTTAATAGCACAACCTTCCACCCTGGTGACCCCAGAGCGAAAATCACATTTACTCTTTATGTTCTCTCTTTTTTTCTATACAACTAGTTGGTGAATCCTGGCACATATTCTTTTGCAGCATCTGTTGTCTCCTCTCAATCATCCTCTTCCTCTTACATTCCTCTTGGCTTCAACCTCAGGTAAGTTCCCCTGGCTGGCCTTCTTCAAGACCCTTCTAATAAGTTTATCTTATTCTAGGTTCTTCACTTCCATTCTTTTTTTTCTATGTTTCTCCAATTATTTCTTTGGAGGAATTATGCAAAAATCTTAAAAGGAGAAGAAATGAGAGATCAAGAGTTCATAGAAAACACTTCCTACCCAAATCAATAGGCCCAATTGCTATGTCCACTTGGAAGGGCTGGCCACCATAGAGTTGATCCAGTTTGTGAGACAGCAGTGCCCTTGATGCGGTCCAAGGGCAGTACGCCACATGCAAAGGATGCAGGTCAAGGCACAACTTTAAAACACAAGGTAGAGTCTAGACAAATACCTAATGTATATGATGCCAAGCGTTCAACAGTTTGAAAGGAAGATACAGAATTCCATGGAGGCTTCAGAAGATATACCCAAATGGAGAGCAAATGATGAAAAAGCAACCTCAGGGATAGGGATATCACAACTAATTTGCTCTTTCCCAGCCTTATGAAAACATCCGGCATTGTCCTGAGATGCTCCTCTCTGATACTGGAGGGGCAGTGCCCTGAGAATGGTTCGGTGTTTATCTCTGATATGACTCCCAATTTGAGGATTCTTGAAAGCAAATATGATCGTTTTCATATCAGTATCATACACAGCACTTGACTGTTTAAAAAATTTAATATGTTTATGTTGGTGACAAAACAAAACAAAAACCTTTTAGCCTAACATGCAAGCTTTCCTGATCTAATTCCAACTTACTGCTTCGATCTTATTTCTCGTTAGATTCTTGGCTCCCGCAAAACTTAATTGATGTTTCAAGTACAAAGTTCAGATTTCCAACCATTATACAACTAATCTTCTCAGTGCCAAAATTATTTTCTTTTTCTCACTTTTCTATATGTCTAAGTCATTCTCAGCCTGCATGGATTATCTTAAATGCTGTTTTCTCCAAGGAATCCAGCACCTCAGTCAGAAGTAATATTCTCTCTCTGTCTCTCTGCCCCTCTCCCTCTCCCACTCCCTCTCCTTCTGTCTCTCCTTTGCAAGTCCAGGATTAAACGCATGTATTATTCTCCAGCTGTATGTTTGCTTTTATTCATCAGACCCTCCTACGCTTCCGTAAGTTACTTGACAACAACGTCTCTCTGAGTCATCTCGCTGTGCCTCCACAACAGCAGTTGTCTTGTACACAGTGAACACAATATATGTTCGTTAAAATAATGAATTTCAGTTAAACTTAAAATTTTAAGTTTTTAAAACTCATGGTTTATATAAATATTTTTGATAACCTGGTACATCAGCAGTAAATGTAATTTTAACAAACAAAATCATTGTTTTTTTCCCTTTTTATTTGCATATGTTTCTGTCATAGCTTTCTAAGAAACCAATCAGATATGGCAATAAATCTCTAATTCAGTATCTGGGAGACCCTACTACAGATAGAGGCATGTTTATATGATAATGATAATAGTTACACATATGTAGCACTCATGATGTGCCAGACACTGATCTTTATATACACTAACTTATTTAATTTTCACAGCACAGATATGATGTCATTACAAAGGAAATGAAAGTACAAAGAACTTAAGGAGTTTGCCCTGATTCACACAGCTAGTAAGCAGCAGAGTCAGAATTCAGCCACAGGCATCCAGGACCCTGGGTCCATGCCCTTAATAACACTCAACAAAACACAACTCTATGCATATTCTCCCACCACTCAGAAAAAAGGCCCAAGTGGAAAGGGTGATCCCTGGTTTAAAGGGCACATTATGTTCCACCTGTCACTCCAGAGAGTGACCCTTAAGCCCCTTCTCAAGAATGAGCAAAAAGCATTCTAGAGCCAAAAGCAAATGACACATTAAGGTCTCCACTGGGCATTTTTTTTAATGGCATTTGTGCAATGAAAATCTAGTAATACATTTCCAATGTCATTATATAAGGCTTTTGGTACAGGGAGATATAGAAAATGACGTGTTTTAAGGGTGTTGCCTTTGTAGTAGCCTCAGAACCAAATTTTCTAAAAAGTAAAGTGGAATGTGTGTGAAGGCTGGAATCACAAATACCCTTACTGCACACACCCTGCTGTGAGCTAGTCTTTGAGCAGAATTGTTGCTTAGACTTCAAACCACCACTGTGACCTCAAGAGGTTAACAGAAAAGAGAAATCCTTTGGTTCAAAAACCATAACATGGATATAATGCCATTTAAAGGCCCAAGATTTAGAACTCAATGTGGCTTTTGGGAAAAAGTCAGTCAATCCTCTTCTTAAATAGAGGAAAGCTCAATGAAGTCTAACACTTTTAAATTCCAGATTTATATTCAGACCTAATAGCCATAAACTATATTGCCCATAAATATAGATATTATGTTCTTAAACATCATTAAATAAATCATGTCCTTCAATTGATCATGTACATACCAAACACTTCTGAATCTGTGACAGTCTTTTCTATGTGAAACAGCAGTTATCTGCTAGTGCCCTGGAGAAAGAGAGTGTGAAACAAATACAGGCTACATGAAATGTGCTGGGACCATGGGAGTACATGATACAGCAACTGGAAAAACCCAGAGACATTCAGGAGACAAGCCAGGCAGCCCCAGTCCAAAAGCAGTGGATTTAAACCATACATCAGTAGGTTTGATTGATCAGGGACAGAGTCTTCTTAAGAGAAAGTCCTGGAACAGAGGCCAGAAGGATCTATATGGGCTTATGATTGAACTAGGAAAAACAAACACACACACACTTTCCTCATATTTTCATTTAAGGGAGATTCCTAACTCACACCTTAAAGCATTCTAGGATCATGTTTTCTGGTAATCTCTCTACCCCACCCTCCCCTGAATTCAGTATTTTTATCTTCCAACATCTAACCAAAAATAGAGTTTTCTTTTATTTTCCTGAAGCCAGAACACAGAAATAATAATGGCAATACTTATTATTATTGCTATGAAAATGATGGATTAAAGGGAGGGTGAGAGAATGGAAGAAAAATATAGTTTTAGTTTGCATCAGTTCTTGTAAAATATATCGTTATCTTCTTCTCTCAGAGAAACTTATTAAACTTACACCTTGCTCGTTTTATCTAGTGTTGCCATTCTCACCATGTTCATTTATATTAGTACTGTATTGTGTTAGCAGAGTATTTGGTTTATGATGACTGAATCTCCAATAGTCATAATAAGAATTTGCTCCATACAGCAGATGCTCTTGGATTTCCTTTAATGGGCTAATTACTTTAAGAGTAACTAGTGGTAAAGAAAGAAAAAAAGTCTAGTTATTTTTTATGAAAAAACTGTTACTATAAGACTTACATGATGTTCACAGCCTCAAGTGAGTGATTTTATCATTCCAAGCTGTTTAAAATAATCAGCTTCATAAAACTTTAATGACCATCACTTTCTCACTCTGTGTTTATAGCACAACCTTCTCACTCATTTACAGAAACAGACTAAATTCTCAAAAATACTTGCATGATTCAATTCTTATATGGCATGAGCTTTCTCTGCTCCAACTCTCAAATGTGTTCAAATTGGTTTTAATCTCATGATACAAACTGTAAGATCTGTAGACTTTCCTACACAAATTTCAGACTGTATTGAGAGCACTTAAATACTGTTGATTTTTTTTTTATCTAATGTAATTAACTTACTATTATTGAGTCCACTGCAATATAGCTTTACCATATTTCTTGGACTAAGAGATTAACACATAATTTATTGGGATTAAGCCAAGGGCACATAATTTATAGATCACCTATAAGAAGCAAAGTGGAAAAGCATACTCTCTGTGCACAGGAGGATGATAGCATTTGCACCAAATAACATAACATTGTCCCTTACTTGGTATTTTAAACCTGCTTTTTGTTGTCCGACTCCCTGCCAATATGCTACATGGGTCGCATTAGAGCCTAGCTGATATTTCAAAGGTGAGTTAATTAGGGTTTGCAGTTACCAAGCTGCTGCTTAAACACTGACCTGCTTTCCATACAGGTGTGAAATATTGACAGCAAATTTTAGAAGTGTGATGACATTTTTACCTTCACCTACTTGGTTAAATTTTTATATGACTCACATTTTAAGGGGTATAGAAACTATATATTTTTTCAGGTAGCTATTTATCGTGAGAACATGCTTGAACACACTTGAAATGTTTGAAAGAAATGCCGTATTAAATCTATTAACAAAATATGCTTGAGACTCCATACATTCTTCCAGTATAGCACAAAGGTTGATTTTGAAGCATGTCAGTTACAATTAACCATTTATACCACAGCACCTTTCATTGATAGGTTCTGAAACTATGATGACACCAAAGGCAGATCACAATGAATCTCTGTTAGTTTATAATATTGTATTAATATATGATCAAATTTATTAGACTAATAAAAAGTCACTGTAGAGAAAGCATTTCAACTTCAATTATTTTTGCCTTAATAACACATCAGGAAAAACAAAGATTATAAAGAGTTCCAAATCTTGATGGGTATCTGGGTGAAATTTAGGTGAAAAAATTTAGCCACAACACAAGAAGAGAAAGTTCTGTATCATACATTTTACCATCATACTCGTAGGAGTTCAATTTTTCAAATGAGTGTATTGTAACTGATGAGCTTTAAATACTGAGTATATACATATCCTTTTAGAATTTTCTTATTTTTTTGTAAAATAATAGAAGAATGTGCATAATCAAAAAATAGAGCAATTAACTGGGCAAACGATTTCTATATCATTTTTCCCTTTTCCTCATTTCTCCCAATCAAAATCAGACATCAGACAATATCATGTTCCAATGACATTTCTTCATTCCTTGACTTCCCCTGAAGAAACGGGTACTTTGCTAAACTGAATTCTTACATTTGTAGACTTATATGTAACTCTTCTCATATGACCTTGAAACATGTTTGCATATTTCATTTACTATATTTAGTTATAGAGATGATGGTGGTGATGATTAAAAAATAGCAATAGAATTAGGCATAAAAGTGTTTTTAAACCTAAAAAAATCACCTTTGAATACATTTGTGGAAAATAAACATCTTAATTTGGTTCCAATGAGAACAGGGCCTGAGACAAGGATGTGAGGGCATGTAGTTTAATTAGCAGGTCAGCCTAGAAAACAGAAGTGAAGATGTGGGGAGAGGCAAGGAAGCTTAGTAAAGTGTAAGTAAGAGCTTAGCATTGAGTTTGTGTCTGTCAGGGCTCATTTCTACTAGGAAGTCTGAGAAGCAATACCTTCCAATACTGTCCACCTGAAGAAGAGAAGCTGCCTGTATTTCCCATTGCTTAAGAGTTGTCTCCAAAGACAATACTACCTCACTTTTAAAACCACACACTTTGCAGCAGTGCTCATTTCAGGCTACATCTCATAAAAAGCCCAGAGGATAAAAGCTGAAAGACACACGTGCTTAGGATGGGGCACCACCCTCAGAGAGAGATCTGGGCTCACAAAGTACCACACAGTACCACCGGGGCTGCAGTCACAGGTGGCCAAGGAAATGTGGCTGGGATACAAAAGATCCTCACTGCTATAAAAAAAATTGTTATTTTATAAGCAACCACTTATCTACAAGCTTTGTTATTGTTAATTTTTCTTAATCCAGTCCCAATCAAAAAGTAATGAAGCAGTGATATACTTGACTATGCATACATAGGACTTCTTGGCTCCTGAGCAGAGACTGGTGGTTTATTATTATAAAATTTGGTCTTCTTTGTTAAGGTAGACCAATCTCAGCTCCAGCGAAAATGAAAATAAGCAGTGAAATGATCAGAATATGCATAGAAGAATTTTTTTTTAAATCCAAGAATTTATAAATTGTGGTAAGTGAGATTATTGATTGGTAAATATCCACTCCCTTCTCTTTCTATATCTATGGTAGACAGTTCCATCAGTAGCCCCTAACGAATTATTCCTCCAGATGTTCAATATTCCTGTGTAATGGCTTTGTGACTTGTTTTGGTGAGTAGAACATTACCAACCAAGCTGCAAGCAGAAGCCTGGTAAACATTTGTACTGGGGCCTATCCTTTTAGAACTCTGCCCCATGAAAAGTAGGCATCACACACAGAGTATGCCCTAAAAAAACTCAGTCTAAACTACTAAATGAGAAACCATGGAAGAAGAGAAGCCATCTTAGATTTTCTGGCACTAGCTGAGCTCTCATCTTAAAGAAAATGCTTAAGTCACTCAGTTACACAAGTGAAACAAAGGAACTACTCATAAGATCATGGCAGATAACAAAGCATTGTCATACAAGCCACTAAATTCAATTAGTTGTTTGTTTTGTTTTGTTTAGTTTTTTCGTTTTATTTTGTTCATAGCTGATACAGAAGTTGGTCCCAGAGAGGGGATTCTATATAACAAAAGCCTAAAATATACGACCTTGGAGACAGGAAATAAATAGAGGCTTAAAAGGTGGTTAATAGTAGAGACTTGAAAATTGGGAAGAAAAGTACTATTAAAGGCTGCAGAAAGTGAAGGCTTTTATTATGCAAAGGTAAATGAGATTGTTGCCTCTGATAGTTTTGCAGATAGGAAATGTATTTAAGGGTCTGGTGGGTATCCCCTTGTATAATGTTGAACACATCAGTTGACTCCATTTAGCCACTTATGATAAAGTATTACAAGAAAGAAATGAACTAAAGATAGAATTGGTCAATTTCAAAGCAGAATTTAGAGAGGATTTTTCCAACCCAGAGCTTGATGGGTGGGAAAATGAAACTCTTTCTTATTTTCAGCCTTTCCAGATGGCAAATATTCTCAAATTAAAAAAAAAAAATGTGATCTCAAGGCAATGATAAAATCTAGACTGCTACCATAAAACATGACTTTGGGGTCAAGATCAGATCAAAGATGAAGGTGTAATACCCTTTGTTAAAACCTTGAAAGATTTAAGGAAATGTTTTCTAGACTCTGTCAACTAGATAAAAAGAATTTTGGGGGCATTGTTCCATAGCAGGCAGCCTCAATTAGAGAGGGATTAGTCGGAAAGAGACTTAAGAATGTGGTTTATATATAATGGTGTAAATTGTAGTTTGATATATAGAAAACCCATAAGCTGTTTAAAGGAGTTTAATCAGTTTACATTAGAAAGAATTCAAAATTAACAGATGTTCCTGCGCCCCCACCTCTGCAGACAAGAAACAGGCTGGAAAATTTACTCAGCTGAAAATATATGCTATTTCTTAAGGAAATCCGAGGGCAAAATCAAGAGTTAAGAGGGTGAAACCAAGAGCAATAAATTAGAGGACCGTGTCCAAGAAGTATAATTAGATTCTTATTAAGGAGAAGTCCCTGAACGCAGAACAAGGGGAACTGAGGATATCTGTCCAGTTGCTACGGACAGTAACTATTACATATCTTCCATTTCTCCCCTTTTTAAATGGGAGCCTCAATTGTGTTTATCTTGTCCCTGTTTCAGCATTGAGTATTGGGTGTGTATGTGGATCAGACAGCTTGTCTTTTTAGTTTACAAGACTTTGCTACCCAAGAAGCCATGTCTAAGAAATAACACCAAAGGAGTTACACATGAGGAACAATAGCTAAGATACCTCAGTGTACCTGTACCTGATTTAAAAGATTAAAATGATGATATTAGAAAATTAAGGCCTCAGTTTAATGCCAAAATAGGATTAGGCTTTGGAAGTCTTAGAACAAAGAGGGTTTTTTTTGCAGATGGAATCCTTATAAGCCAACATGAGTGTGGTATACTGTTACATTGGTAATCCCCAATAATCCTCAACTCCATTTCTTCATGCTCTTGTGTAGTCCTCAATCATATTGACTCCCATCTTAGCCATATGACTTGCTTTGGCCAATGAGTCATTACCAAGCGTGATGCAAGCAAAAGCTCAATTTGTACTTTGGTCCTTGTAGCCTTGGAACACTTCCTCTTGAAAATTAATTGCTGTATGTAAAGAAGTTCATGCTAAATTATTACATTATGAGAAGCACAGGCTGAGAGGCCCTGTAAGCTGAGAGACCATCTTACTAGCCCTAGTAAGCTCCCAGCTCAATGCATCCATATGCATGATTGCAGCTACATCACATGGAGCAGTAAAATTGCTCCACTGAACCCAGTCAACATGGGGTTGCAAACAATAATAAATCACCATAGCCTTTCATACATCTTTGGATAATTGAAGCACCATTTTCATGGGAGAACTATTCTCTACCTCATGAAACTTGGGGTATCTTGAATCTCGATATTCCCATAGTTAGTTAGCATGGTCTTTCTTTGACCAACCGAATGTGCTTGGAAATGACAGTACTAGTTCTAGCCTAAGCTTTGGGGGCCTCATGTATTTCTATTCACCACTTTAAAGGCTTCTGACTTCTTCCATGAGAACATTTTACAGGTAGTTATTGCCTCTCCAGCTAGGACTCCAGACCAGGAATAGGACTAGACTCAGACAACTAAGGTACTTAAGGTTCAAAATTTAAAGAGGCACTCACTGTCAGGGCTATATAAATGCCATATCTGTATTTGAACCACTCTGAAAGTGAGTTCTTCCTTAAGTGATGTGCCCCAGACACCTCTCTTGCCTCACTCCAGTATTGCTCCTGCTCCAGAATGCAACATGGAAAGCAGACCTTCCCCAATTAACCTCCTGCAGACACTTTAGTCAGGGTAAAGGTTTATTGTATGTTTCTGTAGTTTTCATGGTTGTATGTTTCACAGCAAGATGACAATACAAACCTTGATAATAAAATGATGATATTCAGATTCATATCTTCTGCATCTTTATATTCCCACAGTGTTATAGACAAAATTATTGTGTCCCTAAAAAGTCATGTTGAAGCATACCACAAACATGGGAATATTTAGAGATGAGCCCTTTAAGATAATTATGGTTAAATAAGGCCATAAGTGTGGGCCCTAATCCTACAGTACTGGCATTTGTATAAGAAGAAGAAGAGATGCCAGAGATCCCTCTTTCACCATGTACATGCTAAGGAAAGGCCATGTGAGGACACAGCAAGAAGGTGATTGTCTATAAGCCAGGAGGAAAGATCTCACTGGAAACCAAGTTTTCTGGTACCTTGATCTTAAACTTCTTGCCTCAAGATTCAGAACTGTGAGAAAATAAGTTTCTGTCATTTAAGCCACCTAGTCTGTGGTATTTGTTATGGCAGCCCCAGCCAACTATTACACATCCACAGCATGGTGTTTAACAACTTTAAAGCGTATTGCCTAAGTAAAACTTTGCTATCTCTCTTTTTAGCAGGAAGTCTGTCTGGAAAAGTTCCAATCATTGTTAATATAAGAATAGTTTGCATGACATCAATGTAACTTGGCAGCCAAGGAGAGTGGATGGGAATGCACTGCCAATGGAGAGGGGATGAGTGAACAATGATGACTTCTCTGTACTAGTCAATGGAGGCAGTAGCCACCACTGAGTGAACACATGTACTGTGTGGCTGTCATATTCAAAATGACCCAGTGAGTAGAGCAATGATTATGCATCAAATTTTGAGTTAAGTTTGAACATTCCTCTGCAGAAACGATCCTGATGACTCAGAAGACCACAGCTATGGGCAACTGGTGATTGGCAGCTTCGTAACAACAACACACCCACTCGTGCAATATTTCTCGTGCAGAGTTTTTTTGCAAAACATCAAATCACCCAGGTGATCAGCCCTCCTATAGCCCAGATTTGGCACCCTGAAACTTCTGGCTTTCCCCAAAACTAAACTCACCTTTGAAAGGGAAGGGATTTCAGACCATCAGTGAGATTTAAGAAAATATGACAGGGCAGCTGATGGCAATTGGGAGAACTGTGTGGGTCCCAAGGTGCCTACTTTGAAGGGGACTGAGGCATCTTTGTCCTATGTACAATGTATCTTGTATCTTCTTCAATAAATGTCTCTATTTTTAATATTACATGGCTGGATGCCTTCTGGACAGACCTCATATACTATCTTTACAAGGCTCTAAAATCTCTTATGCCTGTCCACTAGTCATATAATAAAAATTCTTTTTTAAATATATTTTATTTATTTATTTTTAGAAAGAGGGGAAGGGAAGGAGAAAGAGAGGGAGAGAAACATCAACATGTGGTTGCTTCTCACATGGCCCCTACCGGGGAGCCAGCCCACAACACAGGCATATGCCCTGACTGGGAATCAAACCAACGACCCCTTGGTTCACAGCCTGCACTCGATCCACTGAGCCACACCAGCCAGGGCTAAAAATTATCTTTTTAAATATACTTTAATTGACTCATTTATATTTGAATTTTGAATTTGTGTCATTCTTTGAACCAAACTTCCAGGGATAGGGACTGTATTTGAATTACCTTTCTGTACGCTGTACCACCTACCCTTTACGCTAGCATATTGGTCTTTGTGATTGAGCTAGCAAACTCATATATGGGTGTCTAGACTTCAAAAATCTCCTAAGATTTTAGTCACGATTATGAAAATGAATTCAATTATTCAGAGACAGTGATGATGTGGTACAGGGGAAAATGTTTTGGAGGAGGAACTCAGCCACCTTCGTGAGTATCCCTTTCCTTCAATCTCTGGCAAAGCAATTAAATTCTACGTGCCATGATTTTCTCAGCTGTCAAAATTAATTGTTGAACTAGTGATTTTTAGAGATGTTTCTTTTCTGCGTGTTTATATGACTTTATAACTCCTAGTCCTGGGACATATAGTTGTCTCATTATCTGACTTACATCATACACTGTCATGGTTTTTCTTAATGCTTTGGCCTAATCCTATAGTGTATCCCATGATTTTTTAAGTATAAAATATGATGTTCATTTAAGGTAAATCTACAATTTAAGTCTAACTTTTCTTAGAAATTTTTCTTAGAACATGAGAAAAATGTACATCAGTGTTACATAATTAAGTACCATTTATTTTTTGCACTGTTTAAGCAAGCTACAGATATTCCATTGCCATTGAAATATTTTTGTAAACCATGCAACCTTTTACACAAAAGATAATTATGAAATAGCTAACATTCATTTGACCACAACCAATAAATAATTTATGAACTGGGTGTTTAAAATTATGCAAATATTCTAAATACTTTTTGTTGTCTGTACATCTGAGTAAGTATGATTCAGAAGAAAGTGTGCAATGGATTAATAGATTCAACATTGAGGAGATTTGCATTTCTACAGTTCTTTTCTTTGCTGGCTCCTACTATCTTTAGTATCATGGCTCAGAAAACAAGCTTGACAATACTGTCTCTAAATGTATTTGAATATCCTGGCATCCCTATTCATCAGCCTCTTTGATGCTTTAAATGTCTTTTGCTTTCTTTCCAGAAGTCTTTATGAAGGCAGAGAGATATGCTTTTAGTAGAGTATCCAACCACCTTATAATACATACTAAATGGAAGGGAAAATGAGAGTCTTTAAATATTTGATATATCTGTGATAGTCCATAGCAGAGTTCTGTTAGAGTAAGTTGCAGAAAGGGGCCATTACTGTGAGCCAACTGCATACCAGGTGCCACATACAACATCACAGCAATGAACAGGATCTGCTGACTTCATAAACTCCCTTTGAAAATGAAAAGCAATTGGCACCTATAAATTAATTGGTGGACAACCCCTGTTAGCAGTGACATGTATATTGCCATTGATATAGACTAGCATTGAGTGAAGAAAACCTGTTTAATTTTGGATTATAATCAAGTATAAGAAGTTTTTATTACATATAACACAGTATCATCCAAAATATTTCTTTAAAACTACTAAGAAGCCAAGGGTCACTTATTTTATTTATTTCATATCCATATCTCAAGGTGGGCAGCATTTCTGTTAATAAAAATATTTATAAGTCTTCAGTTTTATGACTCCAGTTGATGTTAGTATAGTTAAGTGAAGACTCTACATTGTCACTGTTAGTAAATATGCTATTACTTCTTTTAACAGCGCTCTTTACCTCGATGCACCTTGTTCTCCAACCAAATTTCATCCCTTGATATAATACATGGATCGGCAGATTAGTACCTTGCATTGTTTTGTAAACCCAGTGAGAATATACAGAATGAGAAAGGGAGCTGTGCCGCACCACAGTCTATGGGTTGGTGTAGACACTGGAGTATTGTGCATTCTCAAAAGCCTTTTTCTTGTACTATTGTTCCACTGCTAACATTTTGCATGTATCCAAAAAAGAAAATTCAAGTCATGTGAGTTAATATCTCTAGTAATCTAAATGCTTATTCTCTCTGAAAAGTATAACTTCACATAATCCTACCCAGCCTTTCATAGTCACAAAAGTTTCTAAAGCAACCATTAGGTTTAACTATAATCTAAACATAAGCTTTTCTTTAGTAGCTCATTATTGTTTGCTCTGCTCACATCCTCACACATCTTCCCCTCTATCTAATCAACATTTGCCTCCTTTTTTAGTGTTTATGTTTGTGTTTTTCTACTCTGAAAACACAGACTCACAAACTCATGACTGAAACAAAGAACTCACTCTCCTTGAGACTGTCATAAGAATAAAACTCACTCATTTTATTTTTTATTTAAATGTACTCTGTCTTCTGACCTGTGGTTGCAAAACACAAACCCCAAACCCCCCAAAAGGGAAGGTGGCAATGTTTTCTTAAGTTATCCATAAATAGTGAAGCAAGAGAACATATCAAAAGCAGTGCACCCTGGGGATTCCTCACTCTGTTCTACACAGAATTCAGCTGAGTTAACTTTAAAACATTCCTTTTCATTTAAGTACTCCCTTAAAACAGCATAAAGGATAGAGAACTATATAAGCTGCTTACAATTTCTACTGCACATTTTATCAGGAAAGCTATCTATCCCAGATTTCTTCTCTTCAGAAAAATTTTAATGATCCAAGGTCACACCTCTTAAAAAGAATGAGGTCTAGTTTTACATAAGAAGGTCCAACTTGTAGGGTTTTATTTTCTTTTTATGCTCAGACCTCACAAACCGGAGACCACAGTCTTCAAATAACATTTCTTGTTAAAACTGAACTTAGAAAAGAGGGTTATTCTGCCTCAGAATTTTAAATAAAGCTTCTCCAACAAAGTTCAGCATTCCAAAGCTTTAAATAAATCTGAATTAAAGAAGCACTCCAACACTCAAGTGTTTAAATCAGGTTGCTAATCACCTTACTCTTGAAACGTGGCCCAGTGTTTTGGGGTGAGAACACTATAGACCTCGGATTGCTTCTGAAAGTGGGGCCTCAGAACACTCACACAGCAATCACCTGCAGAGCTTACTGAAAACAGATTGCTGGGCTCATCCCTCTCCAGCTGAATCAGAATCTCTGCAGGTCAGCCTTAAACCTGCACCCCTGACACGTTCCCGGGTGACGCTGGCACACACTACCATTTGAGAGCCACTGTAGGGATCCCCAAAAGTCCAGCTTACAGCAACTCTTAACCTGTTAAATTCTTTAATTTCAGGAGACTTGGTGCTTTTAAATTGAACCTCACTGCCACTCCTCTGAGGCCAGGATTATGCTAAAAAGATTAAGTAAGGTCCCTCCAGATATTCAGAACTTTGCCTCCCTGCTGTCAGCAACCAAGGAAGCTGGCAAACGCTGGTCTCTCACAGTAACATTTAGTGCCGGTCAACACACCGTATGGGCTAACATCTGAGCCCAGAAATAGGAAAGGCAAGTATAAATAGATTTGAATTGGGGTTGGACAAGGATTTGGCAGGCAAAAAATGACTGTGTGTTGATGGGGTGGGAAAGGATAGCTGCCAATTCAGGGATCCGTGGTCGAGGAGCTTCCTGACCCCCATCCACCCCAGAAGTTCCTGTGAGCTCTCTGGACTGTGAGCCTTTGGCTATAATTAGGGGGGTGCTGCTTTCCCTGGCTTCTTCCATATGCATGTTAGTTATGTTTGGCATTCAGCGACAGTGTTTGAAGAGTGTCTGGCCCCCACCAGCAGTTAGTTGAGCCAGTCAGTGGAAAAAATGACAATGGTATCTGGCATAGAATTCAGGTGTTAAAATACCTTTATTAAAATAGAGGAAGTAGCACCTATTAGGAAGTGACCCCGAGCTACCAAATTTTATTAGACTGGGAGGACGTGTTTTTCCCTTCTTTGAAGCATACTGTAAATTCCCTTATGTCTTTCATGGTATTTAACTCCAGAAATGGGCACATTCAGTAATTTCAGAATTTTAATGCTATATTTATTGCGACTCACTTTGTGTAGTATCAGGGAACACTGAGCTGGGACTTGGTAAATTTCAATAAAACTTTTTGTATATATTTAGCTAAAAAATTGATGGGGGTAGGAGAGACAGTCAACACTTTTGGCAATTTCCCATTAGCAGTGCAGGAGGTAAAAGTCAAAAATAAATCCTGTGGGATAAGTCTGAACATGGCATCCATGCTTAAAAGAAATGCCATTTCTCTTTTTCATCCTGAGGTGGGAGAGGAGGCTTGACAGAAGTGAGTGAAACTTCACTCTGTAACATTTGTGTAAGCCAGCCCTGATGTCAGGACGTTAAGCTGTGGATGAAGCAGGCCATGTCCACCCTCCACAACTCTACGAAACCGCTTTAAAGTCAGCATGAGGTGCCGGCTGTCCCCTCTCTCACTGAAAAGCATACTTCTTGATTAAAAATGTATGTTTCAACTTTATGCCAAAACAAGGGAGCATTATTTTCAGGATGATCACAGAAACCAAGTTAAATGTGTTTCTTATTTCAAGAGATAAAAAAGCATCATAACTCGGTGAAGAAACTATTCAATGCTAGATGTTGGTTTAATGTAGCACTACTATGCATGTAATTTATTTGGAAACACAGTGATGTATGAAAATCTTCAGTATTTTTGACAGAATGAGATTATATATCCATCTCCCTCTACACTTTAAAGAAAGAAAACCTTGACTTAACCTGCCAATATTATAGGTAATATCTGCGTGTGTCTGCATTGTAATATCCCTTTGTTATTTTCACTTTCAGATATAGTAATTCCTGGGATAATTTCATTCATAAAAGGTCCCCATAGGAGTATGGTAGATGGTCAGGAAAAAATATTGGAGGTAATTTATAGCTCTGTTGAACAACTTCTTGAGTCAGTTTGATTCTCTCTTGTCAGTCAGGAGACTCAGGACAGTTTGAAAGTGGATGGGGAGAGAACTCGCAGGGGGTCCAGACACTTCCTCTCCCGGGGGTGAACTATGTCACAGGGTGGTCAGGCCCAACAAGAATGTCTCCATTTTCACAGAGGAGTTTTCTAGACTTCTGTCTGTCCATAGAAACTAAGTTATTAGGTAATATTTTTCTACCTTTTGCTTGCTGTTCTCAAAAATGAAGTGAAGAGTATAGAGGAATGATGTAGTATGCACACTAGAGGAAGATAGGAAGACAAACTGAAAATTATATGTATGAGGAAGATTTACTGCCAACAGTAGAATGTGGCAGCTCCAACTTTGGGCTTCTTGTTTATTCTAGAACAATATTAAAGATTACTATCAATTTCATATTCTCAGACTTTTCAAACATAAATATGACCATGTATTTGGATGTGTTCTCTTCTATCACCTAATAGCTTTTTAAATTAATTCACATAATTAGAAGCTTACTTATATGTCATTCTACAACCAAGAAGTCTCTATCAGCAGATACTTCCTGCTTTTGCTAGTTTGGTCAACCTAGGCTCAAGAGATATATCTTAAATCATTAAAGTTTAACTTTGTTTAACTTAAATTTAGTATTAAAATATATGTTATAGCAGAAAAATTTCCTGAAGATTATTAATCCATGAATAATAGTCTGAATACATATTTATTAGTCAGAATATTTGATTAAACAGTAGAACATATAGTATAACCATTTCAGACATACTTTTTTCTATAACAATGCACTAAAAATACAGACTGTAATATTAGAATATGGATCAAAAATAGCTAAAATGTAAAATTATGTGCACATCCACTAGTATGTAAAAATCTTAGAAATATGGAATTATTTAACTTATGTATTGATTTCTAGTGTCTACTGTGTGCCTTGTAATATATTAAGTATTAAGGGGTCCCCAAGCACAGCCAGGTTTTCCCATGAAGGACTAGAGAAAAAAAGACACACTATAGAATATACATCTAGAGAATAAAACATGACACCTTGGCAATATCAACAATAAGAGATCAAGGAAAGGGAGGAAATAGTTGTTAGAAATAGTTGTCTTATTATTTCAAAAGTAGCAGCTTTCAAATAAACAATACTTATAAAAAATTATGGTAACTTACAAATATTGAATATCTACACATACACAAACCATGCCAGCATGTTTCACAATTTTGTACACTCACTCTTAGTTCAATTTTAATACTAAACTATAAGGCTTATGGCATTAGACAGAAATTGTCTTTAAAGGTTCTTATCCTGAAAAATCATATATATAAAAACCTTACACTTCTTCCTCAACAAAACAGCCAACATATTTCTTGGATCGCGTATCCTGGGCATGGAAAATTGCTAGACTATCGGTTTGGAGTATTTCTGGGACTGGTGCTGTGCTACCTCTACTACTACCCAGGCATAATTGGCACTGCTAGTTTTGTAGTTATTGTTACAGCTGCTGGGGGTCTTTTAATAGGTTATTTAGAAAAAAGAAAAGAGGACAATTGACCCTGGGTGGTTCTCAAATGGTGCCATTACTGGTTTGTTTTCATAGATTGGCAGCACCCTAACAACATGCAATGTTCAAGAAATAAAATTGCAGTTGTATTAACAGCTTCAAATTAGTGGTATTTTTTCAAATCATTGTGTGGGGTTTTAGTGGCACAAGAATGAGTGGTTTTAATTGGTCTTTCTTCTTCAGAAGGCTTGAGGAAAACTCTTCAGCCCAATGACAGTAGGAAGGGGGAACCAGGACAAGAGCCACAAGGACAAGAGCCACATTATCACATTATGAAATTGCTGGTCAGATCTGACAAAATGTTTTCATGATTTATTCAAAGAACTAAAATGCTGGGATCTGGTCCTTTGCAGTAAAAGATATTTCAAAAATGACATCTCATTTTTGGGGGAAATCTTCAGAAGCTGAATTGCCTTAGGTTCCTTCATAATAAAGTGATCTGCAAAGTTGACTAGCATATTTTGGCAGTGGCACCAGAAAATACCACAAACAAAATATTTGTATAGCTTGTAAAGCACTCAAGCTGAATATTAAAAGCATCTGTTTTCAAGGAATATAATTACAAAGTACTTGAAGTGAATCAGGAGGCAGGATTCACAAAACATTAAACATGTTGTAAATAAGCCATTTGACTCATTCAAATACTATGGGTAATAGATGGACTCTTGATTTACAAAGGGAAACTTTCATTAAAGAATCTGACATCAGAAATCATAAAAGCAAGGGTTAAATGCTTCTTCATGTCATTCTGGGATGAATAATTCCAGGCCATCTACTGAAGCAATTTGATATTTAAAAACAACTGTGGAAAAAGATAACCAAAATATTTTACCTTTTAAGAAACATAATCTGGTCAATCCATGCAGTCAAGACCACTAACAAAGCATGTGGTGATGTTGAACATCATAACGAATTACACACCATGAATTATGGCCACACTTTATCAGTAAAAGTGCATTAACTATCATTCAGGAGTATAAAATTCAAATGTGCTAATATGCAAGGAATTTTTCTGTTGTTGTTTGTACTTGGACATATCAAAAACAAGAAACTTCATTGTGGCCATTATGAAGTCAAATGTAATTCATAATGGTACTGCTGTTTTATGGAAAGAGAGCAGACAGAATCCACTTTCTAAGATTAAATTGAAGCTTCCTTCCTCAAATGTTAAGCTAAAATTATGGGCAAAATTCTTTTCTCACATTTGCATTATGGAACTTAAGCCTGTTATTCTTTCCTCCTACAAAACAGGCTCCTGGGAGTCTTACATACTTATCAGGAGCAAAATATTGAATTTGACATCTGCAATATACATCTTTGTTGAACTTCATCCCAAATCACGGTCAAAGCCTGTTTTACATTGTCCTTCTGAGGGCTCAGGAAAGAATTTATCTTTTTACATTCTCAAAAATGATACAAACTTTCAGAAAAAAATAGCCTCTGAAAGAATTAGTCCTATAGAAATATGTTAATTAAGATCTCTACCCCACACAAGATGCCTAAACTTAGTACTTCCTATAAGAAAAGAAAGTAAAAAGAAGATGAAGAGGGAAAGATGCTGAAGAATAAAATATTAAGAAGAGGTCACTAGGTATAAAAACTGGATGCTTCCAAAAGCAATGGGATTCTGATGTTGGCATATCCTGAAGTACTCATCAGAAAGTTCATGGGGAGCAGTTGCTAAAACTGTAAGACTCTGGAACAAGTATTGAAATGTTATGTTCTCTTTTATAAAACTCTCACTCTCCTTTTTTGCTCATTTAATGAGCTTTATTTGACAGTTGATTGGAGTATTTGACTCTGACAGTTCTCTTCACAGACCAAATGTTAAGCCTGAGAACCTTTAGCAAAGCCACACAAGACCAGCTTGGGGACCCAATGACATCTTTGAACTGTGGCTCCCTCCTCGAGCTTGATTAGAGATTTTTTCCTGACTGCTAAAGGGAATGGGAACCTTTAATGAGAAATGGTGTTTCATATAGAAGCCATTCATACAGAAAGGAAAGGGACTCCGCAAATTAGAGGCTAGCTTGGCTGAAAAAGAGGACTGTAAAATCACATTAAAAATTGCACCATTATAAATCACCATATAATTAAGCATGCAATATATAAAGTGAGCATAAAGCATATGGAGAACAATCTTTGCAGATATTGTTAATATGAATCTTAAATGCCACGATAAATGTTTTGCTACCTCAAATTCATAGTGCTATAAGTTTGAATCAGTAAAAATTCTACCACTTGAAAAGGAAAAATATATATATATCACATCTCGTGTTACTTGATGTTCTTTTTACTGAAAGAAGACTTTTTTGAGTTTGATATGCAAAGTGTCCAGAAAAAGTACATTTCCATTGGTGCTATTTTACTTATACTATTTTATTGATTATATTAACATATAGAATAACACTAAAATGATTTTTTAAAAGAAACTCTGCAAATGCTTTCTACGAAACACTGACCTCTGAACTCTAGTGGGCACACCGTTACACACGAACTTAACTTGTTTAGATTCTAGTCTTTGTTCCTGAGGAACAGCAAGTTTCAAATTAAAAATCTGCACTAGAGATCCAAGAGATTCAACTAATATGGTGAATAATACTTTAAAAATTAATTAATTAATTTTTAATGGGATTAGCTGTTAAATTTGGTCAAATATTTCAGTAAAGGAGATCCATTCACTGATTCTATTAGGTCTCTATTAAGTTATTCTAAATTATTCTCAATATTTCTAGGATATAAATAGATGATGATTTTATATGCATTGTGATATTGAATTGCACAATTTCCAAGGAGATCACCCAATCACTCAAGGGAGATAAGCATTCCTGGGTTCTAAAGCTTCTTTTTTTTTTTTTAATGGCTGCTATTATTACATAAAGATGAACTTAATACCACATTATTTTTATCACCGTCTGGATTTCAGCGCTTTGAAATCAAAGTTCAGGAAAAGAAAGTTCAAAGTTTCATATAAACTCAAGAATAGATTACTCGACCTGCAACATGATTTCCAGCCCTGTAGAAAATTGTCAGGAGGCAGCATGACTCCTTTTCGCCTCGGCCATTATTCCAGCAAATTGATTACGCCATCACTGCACGAAAGGCAAATGTGTGCTGTGATCTCCATCAGTGCCCTAGTTTTTCTGATTTTCCCTTTCCCTCATGTTTTAGCCATTCAAGGAAAAGTGCTCTTTACTTTATCTTTACAAGTTGTCTTGTTTTTGTTCAGAAAGCACAGACATGCTCCAAAATACTAGCTGTTTACTGTGGCTATTTATACAGGCTGAGTTATTTGTTTGTTTGTTTGTTTTTAAGACCAGGAAAAGGGTATTTTTCAAAAGATCCCTATTTTAATTCAATATACCTCCAGTGCTACAAAATGCAATAAAAAATGTTTGTTTTAAATATTTAACTTACCAGTAGCATTAAAAACTAAAGCTCAGAAATAAAAGATATAGACTAGACAGTATATTGAACCAATATAATTAGTTTTAACTTTTAATTACAGTTCAATGTGGGAGTCCACATAGCCATAATGTAACAGTGGTCTACCTTTTATGTGCCTCATCTCATCCACTTTGACTGTTCTCAGCACCAAATTCAAGATTCTGTGGGGTGTTGCCTTGTCATCTAACATCTGAGCTACCTTATCCAGCTCTGTGCCAAATTTCATCAACATTACATAAATATTTTCTATGAAAAATATATAAACAGAAAAAACAGCAAATGATATCTACAAATGTGTTTATGTCTGCACACTTGTACATGTACACATTCATCTTGAGAACCACTATTTAAAAAATATTTTTGAGCCAGTTGCTGCAGGAGAAGAGTAATTTTATTTTTCTTCTTTTGTTTTTAAAAATATTTAACCTTCTTTATTACAGCAGAGTACTATTGATTTTTCTTTCTTTTTTAAGTAAAAATGATAGTTTCCCCTCAGACCTGACATTTTAGAAAGCAATATACTTTTTTTCCATCAGGGTGCCCTTGTTTTTCTTTGTTTCCTTGTCTGTTTTTGGACCTGAGGTACACAGAATTAGATTAACCATAATATTTTATTCATAATGTACTGCCATCACTTATTTATGCATGACCCTTCTAAATTTTGGTATTTTTCACCCATTTATTCATTTAGTATATAGATGAAAACTATAAACTCTCTCTTCAAACCAAAAACATAAAATGTTAGCAAATATTTACTTACGTTGGGATGTTCAATCTCCTCTCCAGCCCTGATGTATTGTTTCCTCAGAAATCACCCTGATCCTGAATTGTGTCTAACTCATTCATTTGCTTTATCACACATATATGTTTACTTGTACAATAAATTGTTCACTTTCACTTAGCTTAGAACTTTATAAAGAGGCATTGTGCTGCTTGCATCTCTAAAGCCTTGTTTTTTTGCACTCAATATTAAGTTCTTAGCATATTTCTATGCATTTCACATGCATGATAAACAGGAAAGCTTGAACTTTTGTCATCACAGTTTTAAATGATATGGAGTGTAATATGGTCTTGAACTTCTGTGTGTTAGTAGGTTCTGCTCTCTGTTTACTGAGATTAAGATGCAGCTTTAGTCACTGAAACCAGATGAGAACAGGTTTCTCACTCCTTAGAGAACAGATTTCCATCCACCCCAAGCTCTGTGACCCTATCACTGAGCATCTCACTGTTTCATACCTAATAATGCTACACTATAATATCCAGGGAAGGTGGGACTATGATATTTAACTCTCCAACCTCTCAAGTGCATTATATATTTTGTGAGACATGTATGAAGAGGGAGGGAAATTTGCTAAGAAAGAATTCTGCAAGACAGAATAATTTGCTAGACATCACTCCTCCCCCAGAACTAAAAAGGCAATATTCCTGGTGTACTGTGTGGGAAAGAAAATTATGTCCTTTTAAAATATACCATAACTCTTTGCACTTCTTGGATTTAATCTGACAGCAACATTATAACATTCCTTCCCACACATGTCCACATTAGGTCAAATATAGATTTTGGAGCTGGATGAATAAAATAAAACATTAGTGAAAGAGCAAAATATCAGTTACTTCCAGGCAGCCATATTTTATCAAATATCAAGCACCCAACATTTAGATTATTTAATGTTCAGATTGTCAGTAATAGTACCTCTATGAATTTAAACCCAGATTCTTCTTCTCATACTTTCCATTTATATTTGAGGAAATGTATCTGAAAAAATCTTGATATTACTGTCTTCATTTCCTATGAGGTCACTGACTTCCTTCCACAGATATTTTTTGAATACCTACAATGTGGCAGATACTGACTATTGTTGTATATTATAGAGTTGATACTATGCTTCAATATATTTGGCCTATTTTACTCTATGAAAGTGATTAGATAATCTCTGAGAACCAATGCATCAGAAACTGTACCTTTAACAGATAATTATCTATGACGGCAATAGCTCATTCCTTGTAATTAAGAGTTTTCCCCCATTCTCATCTCTCTTCTCTTGTGTTGTATTCCACCCTCTGTGCTAATGATTGTGTGCAGTATTTTTAATATGTCCTATGATGTATGTTACTATGGTATTGTGTAATTTCCTGATTTTTGCTTTTACTCAATTCTACTCACTTAACAACTTCGACTATTCACTTTGCAAATAGTCTACCCTCTCTTCCTTTGCTATTTTTATTGCTCTCTCTGAAATTTTGACTACTTATTTTCTGCCATACTTATAAAATACACATAAATCTGGGGAGACAACTTCTCATGATGTTTAAGTAAGATCTTGGGCTCTAAAGTCACACTACCTGAGTTTGGATTTCAATGCAGTCATGTTCTTTTAGCTTTTCGACCCTACGCAAGTCACCTGCCTTCTCCAAACCAATGTTTTCCCCAAAACAAAGTGGGACTAATGATACTAACTTCTTCAAAAGTTGTTTTGAGGTTAAATGAGATAATGTGAACAAAGCTTTTAGCATACTACTTGATGTATAGTAGAGAAGCAACAAACATTACTCCAATGAAATTGTGGTAAATAGATTACATTTTTCCTAAATTCACTTATCTTGATTGCTACACCTTAATTAGTATACCTCTATTTTCATTCAAGGCACTGCATTTTACAAGAAATTGCAAATACTCATCACTATACCTTGATGGAAATTGAATACTCACTTGGAAGTTAAGAGGCGATAAAAAAACAGTATACGACCAAAAATCAGTAGCAGTGATCCAGATAGAAGTTACCATGAAATTTTACAGAAACGAGAGATCACTCTGGTCTAAATGGTCAAGAAGCTTTTACTGAAGAGAAATAAATGGCTGAACTTAGCAGGGAAGAGTTAAATATTGGGCAGGGCAACTAAACCCTTCAGGGTAGGCTCCGCAGCAGAAGCAATGACAAAGGTAGAAGAGAGTATGGCCTTTCCTGAGATATTCTTTAGTCTGATTGGCTTCTTTCTCAACTGGGAGATCAGGTTGTAAAAGTATGTTGATGCCCCATATTGGAGAAGTTGGGGTGTTTAGTTGGGGTGAAATACAGTAATATAATGATTATAAAGCAGCAGTCATGTTTATTTATTGATTTAATTGATAAATGTATATTGAATGCCTACTGTGTGCTATTCTAAATGTTAGGGATACAGCAGTGAAAAAAATATATCTTCATGAAATTTATATTCCATTCTCACACCTTTATGCCTACAGAGGTTTAGAAGGTAACAAAAGTAAGCAAAGTAGGCAAGGTAAGTCACTAGGAACCATGGTGTGGTGGGCTGATTAATTTTATGTCAACTTGACTGAGCCACAGGGTAGCCAACTATTTGGTCACACTTTATTCTGGGTGTGTCAGTGTGGGTGTCCATGGATGAGATTAACCTTTAAATCAGTTGATTGTGTAAAGCAGATTGTCCTTCCTAACACATGTGGGCCTCATCCAATCAGATAAAGGTCAGAATAGACAAAACGACTAAGAGGGAATTCTTTCTGCTGCCCTGACTGCCTCAGAATTCAGACAAGGGATTTTTCCTGCCTTCAGATTGAAATCAAATGTCAGATTTCCTGGGTCTCAAGCCTTCTGGGTTTTGGACTGAAATTACACCATATACTATATTCTCTTGGGTTTTCAGCTTACCAACTGCAGATCTTGAGATTTATCAGCCTCCATAATTACATGAGCCAATTCTTTATACTAATTCTCTGTGTATAGCATGTATATCATGATTTTATTTTATATATATATTATATATATAACGTACACTTGTAGACACACATACAAGTCTCTGGAGAATCCTAACCAACACAGTGGGGTTTAGGGCAAACTGTAAAGTGCATGATGCCTGGTTCCAGTTGATAGTTTCCATGTGAGAATGAGGACCCAACCCTGCCAAATCTTTATTTGTTGAGAGAAGCCAAAAATCTAGATTTTTTTACTATCTCAGTTTTTAAATACTGACAACAAGGTTTTGTTTTATTGTTGTGTTTGTTTTGCTTTTAAAGACAGCATATCACATCAGTCAAGCAAAACCTCCCTAAAGTTCATATATGTCCTGAGGCCTCCAATTCTTCACTTCAGTCCTAGACAAAAGTCAATAGAGGTTTTTGGAACAGGATAACTCTCCTATCCATACATGATGAGAATTGGAAGAAAGGCACGCTAAGGACCCAGAGACCTGTTAAGAGGCTTTTGCTACAATCAAAGTTCAAATGATGAAAGTCTAGTATAGTATTGTCATAGTGAGACTGGAAAGGAGGAAACACTTGAATATGTGTCAGACAAGAATGAAGAATGACGTTTGCCATTCCAAGACTAGGTTAATGATTAGGCGGTTTGCAGAAGTATTCCATCTCTTACTGCTGCAAGTACTACTTATAAGACTCTGATTTCATTTCCTTGACATTAAAAGAAAAGCTTGTTCTTCCAAATACATGTTTTTTGAGACAGTAACACTAATTAATGTAATAGATATACTTGAAAACTCCAATGGCCTAAGAAATAAGTTTACTGTTCATACATACAGCAGTCCCACATAGCTGCAGGATAGATGCCTTGTTCACAATGATTTTGAGATTTAGAATTCATTCTCTTCAAGCTACATCAGTCATATGGACTCTGAGTCCTTCACTCCAGGTCAGCAGACAGGTAAAGAGCCTGGACAATCAAGCAGAGTTTTGATGGGCTTAGTCTGGGAGTAAAACATATTATATCTGCCCATATTTTATTGAATAAGAGCTTAGTCACAAAGTAATACCTAACTGCAAGGGAGGGAAAGAAAGGAATTTGATGAACAACTAACCAGATTGTCATACCAAAGGAATGTATATTTATTCTCTTTGACTCTGTTTTCTCAACTATTAAATAAAAGGTGCAGATTTGGTAATTTCTAAGATTCCATTTATTTATTAGCTTTTTTTGTTGTTGTTATTTAAGTGGTTCATTGACCAGTAGTAGCAGAAAATATAGTAGAAGACCGAATTTATTAGAGAGCATATTGTACATAGAATAATGCCATGTCCTTTCTTAAGACAACACTTTACAAGATTATTTTAACTGATGAAAAGCAATGTTCAAATTATACATTTCATGACATTATATTAGCAGTTGTCATAACACAGCTCGCATACAGTGAATTGACATCACATGGTATTTCCTTCCTGTTTTTCTAGATAGCCACAGATCTTTCTGTAGTGATGACAATGAGAATATACAAAAGGATAATGTGCTTCTTTAGACTTTTATTTAATTAACACTGAATGGAATTATGCTTAGAATAAATAAAAGATGAACAGCTCTTTTCATTTTCTTCTTTCTTATTCCTAACAAAAATAATTTATAATTTCAACTTTTCCTGCTTCTTCTCCAAAAATCCCAATTTTAAACCCAATCAAAAGATGCCAACATATTCCAAAGTGAGAGAATAGTTTGGATTCTGCACCCCTCCTGTCTTCTTTATCTTTAAGAGATTTTAAGTCTTTTCTTTCCCAAGCTGCCAGTTACTCTGAATTGTTCTGAAATGTGAATAATTTTTTTGTGTAAATATGAGCTTCTCTCGACTAGAGCAACAATGAGAACTTCACACTTGTCATTTACTAAAACCTGCCTTTTGAGCCCTGTCAGTCATGTGCCTCTACATTTGTGTTTGTTGGTTAGAGCAGCGTGGTTTTATGGCAGCTTCTGTTTAGGAATTCATGTCGCTACTTGGCATTTATGTAGTTCAGCTGTTAAGGAGTCAGGGTAAAAGGAAAGAAAACACGCAGCAGTGAAGGTTTCAGGAGCAAAGAGGGGAATAAGAAAGGCCTTTAGGTTATGAAATAACAATGCCAGTCATGTGGCAGCAGTAAACCAGAGGCACACCCCTCGATTTAGGAAAGACACTGACAGAACAGATGCAGCTCACACCCATCCTGCTGATCTGGGTGGCCGGCTGCTATCACAAAGGGCAAGTGCTGCATGAAACATTAGCAATTACATTCACCTTTCCATAGTTCTCATTCTTTACAGCACTGAGCTTGATTACATTGTGTACCACTGAGCTTGGTGAGCTTAAAGAAAAGACAAAGAGACTGGAAAAGACAATCATATGGATGAAAAGCTAAATACTTTGGTTTCTAACCAGGGATGACAGAACTGTGTGTGATTCATAATGTAGGTTCAAATATGCTCAGAAGTTCAGATATTTACCCAGCGTTTATCTGCATAAAAGCACATACCTCTGAGCTCTTGCATTTTAATGGGAAAATAGTGAGAGTCAGCTTTCTCTGGGATTCTCAAACACTTTGAGCTTCTTATGAGTCTCAGCAGAAACACTGAGTTCTGAGAGATTCAGGGAGCAAGCTTTCTCCAACATGTAAACAAAGAGTAATGCAAATCAAATTTCACCCCTTTTCCTAGAACTCCAGGAAAGGTAATATAGGCTTTCATTTTGTTTAACTATCATATTCTATTTGTGCTTGCCAAGGAGATGGTGTGGATTTCTAAGGATTCTTTGCAGGGGATAGCTTATAAATAGCAGCAAAGGGGCAGATGTAAAATTTTTTAAGTACGGAAGGTGAAAAACTTATTTTCTTCAAAAATTATTGCTTCTATCCTAAAGCTCCTTCACATCTTTACCTAAATAACTTTAGTCTTGTAAGTGATGCATCTTTAGATTTGTTGTGAAGTCCCTCCTATAAAATATCCATATTTTATTAATATTTCATTATTGATTTACTAATATTTTCATATTGTCCTATTTTTTGGACCATAAGACACACCTAGGTTTTAGAGGAGAAAAATAGGAAAAAATTTTTGAAGCAAAAAATGTGTAAAATATTTAATAACATAAATAACATCAATGTAAATGTTAACAGAACTCAACAGCAGCATTAACAACCATTATTCCTCCCAAATTTGGAGGAACAGGGTGCAGGGGAAAAAGTGTGTCTTATAGTCTGAAAAAAATATGGTATCTTAGTAGGAGATTTCTTTAAAACAACCAAATCAAATGTGAATAACCAAATATTATCAGACTTTAAGACATGACTACAATGCAATATTTATAACAGATTCTCATTTATTTCCAACTTCTTTGGAAACATACATGTATTCTAATGTCATTTATGCTCACCCATTCTTAGTTTAAAAAAAGTAAAAAACTTCAATCTAATAACTAAAATGTTATATCCATTATGGCTAAAATTATCCACATAGTGTATGTATACTGATAGTGACCAAAAATAAGAATGTTTTATTTATGTACACATTGAACAATTATACTTAATATCTCTTCACATATAATGGAATAAAATTATCAGCCATGAGTACCTACAGCAATTTTCATGCACTTATTGTTTCCTTTTTTGTAGTCATTTCCAAACCAGAAAAGTAAATTAAATTGCCTTTCTTTTCTCTTCCACACTTAAAAACTGTATTTCAACAATTCTTTGAGCCTTAGAACTTTATTGTTTTAAGGTAACAAAGTAGTTAGCTGAGACAGAGAATCAAACAACTTTTTGTTTCAATAGCTCAGCAACTAAAGTCTTCTTCAGGTAACAGAATAAAAGATGACTTACCCTGGCTGGTATGGCTCAGTAGTTGAGTGCAGGCCTGAGAATGGAAGTGTTGTTCCCTGTTCAATTCTCAGTCTAGGGCACGTGCTTAGGTTGTGGACCAGGTCCACAGTAGGCAGTGGGCAAGAGGCAAAAACATATTGGTGTTTCTCTCCCTCTTTTTCTCCCACCATTCCCCTCTCTAAAAAAATAAATAAGTAAAATATTAAAAAAATAAAGATGTGTAAGAAAGCTAATTTTCCTCAAAAAGAGGTCTGAGTTGGACATGAGGCTAGTAGGATCTCAAATACTATGCTTTAATATCCCTGACCTGAAACTGGGGAATTGCTGACTTTCCATGTCCAAGGGATTCATGAAGTTCTAAACTGCTATCACAAGTATCTTAGAAGATTTAATAAATGAATGCTGTCAAAAGTTTACAAACTGAAAACTCTGTGAGAGTTCACATTGCCAATACACACCCTGTGATGGGAACAATGCCAAAATGTTTAGCATGGCCTCTGTATTTTTCTGAGAACCAGGGACCACAGGGTGTGAGGAAGGTAGTAACTAAATAACTACAAAGGGCCACAATGGGACTTTTGAGTGCTAATAGTAATGGTTTATATCATGAATGCAGTAATGGTAATGCAACAGTATACATTTGTCAGAACTCATCAAATCACAGTCTTAAAATTGGTGGATTTTATTTTATGTAAGTTACATCACAGTACAGCTGACAAAAAGAGGTTTTCAAATATTAAAAAAATCTTTGCAAGAATTCTGATTCTTTTTGCCTTACTGTGAACTAACTGGGGTAACAAAATTCCATGAAAATTTTATAAAAGGAAGACTTTTCTCCTCTATTCTTTATTGCTTGAAGAATTCAGGCATGGAAGAATCAATAGGTCTTATAAAAATTCATCAGTGTCTCGCATCTGAATATAAATTCACCATATTAGTTTACCCTAAATTGCTATATGTGCAATTCAATTAGATATTCAAATGAATATTTCAGTATAATAACTAATGTTTGCCCATCACTAAACTAATACTGAGGAAATATGAGACGTGGAATGGTCAATAATCAATATTGTGCTGCTTCTCAAAAGGCAAACAAAATAATTTGACAGCACTACAGATTATTATTCAACTTTTGACCTCCCAAAATCTATTTTTTTCCTCCAGTTATTTCATTAAATTAAAACTTTAAAAACATATATGTGTACACACATTGTACACAGAAATGGGGTTATGTCTCCACTATGTGCACTCACAAGTTTGGTGAAATCAATAATGTAGAAAGGAGTTTCTTCTCATCTTTTCTCCCTCAGATAAGTCTTTTTTTTTGGGGGGGGGTAGGTCAGTCTGAGGAGGTGGGAAAAATAAAGTTTGAACAGAAAACATAATTGAAGCTAAAAGCAATAGATAAGATTGATTAACCCCACGTTATCAAGTTAAGTGTCAATAACAAGGAGCTACTGGGCATCTGCACTGTTTCCCTCTAAACTTTCAGCCTTACATCCGTAAAACCTCAAGATAACTATCCATCATGGAGTCCAAGTGGCGAACAACTGTGTGGTCCTTTGATAAGAGACAGCGTCACAATTTGTCTCCTTCTCTTCCACAGATCACCCCTAATGGGGCCAGGGCAGGCCACAGCAGCTGCAGGCAGCCCAAAGACATTGACGAGGGTAAAGGAAATACAACAGGAATCGAAGCAGCCTTTGAAAAAGTATCTAAACTTAATGATTATTTATTTCAATGTTTTATGTCGATTGTACTTTTTCTCTTCTTTCTAAACACTACTGTTGATTACTGTTCTCTGAGAGCTAAAATGAAACGTCTATATAACTCAGTGGCAAAATTTGTGGCTAGATTATATTGGTATTTATGCAATGCCTACAAGGAGTTAAGTTATGCATTTAGATGTACAATAGAACACCATTCACGCTGTTCAAAAAATGAAGACATAGCCCATTCTCCCCGAAAAAAAAAAATTAGCCTAACTAATGAAGAATGCTTAGTGGCACAGAAAATGACAATGTAATACTATTAAGAAAAAAAAGCAAACTTTAAAAATGAGTTATGAGTACAATTACATTAATAAATATTCATGGGAAAATAGTGCTTGAAACATTATAACATATTATCAATTAGTATGTTAGAATAGTGAGATTATAAACAATAGTTTTTCTGCTGCTTTACAAACTTTTTTCATGGATTATTTTTTTATTTCTTTGCTTTTTTTTTGCTACACATTTAAAAACTTTGTAAGCTTACATTAAGTTTCCCTAACATACTGTGTCAGCAAATATTAGCTTTAAAAGAAGAGTTCTCTGTGGTCACCAGCATGGCAGACGCCATCTCAAACCCACCTGTAACTGTTCCATTGCAGGCAACAAATGCCAGGCTGTTGAGCAGGAAGCAACTCTATTCAAGGGCAGTGAGAAGAAATGGGATCCTGGGTAAGTGTTCTGAAGCCTCGTCTTGCTACACAGTCTTCAGTGGAATGGAATGAAGCGGAAATGGGGAAAGAGAATCTCAATGTATGTAATCAGTTCAGAACCTCAGAACACCTTGATGTCACGAAGCAAGGGAATAATTCTGTCCTGCCCTGACCATATTTCTCCCCTTAAGCTACAGTTTGTAAGCTTCTTTGCCTTCCAATCTCCTTTGGTGTTCATTTGTTGACTGATTTTATACATATGAAAATACTTGAGAAAACACTGAGTTTCTTCAGGCTCCGAGGCCCTTTCTGAGAAGATCCAGCTCTTTAGCCCATATATGTTCCCCAACACTCGTTACCTCTCCTGATGTCTTAAGTACACTCTTTTTTATCTTAAAGCATGTTAGTATATTTTGTCTTTACCAAAATACAAACACCTATCAGACAACTATAATCAACAAATATCATTTTCATTAAGATTTATGTTGGAATTAAGCAAGGATATTGGTGAAATGAGACCTGTGAGAATGGGACAGTAGGTAGGAATAGGTACCAGCAAAACAGAGGAGAAGTTTATGGAAGGGGAAGGGAGGAACCTTGGAAATGAAATTTTACTTCATTCACCATTTGATCGGGGGTCAAACCTATCGATCTTGGCTGAGTAAAAAATGTGAACTTTAGGATCTGACCAACATGGATTCAAATCATGTCTCTGTCATTAGTAAATGTGAGGTCATAAACAAGCTATCTAACCTGTCTCAATAGTGTGCTTCCTTTACTGTCCAATAAGAAAACCCTTCGTGGACATATTTTAAGTAATAAATGAGGTAATTGTGTACTTAACCGTATATAAGAACTTCACAAATGTCAAGTACTATTCCATTTGTTTTCCCTTTCTTTTTATATTTTTCTGCAATTTAGAGATACAATGTGGCCCCTAAAATCCATATTTGCAATGGGTTTGAAACCTTGTTTAATAGTTAATTAACACCACCATCCTCATGATGGTTGAGACCTGGTTTATGAAGACCAGGCTGGCTCCTGAGAATTCTACTTTGTCTTGAGGAGAAGATCCAGGCCTGTTTCCTAACTCTTTAAGCAAATGGCAGGGAAACTAGTGTGCTTCTTGAATAAGGAATTCAAACAGGTTGTTCCATACTAACCTGTTACAGTATGTAATGAGCTCCCCAGATGTGGACTGTGTGAGAGTGGAGCCACATGCAAAGACCGGTGGAGAAATGACTCTTGTCATAAACTCCCAGCCAAGGCCTCTAAAATTCAGGGGGCACAGCAAAGAGCCATGAAAAGCCCAGTTATGAGTGTGCAGTGTCAGCCGATGGTCCCAAACCCAAAGGTTTACTCAACCTGAAAAACTGCCAGAGATGTTGATGCTTAATTAGCAATTCATACCAATAGCAAAGAGGTTCTAATTGCAGTGTCTTTAGTTTGTCACATACAAATTATTTGGAAGTCCCAAATTCCAAAACATTATCGAAAAAATGTCCCAAATGTATATGGCGAGACATAATTAGCATATAAGCAAGTTGGGGTTTTTTTATTAATTTTTAATTTTTTAGTTCTATAGATCAGAATAAAAAAACCTTTAAACAATTTTTGGCATGTTAATTGCTTCATACTTGATATTCTCATGATATCAGCAGGAGTTTTGCCAATTGAGGACCTCTCCAAAAGAGGCCTTTGTTAGAACCAAAAAATGTTACCAGCTATTCTAACTTGATAGAAAAACAAAGTCCATATTATGTGTAACAATAATTGATGAGCATGCTCTAACAGCATTTAGTATGAAAGTATTATTCCTTAGAGTATTTTCAAATAAAAACAAACATGACTCAACTTTTAAATGTGTATAATTATGAAACTTGGGTCTAATAGACTCAAAAATAGAATAAAATCCCTAACATAAAGATGGGAGAAATTCCATGTCTTTGTTTTGCTGTATATTTCAAAACCCAAAGAGGCAAAACATTATTTTTATGGAAGCTTTTCCACCTATGAGGAACTACTTCTCTCTCTCTCTCCTTTGCTCTCTCTTTCTGTCTCTGTCTCTCTCTCTCACTGACACACACACTCACACACAGCCTAACACAGCAGTGTCTCACAGGTATGCCAAGCATGTGATAAACATGATAAAGCATGGCTATACCCAGAAATGTGGCTCTGAAAGAGTCATATGTGATTATTCAATGAAGAGGGTGTTTAGGATAACCCAATTTAAGAAAGCTGTGTTACAAGATCACATTCTATTTTTAGGCTGGATTTTTCTAGACAGATGTTAAAAACCCATAAAGAGGATTTTAAAAGTGTTATTACCGGTAAGTTATTGCACCCTTAATGTGGTCCGTACTGTGGGGATAGAAGCTTCAGGAAAACATCTTTTCTTTCTGTCTCTTTCTCTCTTTAAACTTTATTTATAGCCTTGCAAAAGACTAGCATTCACATAACCCGCCTTTGCAGGCGTGCCAGAAGATTAATGATATCGCAGTGTTCTTGAGAACAAAAATGTGTCTACCACTGTGTTGAATAATCTCTCCTTTCACACATTAAAAGTGAGATGAGGCCTACTTTAGAAAGCAAGGACAATGTGTCACAAAGAGTTACTTGGCTTAAAGACATACCCGTATTGCTATCCTGAATCACAAATTGTTTTCATGCATGTTATCTTGAGAATCAGAAAGCTTTTATCACCATCACGTTTTTAAAATTTACATAGAGCCTCAAAATTTGACTTATTCCAGCATTTTTTTTTTTACAATCTGTTGCTGGTAAGAATTGAGAATTTAGAAAGTTGTACACTATGATCTCTTTTATATCTACTCTGCTTAAACTGGTTAACAAGACGTAAGGCTATTTAAAGATTTAAATTTTATAGATGCAGCCATTTACGCTAAAGCTATCTTTGCCTGAATTGCAGCAATAATAACATTAACCCACACACAATGTTAATTGTTCAACATGTATTATCTCATTGAGTTCTCATAAAATCCTAAGAGACAGTTACTACTATTCCCCTTTAATGGAAGAAAGAATTGATGCTTAAAGAGATACATGACTAACCCTAAGTCATCTCTCTAACAGGTGACAGAACCACATGTCAAACTCAGGTTTGAGGTGACTAATACACTGCCTCTTGGGCTATATTCATTTCATATAGACTTTTATTCAGGCAAGTGATAATTATAGATTATTTATAACTTCCAGGAATTTTATCACCAATATTTAGGTGTGTGCTATATGTCAGTCATTACCATTGGCCTTGGGAATTATAGAAGTAGATAAAACATACAAGAACATGCAATTGGGCAATAAAAGTGTATGCAATAAATGGTCTTGGGTAAATCTGACAAATACATGCAAAAAATGAAACTAGAGCACCTTCTTATACCATACACAAGAATAAACCAAACATGAATTAAGGAATTAAATGTGAGACATAAAATCATAAAACTTCCAGAAGAAAACATAGACAGTAACATAGACATCTGACATTTCTCTTAGCAATATTTTTTTTTTCTACCTTTGCTTCTCAGGCAAGGGGAAAAAAAAGAAAAAATAAACAAATAGGACTACATCAAACTAAAAAGTTTTTGCATAGCAATGGATACCATCAGTAAAGCAAAAAGACAATCTATTGAATAGAACATATTTGCCAATGATATATCTGATAAAAAGTTAAAACCAAAGTTATAAAGAACTCATACAACTCAACACATACACACTCAAAAAAAAAAAAAAACAGTCCAATTAAAAAGTGAACAGCCCTGGCTGGGTCGGCTCAGTTGGTCAGAGCATTCATTGTCTGGTACACCAGATGGTTGTAGGGTTGATTCCTGGTCAGTGCAAATACATAGGTTTAATCCTATGTCTGGACACATACGATAGCCAGTCTGGGTGCACACAGAAGACAACCAATTGATGTTTCTCTTTCCCATCAATCTCTCTCTCTCTGTCTCTCTCACCCTCCCTCCCTCTGTTTCTCTCTCTCTAAAAGCAATGAAAAAATGTCCTTGGGTGAAGATTTAAAATAAGCAAAGGACCTGAATAGGCACTTCTTCAAAGAAGATATACAGATGACATTAGACTTATGAAAAGGTACTCAATGTCACTAATTATCAGAGAAATGTAAATTGAAACCACAGTGAGATATCACCTCACACCTGTCAGAATGGTTATCATCAATAAATCAACAAACAAGTGTTGAAGATAAGGAAGAAGGGAACCCTTGTGCATTGTTGGTGAGAACGCACATTGGTGTAGCCACTATCTAAAACAGGGTAGAGGTCCTTCAAAAAGTTAAAAATGGAACTGCCTTATCATCCAGTAATTCTACTTTTAGGTATATACTGAAAGAAACCCAAAACATTAATTCAAAAGAATATATGCACCCCTATGTTCATTGCAGTATGTTGGGGTGCACCCTTATGTTCATTATAGGATATTGGGGTACAGGATAAAAAAGGTGAAGAGATTGAAAAGTGCAAATCAGTGGTCACAAATTAGTCACAAGAATGTAAAGTACAGCATAGGGAATAAAGTCAATATTATTGTAATAATTATGTAAAGTCTCATGTGAGTATTTAAAATATTGGGAAAACTACTTCATAAGGTATATGATTATCTAACCACTATGCTATATACCTGAAACTAATATAAAATAATATTGAACATAAATCATAATTTAAAAATAAAAAGTGAGTAAAACACAATTTTTGCTCTCAAAATGTAGAGGGGCCACAGAACCACCTCGGGTTTTGTCATTCAGTTTTCTCAATCCCTTTGTCATTATATGAAACATTAAAATGCACTCACATCTCACATTAATATAATTCATACAACTACATCTGAGTTGGGTTATGTTTGATTGAGATCATTTTATAGGCATTTTAAGAGTTATTAATTTTGATGTAGTCAATGTACATATTTTCTAGTCTCAAATATTTTTCCCAGGTCCTCTGCCTGTAATGCATAAGTGTGTTGGTCATAATGGGAAAGATAGAAAAGTACACCAGGGAACTTAAACAATGTGGCAAGTAAATAATACACATAAGTGCAAAGTGTAATGGGAGCCAAAGAATACCACCGCACAGAGCAAAGGAAATTTGAGGAAATGCTTGGGGTGTTAGTAGCAGCTCGTCACACAAGCAAACCCTCATTTATAAAACTATTAAGCTACAAAAATGTGGGATGTGTCCAAGAAATATCGCATAATATTGTGTGATTTAAGAAGCACGTTTGGGCAGCATAAGATAGGCTAGGGATGGAGAGAGACTTACAATTCAATGTCTTTCATTGTATGTGGTTTCCCTTATCTGAAGGAAATTTTAATACACATTACACTAAAATTTCTGTTTCTTCACTGTACTGAATACAGCAGCTTGTTTTTTTCTAAAAACAATTTAAATTATAATTAACATTGTTTTTCAGGCACAATTTTTATACAATTTTTCCAAAGAAAGTCATTATACTGTTAATTCAGAATAAAATTTATTCAATAAGAATTATTTATAAATTATTTCAGATACTACAATACATATAAACAGTGTATATAGTTTGAATTAAATATGATATAAACAGTACGAATATTCATTATACAATACATGCATACATATACATAAATATAGTATAGACAAAAATAGAAAATAGTATATTTCTGTGTATGTGTATATGTGTATATATAAACTTTACATGATATATATTATAAAATATAAGATAATATATGAGGTCTGTCCAGAAGGTATCCAGCCAATGTAATATTAAAAGTAGAGACATTTATTGAAGAAGATACAAGATAGAAGAAACATTGTACATGAAACAATGACACCTCAGTCCCCTTCAAAGTAGGCACCTTAGGACCTCACACAGTTCTTCCAACTGCTATCAGCTGTCCCATCATATTTTCCTGAATCTCATCGATGGTCTGAAATCTCTTCCTTTTCAAAGATGATTTTAGTTTTGGGAAAAGCCAGAAATCCCAGGGTGCCAAATCTGGGCTGTATGGGAGCTGAGTTACCTGGGTAAATTAATGTTATGCCAAAAAGCTCTGCATGAGATGTGATGCATGAGCAGGTGTGTTGTCATGGTGAAGCTGCCAACCACCAGTTGCCCATAGCTGTGGCCTTCTGATTCATCCGAATAGTTTCTGCAGAGGAATATTGAATATAACTCAAAATTCGATGCAGATTTGTTGCTCTACTTACGCAGTCATTTTGAATGCAACAGCTACACAGTACACATGCTCACTTGATGGTATCTGCAGCCCCCACTGACTGGTACAGTGAAGTCATCATAGTTCACACATGTGCATTCCAGTCCATTCTCTTTGGCTGACTGGTTACATTCATGTCACGCAAGCTATTCTTGTTATATTAACAATGTTTTGATTCTTTCTGGACAGACCTTGTTTATGATCAAGTAATCAGTGAATACATATATATGTATATATATTTCTTCTTACAGTATGGAATATATCCAACAGAAATTACCAAATCCTATACTTCCCATTAAAAGTTTTTGAGGGTCAAACACTCTGTATAACTGTCAAATAATCTGTGTGTGGGGAGGATTTACCTTGTAATTCTTTTTAAGTAGTTCTTTTCAAAATATTTAACATGTGAAAAATAGTCTCTCTCCATTGATAACTTAGTTTGCTGAAAGGGGAAGATAAAACAAGTAGCTAAATAGATGAATCTTTGAATTAAACATCTTCTTAAATGCTGGAAAAGAGATGTTGTTCTATGTTAGTTAGTGGGGGTACTGAGAATAAAACTAACTAAAATGCTAAACCAACCAAACAGAATGATAATACTACTAGCTCACAGCCATCTCATCTGAGAACTCTTTCTGTAAATGGAAATAAAAGATTATGGAATTGGGATTTTATAGTACCAGTGAGTTTCAACTTGTGAAGCAGTAGAAAAAAGGGATGAACAAATATTTTAAAGCATAAGCTAAAATAATTAGGCCATAAAATGCAAAAAAAATATTTAAAAAGGCACAGAACTGAAAAGAATTCGCCCTTTCAAACTACAGTATAATGATGGAAGACTTTATACATGTGTTTACTAAAGTTAGTTGGTTAAATAAAATATAAAATGCATGACTGAGGTCAGACAAGCCTTGATTTGCTTTCCAATGCCTAGATGTTGTGATGGGAATGATACCAGGATTAAGTTATACTGTGTTGTAATCAAACAGGGTATCAAGCAAAGTCCACATAGCTCTGTAAGTCTTACTCCTGGTAGTGCCCCCTGCTTATTTGTATTAATGTTTTAATGAAATTCTCTATTTCCCTTTTTTTACAAAAAGCAAGTTATGAGCTTTAACCTTTTTCTCAGTTACTCTTGCTTGAAAGCCATAGCCTAATATACGTGCACTCATATATTTTCTTCTGTACATTCTAAATAACTAACATTAAGTTAGATACTAGAATATAATTGTAAAAAATATAGACAAGATCCTTGTTCTTTTGGAATTAAGGTTTAATAAGTACATGTTGAGGGTCACTCTGCCCAATCTCAGGAAGCTGTGACCCCCTGTGACTTAGGCTGAGTGAGAAATCTCTGGATCAGGAGCCACTGAGGAGACAAAACTTGTTCCCCTGGCCTTTAATGCTAGATCAGTTTCCAATGACGGGTAACAATTCTCTAGGATAGAGAATGGACCTAAGAAAGGGGCTGATCTCGTAAAGGCCTCTGTGGAATAAGTCACACGAGACTGTGGAAATAAATGAAGGGGCTGTAGAAAGGAAGGGATGATCAGCATCTGCCCCTGCCCCCTCTTAGCCTGAGTCTTTGTACTCAGATGTGAGAAATCCAAGTTTCCTTGCAGCCAGTGTCTCCAGCGCTTAGCAAACAGCCAAAGGGGCTAGCTCAGATGGGAGACAGTGGACCCCTGGGGTAATCAGGCCTGGGACAAAGAAATATGCAAGATCCTGTGAGATCTGTTTGCTGGAGGATGTTATTAACTTGGAATTTGAAGCCACAGTCAGGAAACCTTTGAAACCTGTAGTCTTTTCATATGATAAAACTCCAATCTCTGCCTGGAATCACAACAGAAACTCTGTTAACATCTTTGTAAGATACGTGTCCCCTTTGATCCCTTCTGCCAGACTGTCAATCCACACTGACTGCTTTCTGAATAAAAAGCCACTGGCACAGAGAATGAGGCTTTTCCCCAAAGGAGGGTAGCCCGGAGCGGCTCAAAGAACTGGAGAGTGAGCACTCCGTCTCTGACTTCCACTCAGAAAACTGTTTCTGTGCATGATTATTTCTAGTATGTTTAAGCGTGTTCATAGTCAGGAAAGGCCTGGGTTCTGCACGCAACAACAAGTGATTAAAGCGAGGTTTGAAAATCGCTATAGTTAGTCAGACAGCCTGGTGTTTAAAGCGAGGTTTAAAAATCGCTTATAGTTAGTCAAACAGCCGGGTGATCTAAGCGAGGTAGAAAAATCGCTACAAGTACAGGGACATAAAGGACAATTGTAAAACAATATAGTACGTGCTATGATGGAGAAAGTAAAGGTGTCATGAGAAACATCAGAAGAAATGACTTGGAGAAATCAATGCCCAGAAAGACTTCCTAGAGGAAATGAAATCTAAGCAAAGACCTAAAGTATAATAATAACTGAGCCAGAGAAGGGAGGGGAAATGAGGAAAGTGTTTTTTAGGCAGAGAAAATAGCATCTGCAGAATGCCAGGGGTAGGGAGGGATGGAAACTATGAAGGCAGGGAGACTGGGGAGACAAGCAAAGGCTAGTTCATAAAGCATTATACACCACACCAAGAAGACTGAATATTTTTACATTGGGAAAGATGATAATCGGATTTGCTTTGTAGGACCATTTTTTATCTTTTATGCAGAGAATTAAAGACAGCATTGAAGGTAGGGAAAACAACTATGAGGTCATTGTAGTAGATCAGGCAAGAGACTAATTAAGGTAGGGACAGTTAATAAAATAAAATTAAGAAAATACTTAAGATGAAGCATGTTTAAGATTCATATTGTATGTGGATTAGTCAGAAGGAGGAAGAAAGGAAATAAATAATACCCTCAGTCTGGTGAGAAACTAGGTAAGAAGCTACCATTTAATGGGAGTGGGGACATAGGACACAGAAGCTTACAAGTCCAATTTTGAACATGTTGAGTATAAGGTACATTTGGACCATGAGATGAAGATGCCTAGAAAGCAGGTGGATATAGAGGTTGAACACTCAGTAATGAGGTCCAGGCTAGAAATAGAAATTTGGAAGTCATCAACTTATATAGGTTTTATAATAATTCAAATTCTAAAACCAAAGGAGGCCAGCCAAGGGGAATGGGTAGAGCAAGAAGAGTAAAGTGCCAAAGGCTGAGCTCTGATAAAGCCTAACATATGATAAATGAAAGAAAAGAGAGCATTCAAAAAGGGACTATGGAAGAGACAGCAGAGAAAAGTTGATGAAAATAAGAAGATTAGGAACAGTTTCAGAAAGAGAGATTGTTCAACAATGTGCAATATGACCGAGAGGTTAAACAATACAAAGACTAAGATGTGTCCATTTTCCTTGTATAGGCTGGTTAGTGACATAGAAGATAGACTGTCTCTATTAGCATATATACAAATACATAGAGGTGTATATAAATATAAGTAGGTATGGTATCTTTACATACACACACACATTCAATCACCATAACATTATGGGGTAAGTATTATTATTATGCTTTTGTCAAGATGAGAAAATGGGGAAACAAAGAAGTGACAATTTGTCCAAGGTCATACAGCTCATAAATGGAAATGCCAGAAATTGAAATAGGTTAAGGACTTGAGTGGGAGGTCAAGAAGTAAAGAATATGAGTGCAGATAACTCTTACCAGCAATGTCATTGAGATTGGCTGCTTATCAGGTCTAAGCTATCTAGTATGTACTACCCAAATTGCAGATTGACTCTCAAGGGGTAACAAATACTTTTTAAGAAATCCTTAATGGTGATGCAAGGAGACTTGACTTGGAGTCGTAGACACACAATACAGTATACAGATGATATATTATAGAACTGTACCACTGAAGCCTATATACATTTATTTTAAAATGTTGCCCTGCCCTGGCTGGCGTAGCTCAGTGGATTGAGCATGGGCTTCAAACCAGGCATCGCAGGTTCGATTGCCAGTCAGGGCACATGCCTGCGTTGCAGGCCATGGCCCCCAGCAACCGCACATTGATGTTTCTCTCTCTCTCTCTCTCTCTCCTTCCCTCCCTCCCTTCCCTCTCTAAAAATAAATAAATAAAATCTTTAAAAAAATTTTGCCCAAATAAATTCAATATTTCTAAAAAAATCTAGTGTGTTTGAGTGATAGTGGTAACAACATAGAAAAATATTTTCCTATGCACTATCTCCTTGAGTTTTTAAAACAATGCATTATTTTTGGTCTTTAAACCTCTTATTCAAGTGTAACTCACCTGGATCTGCTTCAAGAATCATTCCAAAAAAAATCTCCCTGTGGATCTATCTACCAATGCAACTAGAATCTCAAATACTGGGTTTTAATTTATTAGTATGTCTTTATGAAGTATCTGCTATGTACATGCACTGTCTGTTTAGAGCATTATTTTTCCAGAAACATCCTTATAAATCCTGACTGACTGGTTAATCTCCTCAACCTTGAGACATGAGTTAAATGATAAATTGTCAAACAAGTTGAGTTTTCTTTGTATGGGAGGAAGACCACTGATTTGTGTGGAAGACAAGAAATTCCTTCATAATTTTATTTTCATTTCCAAATATTTTGAAGATATTGTATAGCCACACTCATCATCTACTAAAACCTTTTTGTAAATCATTGTTGGCCAAGAAATTGCATTGAAGTATTTGCTATTTACAGGATTTAACACTCTACTACATGCAAGTTCTGATATTGTATGAGTAAAAGCATAATTATCATGAGAAAATCTTTTGAAATCAGATTTAGAAACACAAAGTGATCTCTGTAGTTTAAAATAGTGAAAGAAGAAACAAGAAAAAATGTTAAAATTGATAGATTGGCAATTTTTGGAAAATTTAAGACACCATCTATTCAATTATCCTTATAATTCCAATTCCTGTTTTCAATTTGGTCCTGCTTTGTTTGTCTGTCTCTCTTTTTTAATGTTTCATTTCCCCCCCAAAAAAAATCCAATAATATTTTCAGTTGTCTCAAGATTTTTCTTTGGCCACAGTGCCTATTTTCCACAATTGAATTTGCCAATGCCAGTCCTGTAAACTTTATTGTCAGGTTGACTAGCCAAAGACAAAGACAAACTATCCCCCCTCCCTTAGGAATGTAAGTGATGCCAGACAGAACTAACATGAAACTGGGAAAGACAATGACTTGTTTTTAACCACAAAAGGCATAATAATACTTAGTTGAGCCAAAGTTTTAAAAGAAAGTAAGTTTGTTTCCAATATTCTGATATGTTACAGTGGTCATGTCGAAATAAGGTTATATTGCCCTTAGAACAACCCTTGTATTCCTGGGGGGCACTCCTCCAAACCTCACCATTCTACAAGACACAAAATCTACCATGTTACCTAGGACAGAGGTTCTATTGCCCTTCTCCAATGACTACAGCCCTGTGTTTGACTGCAGACCTTATTTTAGCATTGGACACCTGATTTTCAAAGGTTACCTTTCCCAAATTATAGGAAGAATGAGACATGAGGGCTCCCCTGTGCTGACTGCACTTTGCTTTCATAAGATCCTTTACGTTTCTCAATAAGAAACTGTACTTTCAGGTGATAAATGGGTCAAATTCACAGAATATTGAAAGTGTGGGAAGAAGGTTAGGAGAGAAGAATTTCCTTCTATTTCCAGCATGTGGTGTAACTGGGATATTCACCAGATTCTGTTCTAAAAACATAAAGCTATGAAGGATTAGAGAAGTCCTAATATAATGAAAGGGAAAACCTCTGTGATTTCTTTTTTGTTTTATTTGTCTACTACTAAGTATTTTTGTTAATGTTTTCATTGCTTTTAACCACCTCTTCCCTCCTTATTTGTCTTAAACTTTCTCCTCTTAAATGTGAAATACTCAGAATTGTTATGTGGTTATGTGGTCAGATGATATCTGTACATAAGTCCTTTGATTCAGACAATTACCATTGGATTCAAGCATAATGACCCAGTGCACATCTGCCTCATATGAACTCGCACTACCTAAAACACATGGGCAATCTCCATGCACTGTCCTCGCTTTATTTTGGGGACCAAATAAAAATGGCCTCTTACACCATTTTCATTCTAGAATCAGGAATCCTCACTGAGCACGTGTTTCCACTCTATTCTCATTCTCTTTCTGTTCGGGCTGATAGAAGACTGAAGCCCTGTGTCTCAGGCCAAGCTGCAGAGGAATACAAAAGGACACAACGAACACTAAAATGGCGGGGGGGCGGGGGGGAGAAACAAGTATGTATGTTAGTTTTTGATGAAGGAGGGCTTGCTATCTAGCTTTCTTGCCTCCTAGTCCTCATCTACTTCTTATATTGGTGGAGCAATCTCCTTTTTGCTTTCGCAGTAATGACCATCTATCTTACATAGCAGGATTTTTCTTCAGAATCCTAAATTAGCTTTAGTTTTTGTAATAAAACTTGGCATGAAGACTCTTTTTTTTTTCAGTAGTGATATATGCAACTAGACATCAGGTACCCTGAAGTCTGCATTCTTTACTCATTAATGACAATTAATAACCCATTTTGGCTCACAGAAGCTAAATATTCCATCATCAATTTCTCCTTCCATTTTCTAAACAGAGGCTCTCAAAGATACTCGGTGAGCACATTGCCTAAGACTCCAGAGTCAGCTGATGCTGACTCCTTCATAATGGGCATTCTTTGCAGGTTCATTAGGCATTTCCCTTTTTATCCTAGGTTGCTTTGGCAATTTATATAAAGCAACTGTTTTCCAACCACTATGTTATATTGTTGACTACAATAGTAAGATCAGTGTCAGAGACAGGGAAATTTTGGGTGGCTTGGCTTTGCATGCTGACACAGATATGAATTTTTTCTCCTTTGTCATTTTATAAGCATCTTAAAACTTAACAGGAATCCATAGAAACCTACTGAGATCTATTCCTCTGTCTTCATACTATTAAAGGATTATTTTTCATATTTACATTTGAGGCAATTGAGGCCAAAAAAAGATTAAGGGACTTGCATGAATGTCTGTTTGTTAATAATAAAACACTAATAATAATAGCTATATTTATAAGGATGTTGGAAGACTACATATAACAACTCCTGAATAGTGCCTAGTATATATTAAGCATGCAATAAGTGGTAGCTATTATGATTCACCAAACCTAGGCGATTTAGATATTACAATAATTTCCCTTATGTACTGAGTGAGACGTATTGAGGAGAAAATAAAATGAAGTGCTGTTTTAAACTCAGATGGTAAACATGAAATATTAGACTAAGGAACTATAGAGGCTAGATATGTAAGACACTTCATAAGAGGATATACAAATATGTTAACAGTGGACTTGAATAAAAATGAAAGAAGGTTGATGTGAGGTTCCCAGCTTCTCAAGGTGACAATAAGAAATGAAAACCTTGCTCCTTACTAATGTTCTTACAGTTATTATCAGATTTACCATAAAGTGACCCTATAGATAGAAACACAGTTTCTCTCATGTAACTGGAGGCAGTCTCTCCAAAATCCCCACTCCTTCAAAGAACGTGTAGGAATGGGGAGACCTCAGACACTGAGATGTCCATTCAGCTGCAACTTCCATGTCCAATTGTATCTGTTTAAGTCGTAGTTTACAGATAGCAAAGATGATGAGGACTATGCTATTCATTTTTCCCACCAGAGGAACCAGAGGCTCAGGGGAGAGGACTCCACACAGGGCTGCCCTAGGGGAAGGCAATGTAGCCAGTGTGAGACTGCTCTTCCTACCCTTCTAACGCAGCCTGTCTTGGTCTCTGTGATGCCGGGGCCTGGGGGGCAGTGTGTGCTTCAGCCTCATCTTCGTGCTCTGCAACTGTATCAGTGATGTCTGGTTCATGAATAGTTGACAGTTGTTCTTGTGAGGAGAAGCAAAGTCAGAATGACCTGTGTCAACATTTTGGTGATGTCATTCTCCCAGCAGCATGTGATACAATTGATCTCCTTCCTTTCTTTTAAAATGTTGTCTTCACTGGCATTTAAGATATTGTGCTCTAATCATGGTTATTTGCGACCATTCTAACCATCCAATTGTGAATACCAAGTCCATGTGCAAGGTTACCCAACCTCTTTTCTTTCAATCTCTAAAGAGTAGCCTCATCCAATGACAAAAGTTTTTAATTTCTTGGTAAATGAGAATCCTTTTGTTGGTGGAATTTGGATATTTCTACTTTCCACTAACACCAGTACTGAATTCTGATAACAATATTAGCCTGGAATTTATAAGAATGCTTCTTTACAAATAGACCATGAACATTACAGATCAGCATTGTTTTAAGAATGAAGACCCAGGTTGTTAACTTTGTTGGAACTGGTTCATACCTCTGCTGGTTAAGCATACTGGGCAGAGAGTGGTGAACTGGTGAGCCCAGAGATGCCTATTGCTATCATTCAGAATTCAACAATGTTTTTTTGTCTCAGCCTCTTTGCATATAGAACAATTCCTACATTTGCTAAAGCTAGAAAAGTGAAACATCCAGAGGTACTGCTTTCCAATAAAGTCATAATGCTTTCTCCATTAGCTGTTCTGCTGTTACACGTTTTACCACAGACTACTCTTCTTTAAGCTGCCTTCCCGTATGTGCCTCTGTGATAAATTTTATCAGTGGTCAGCGGGACAGGGTTGCAGGCTGGGCAGTAGCATAGTGGCTTTTTATCTAGCTTAGTTCCTTCTGCCCTGTCCCCCACCCAAAGCGGCATTTTCTCAGAGTAATTTATGTTGTGGCATTTCTGTCAGTAGATGTGGTGTCAGCAATTTGTGTTCCCAATGGAACTTTACATGGAAATTAGATACTTAGCCACAGAGTAAAATTAAGGATGGGATAAAACTAGTAAAAATTGTAATGCAAAGGTGTTTGTGCCTCCTCATATTCTTAAAAATTTTTTAAAGATGGATTGTCTTCTGCTGGGAAAGTTTGTTTTCCAAGTCAAAAACACCGGTACAAGTAATATGTATAGGGCACATCCATTCATAATGAAAGCTAAAATTGTGTCGGCACTTGTATTAGGATCGTCTATATTCCAGAGGCCTTATAGCACTGACATAAGATTTTAAACTAAAATGGTATTTAAAGTTTTAGAAGCTAGAATGTTCCATCAAAATTTGTGGTGTCTGTACCTTAGAAAAATACGTGTGTATGATATATATGTTTTTTGCAAACTTAAAAAACTTAGCTCAGTGCAAATTTGGAGAAATTATTTTACTAAATAAATATTCTTTGTGCCACATATGCCTTATCATAATTAAATTTTCAATTATTCCATTACAGGTTATTTAGAATATTTAGCTGCATGCTACATTAAAAAAATGAAATAGAAGTATTTAGACTTCTTAGCTAAAGGCTCCTATGCTAGCCCTAGCTCTGGAGTTAGAGTCTCAACTTCTCCAGCTTAAAAAGGGCTCTTATACAAATGGAGCCTCATGCATTCTGATGTATAGCACACAGCAAGAGTGTGGGGAGTGCTCTTTCATCCATCTACAACCTCTCTCTTCCTATCTCATTCTTTTCTCATAGAGAATGCATTGACCAAGAAGGGAAGAAGAAACAGACAGCGTGAATCCAAGTTTTACTACATTATTGTAGGAAGCTTCCTGGCACTGAATTAACAACAAATAGATTTTATCACTTACATTTTCATGTGGTTTTTCTTAATAGCATTTTTCCCTTTGGTTAAATTTCCCTGGCCGATCCAGTCATCATATGGACTGTATCTTTGAGGAGTTGGCAATACTCTGAACTGCATGTGACATGATGCTTATTTCAGGCACAAAGATGTTCAGAAAGGAGATTTACTTCCATGAATGATGTCTGCATTTCTGAAAATTTTTCTTCAGTCAATCTGGCAAGAAAGATTTGAACTCCATTAGTTGAAAATTTTTACCCTTTTGAAATGATTTAAGGACCTGTCCATAGTAATTTTGATTAAAGATGAATGTTTTGAAACTCAATCGCTATATCCAAGGTATATCTACCCGAATCCTACCAAGATTCTGAATAGACAGTGGAGCAGCATACACAGTTCCCACATACCAAAATGCCAATATATGTATTCAGCTTTGTAAATACACCTTTAAAAATACCTCGCCATATTTAGCCACTCCTAAATATGTATTTACACAAGTCTACACACTGTAAGTGTTTACCTGGGAGGCAGGAAAGGTCTCTCTGGTAAATAATATGGGTTTTATAGCCTTTCATGAAGGAATTTTTTGTTTGCTATGTAAAAAAAAAAAAATCAGCTCCTCTCAGTTATAATTTAATAAAAATTTTCTTTCCCTCTAAATTTACTGCATAGCACTTGAGGTAAAGCCTTGCAATGTTTTAAAAAAAAATAGGCAACACTGGTGTTAACTTTGGGTACAGAGTGGCTTTGATTCATTCTCCTAAAGGCTGCAGAGTAGAAAACATGGGTATGATTTCTGAAAACCAAGCAAATAAAAATAACCTGTCAGATATATTTCTGAGCTAAATCTATCGAGTAATTACCTATTTTTCCAGGTTAAAAAAAATCAGAATTTCTAGAAAGAGCCAAGTGATTTAAACTACCATAACCTGAATTTTCTAGATCATTGATTTAATTTTATACTTCACATTACTTCAGTCGATGTAGGTTAAACATTTTCAACTGATAAGCAATATTATGTTAAATTGAAGATACAAACAAATTCTTATAGAGAAGCAGCATCATCCAGTAGACCAGTCCAAAGATAGGAAATTTTCAGTGCATATTCTAACTTACAAATACATGGCCTTGAGCAATTGAGTCGATGTGACTTATACTTTTGAATTTATAATTTAGGCTGTGATCTACCCTAGACCTAATGAATGATGAATTCATCCTCAGATATGAAGTACTGAATTTTAATGGAGAAATGTATATCATTTTAAAAAATGACACATTTTATTTTTTTTTAATTGAAAGATACAAAGTGAAAAAAAATGTTTGGAATTAAAGAGATGTCCTGTTACTTGGGAGTTTCTTGCAGGTTTTTTCATATCCCTGTCTCCACCTTTACTAAGGCTTTTGAAATCACCTAACATGAAGCACGTGGCCCTTGGCTTCCCTGAGCCAGGTAGGGTCCCAGAAAAGAATATGGCTCCATTTGGAATCTTTGAAACTTGTTTAAGCGGAGGATCTTTCTGAAGGCATCACTCTCCTAATCAGCTCACTTCCTCCTAGAAAATAAATGTGCATGGTTTCCAGCAGCTTGTCTCGGGAACCACTGAAGATTTTCCTGTCATCAGTGGAGTTAGAGACCTACAAGAAAAGAACAAAAACAGAGAGCCCCCTTACATGAATTCTAAAGACACTTAATAAATTACAGCTTTACAGTTAAAGGTCTCCTCTTTCTTTGTTCTCTTTCAAACTTTTTCTCTTTCAGAATTTTTTCTGCACAGGGGCATTTGTGCAAGAGTCTGGTTTATATTGAGGGGGTGGAAAATATGGGCATTTTGGCAAGTCCAGTTATGGAAACACTGTAGGATTTTTCAGGATAGAAACATATCAACTTTTTTAATGGGTCCAATTATTTACCCCCACATAAAGTGCCTGTTAAAATTTGTGAATGTGTTACAGAACAATAAGGTGGGGCCTAGAGGGGGCCGAGGCAATATACTATTCCCCAAAAGAAAACCCCAGGTCTGTTATGTCTGCCGCCTATAGGAAAGATGTCTCTCAACGCCAGAGATTCGTGAAAAGGAAAGGAAATGTTTATTTAATGCTATACAAACTTAAAGTAGTGACCTAATGTCTTCATCAAAATCCCAAAGTCCCTTAAAACACCCATAAACACACATAGTCCTTCCTTCACCCTTTGCCCAGTCTGGGGTACTGCATCTCAGGAAAGGAAATAGAAGTCCTTGGCTCAGGCAGACCCCGGTTCTTCCCAGTAATCCATCTAGGCTGGGAGACCTTCCTCAGTTCTCGGCATCCTCAGCTGTGTTGCCGGGATCTCTGCTAAAGCCTGGTGGTGGTTCCCCCTTTAAAGCTGTGGGGGTCCCCACTCAGCCAAATCTGAGTGGTTCTCCCTCAGAGGGCTGCAGGAGTCTTCACTCTGCCAAAGCTGCGTGGTTCTCCCCACAATGGCTGCCGCATCTGGGTTTAAATCCCCACGCTAATCTTCCTCTGCAGCCCCATTTCTGACTCCTCCCACACTCGACCACACCTGCCCTCAATCTCCCATTCTTTCCAGCTTTTCTGGCTGCCATCGTGGGTCTGGGCAAGTGTGGCCCCATGTTACGGAGCCATCATCTCCAAGCTCCCATGCAGGCACTGTAACTCGGGGGACCTGCCCCCCAGTTACGTATTGGTGAGGAATTTACTTCCATTCCCCAGGCTCAGAGCATGGCCACAGCTATTTAGCATATCTATATAACCAGTCAAAGGTTACAGATATGTTAAATGACCACACCAGAGGTTAGCTGCAAGGCTATTGCTATGAAAAACAGCTCTTAATGGCCCTGCTCCATTTGTCCCTTCCCCCAACCCATACATACCTGAGGGCGCAGTGTGAGGACATCCTAATATTTCCTGAACACCTTGAGTTCTGGACCCCATTTCAAATGCCCATTTGGGCCCCCCCTTCTTGGCTGCACCCTGTAACAAATGCAAAACAGGTGCTTATATACCTTTCTATCTCCCATCTAAAATACAGCTTGGAAGAGATCAAATCTGTGTGTGTGTGTGTGTGTGTGTGTGTGTGTGTGTGTGAAGATATTGACATTTTATATTCAGATGTTTTAAAGTACTTTTAAGTATTTTTGTTACATTTATTCTTAAAATGTTGAAAAAGGCATTCTATTTTATAAGATTAAAATGATCCTTTAAAATAAAAATATGATTTGTTTTCTTTAAATATGCTAGAAATTGACATATAAAGATCTGTTTGATGATCATGGAGTGGGTGGGGGGGCAGTAAGGCAGCTCAGTCAGTAATTCATATCCAACCCAGAGAGTGCTGAATACCTGCAGCTGTCTATCATGAGTACCTAAAATGAATGCAACAAATAAATATCTGATTATATTTCCATGCAAATTTTATACTTACTCGGCTAATTGAAATGAAGCATAATATACTATTTGTGTATTCAATTTATACTTCTGAAAATTATTTTATACTATCTTATATTTTCACAAAATGAACTGAAAATTTATAAATGTCAATAATTACTCAGACATGAACTCCAAAAGACACAAATAATATATACCCAACTCTCTGAGTACGAACGGACAGGATATAATTCTTTTAGCTCCAGCCTAGATTGTCACACACTTATGTACATGACAGGTTAGAAGGTTCATTCATATGTACCGCAAATCCACCCCGGCCATGGTGAATTATGTCCCAGGGTACTGCAAGAATGAACAGAGGAGTGACATTGCTGACCCCTACGTCGGAATCAGAGTCTGTTAGAAGAAGCACTGTCTTCTGTTTCTTAATATCTTCCAGACATTTGGGGAGATACAATTTCTATTCCTTTGCTTCCACCCAATCACTCCACAGATTATCTCCATGAAAACTCAGGCACAAGTTCAGAGCACCAGGGTAAGTGACAAACCCCTACTATGCTAAAAATTGCCCCTCCATCTTCTTGCCTGTTTTCCTGCAAACAAAAGCATGTACTTGAACTCTCTTCCCTGAGGGTTCTTTCCTAAAGCTATTACAAGATTTCAAAATGCTCCAGGTTGGCTGGAGCCTGAAACTTGCATTTGTTGAGGTGAGGGGATAGTGTGAAGGGAGCTCAGCTAGACTGAAATCTCAATACTTTGTGTGGCTGCTTAATGTAATTTTAGATGAATGTTCTCTAAAATCCCCAGGGGATAGTCCCACTCTAATATACAGTAGTTAAATCAGTTCTGGATTTACTCTTAAACCTCACTGCCCCCTTATAAGACTGAACAGCAATCAGGAAAGAGAATATAGGGTCATGGGGGAAATACAACCATATCCTAGAGATCACAGCTGAAAGCAGTGTAACATTTTTAAAAGGTGGGGGAAGGATGTGGAATTCCTTCAAATATCTAAAGGACTGTTCAGCAGCAGGTGGATGAGGGTTAATTTTTATGGAAGCATTATGGAATAAAGTACCTAGCTGAACATAGAGTATGTTCTATGAGTTTGTGTAGACCCCAAAAGAATGGACCAAATGCCTCAAGAAAACCTAGGCAGCATCCAGGTGACCCCTTGGGAGTTGAGTTAGATGACCTTCAAGCCTCTTCCAGTGCTGAAGTTGTATGAATCTACAAAACCAGCTCAGCTGAGGGAGGGCCAAGGGTCTTCACTGAACAATTTCAGGATACTTTCCGACAGTCATGCCAACTAGGCATATCCTCATTTTGGTCTGTTCTAAGTCCAAAATTTTTTTAAGGAGTCCAAATTTCCTCCTTGGTGAATGTGATCATAAAAAGAACATAGATTCCACCATCAGAGAGCCCTGGTTCAAAACCTTGGCTCTTCCATTCAACTACTTATATATATGGAGAAGGTCAAAGAACCTAAGAATCTGTCATAAAACTAAGGATTATTCTCATCTACAGGGTAGTTATCAACATACACAATCGCCTCTATATTTCCTGGTATGGGCAGTAGATATTAATTGTGATAGGTGTATAAGTACGTGGTACAATGATATCACTGCCTAAAATGCCCACTTCTAGACATCCTGAGGAAGAGTGATCATATTGTAGTGAATTCTGAAGCTGTGAGCTAGGTAACATATGTCAATTACCTGCTTTTATAAAGTTTTCCTTTTCCATAAAGAACACACAAATTTATATTAATCTAGATAAGGAAAAAGATCCTACTGTGGAAATTTGTGCTATAAACATATAAAATGTAGTAAATGAAATAATAATCACAGTGATGAACTTTATCAAAATTTACATGAGATGAATAATGCAAAGGCAGAGAAAATTATTCTCTACAGCAGCAAAAATCCTCTACATAGCTCCCTCTTAATTTCAAGATTCTTCCAGTAATGCAGAGCCTATCTGATTATTATCACTCCTTTATCATTTTAAAATCAAATCACCTAGGGTTGGAAGCATTGTTCACAAGGACAATGAGAATTGCCTGGTTTCTTTGCTGAATGCATACTTTTCACTCTTGGCAAATGATTCTTAAATTCCCAAACTGAAAATTGTGATTTCTCAAGCAGGAGGGTAATTATTTTCACACATAAATAGTTGGTCAGTTTGATCCAATAAATTGCTGAGTTTATTAACTAGTTATTCTGTATAATGTAAGCCTCAGCTACAATTATTATGTATAATTAGCTCTGTATTTAATCTACTTTCAGGTATTAAGCCTATATTTAGCATGGATACTCCTTTGAAATTAGCACTAAAGGTCTTTGATCTGGCCAGGCTTTACCACATGTATGGGTATTTATGACATGGACTTGGACTTTTACCATCCCTTGAAGGGCGCTAACAGCTGCTTCTAGGCTCTTTTCAGTTTGAACAGAAACACACATACATACATTCACACTGAATGAGTAGTAGTGGTTACAATTCCTACTAAAATGATTCTGTATGCCCAGGAAGGGATGATTAGATTTGTTTGAAACATTCACTCCTAATTTCGACTGGTACCTTAAATATGCAGCTCAGTTAGGCAAACTCTTTAAGAATTGAAATCCTTCCTGCAATCTGGTTATAATACATGACTTCATGAGGCATCCAGCGATGCTTAACTTTCAACTGGTGAGTGGTTAGCAGTCGGGAGCTCGTATTCCAGGAACACACTTCTCTCACTCTAGCACAAGTGCTCTTGCACACAAGACAGGGGGCAAATGATCCCAGGGAGAAGGCTATGGGCTAGCGCCTGGCTTCCTGCCCTGCCTTCATGTGGCAGTAATTTTCCTACACAAGAGGCAGAGGGCCTCTACTTGCCACACACTGTCTGCCTCGCCTCCCACACACAAACCCACAAGAAAGTCCGACCCAATGTGTATTAAGAAAAAAAAGCCCTGACCTGACCACACAGCAATTCTGGAGCATGAGCAGTAGCCACGGCCATGCTCCTGGCAAGAGTTTCATGGCATCCAATTGAAAGTGGGTATAATAAAATTCCTTTGTCAGGAGTCCCAGTGGAGTGTTGGCAATTGAGTGCATATTCTCCCATTGGTAGGAACGACTGTGGAACAGCATGAAATCTATGCTTTGGCAGCAAGGGAACGTGGTGCTAGCATTTTTCTAAACTGAAGCAAGACGGATGAGTTGGCCTGATACTTACAAGTTATCAGATATGTTAAATCACCTCTAAAAATAAAAACAAAAGATAAAGAAAGTTGTGAATCTTACAAAAGAATAAGGATGGTTAGAAAGGCTTTTTGCTGGTAAAGAATGATTTTAAAACATGCTGAGAGCATGAGCAGAGGAAAAAAATATATAGAATTGTGAACATCTAAGATGTTTTAGTTGATTCAGAATTCAAGGACTGAGGGCTATGGCCAAATCCCACAACTATCCAGAGAGTATTTATTTGTAAACAGTCAAAAAGTGATCTTATCCATTAAGTAACTGCAGAATTCAGTAATACCAGGCGCTGAACTTGTGCTCTAGACAAACACAGTAGAAATACACCCTGCTTTACAAATGTCCGCTCACAGATATAAGGTATAAACCCTCCAGTCACTGAAGGAGAAGAGGTGAAAACTGGGGAAATTTGAGTAAAGGCATTAAAAATAAAAATAAATATTTTGGAGAATCACTCAAATATCTTTATTTTTCAAATTCCTTAATGTGATGGTGGGTGTTTCTTTTTTCCCCTCCACCATGTTAAATTACCTAATTGGTCAAAAACATAGCCTCAGTTTCCTACAAGGTCAAGATCTTTTAAATTTTTTTTTTCATTGCTTTTACAGAGAGGAAGGAAGAGAGAGAAACATCGATATGAGAGAGAAACACCATTTGGTTGCCTCCCGTCTGTGCTGGGACCCGGGATCGTATGCACCTAGAATGAGGATCAAACCGCTGCCTTTTGGGTATGGAATAATGCTCCAACCAACAGAACCACACTGCCCAGGGCCATTTTTACTTCTCTTTTTCCCAACTACCTTCTGAACTATTCACCTGAAGACATGCATGGCCCTAGAATACTCAGTTCTAAGTACCACAAATGCAATGCTTCTTCCCTCAGGAATGTTTTGGAATTTCTTTCATTAGGATATTGTACTTTCTCAAAGAACCCAAATGAACAGAGAGAACATCTTACTTAGCTCATGGCAAGCACTCCCCTCAGAGAACTCAGATCCCAGGAGCAGAAAAAAGAAGCTGGGCAAAACTTCCATTCTCTGAGTTCCTAGTGCAATATGATAAAGCTGCTTTCTTATTTGTCATTAAATTCAATCTCAAATTGTATTTGATTCAAACACCATAATGCTTATTAGATTAAAAATCTGTAGATGCCTCACAAAATACAGGACAAAGATAAATAGAGTATGTATGAGCCATGCCGAGTGACAAAAATAGAGCACAAAAATGTGTAAATATTTTCCTTAATGTGCCCAAGACTTTAAAAGTAAAATGAAGAACCTGTCAATGGGCTAAAATTGAACCACTCAAACCAGGCTCAGTGTTTATAAATGAAGAAGAGCCAAACCAATAATAATATTGTGGCATCGATTCTTTATGGTCTCAGTCACACCCACCTCATCATTTAATATATTTTTTCTCCTAATATGTGTTCAATCCTTTTCGATGGCTTGGCTCAGAGCTTAGATAATGGAGCCAAACCATATCCCTTTGGTTGGTCTCAAGCTTGGCTGGACTTTCAATGACTTCCACATATTAAGAGTCACTCTCACAAAAAGCTTAATATGTAATAAAGCCACCTACCTAACGAGTAATACAAATCAGCATTTCTGAATGAGCTCTGTGAGCCAGTATCTGTGCTTAGGGATTTACATACAGGATGTCATTGAACCCTCACAAGAACACACCAAGGCAGCCGACCTTAGCCCCATTCCACAGGTAAGGGAATTGAGACAGAGAGGTTAGGACTTTCCCAAGGTCACAGAGTTAGCAAATAGTGGGACCCTGATTCAGTCAACTGCATTTTAATTGCTGCAGGGTCAGAGGGTGTTGTTCTGCTGTACTTTGATGTAAATTTCCTGATATATTAGTATTGCCACTTGGGGAAATTTAGAAAGCTTCCTATTGCTGCAATATGTGAAGACTGGCCAATATTTTCTAAGGGGTCTGCCTGGGAAATAAATCGCTCACCTTGAGATGGTGCAGAGATCTGAAGTTCACAAACATGTGATTGATTACTAACTGCTCCCTGCCCCCCACCACCACCGCCTCCATCAGGAGCAAGAAAAAATTAGGGTTACTGCACACCCACACTGCAAATTATTTTTTTGTGATTTGTGGGGGGTTTATTTCTTTTTAACGTAGTCAGTGCAGCATGATGTCCCCTATATGCAAATATTGGAGGAGGGGTTACCCAAATGTGTTACCTCAGGCCAAACCCAAAATACCCCTGGTGCTCCCATCCCTGAACTTCAAAGCCACCCATTTTCTCCCGCTTTTTCTGTGGTGACTCTGCAGTGGTCACAGGCTACGCAGCCTGGGTGGTCCACCACACCCAAGCATTCCCTGAGCCAGGGAGTCACCACATGCCCTCACTCTGGGGTGGGCAAGGCAGGGGAGAAGAAGATAGAGCTGATAAATACACCCTGGCTTCCCCCAGTTCCCTCCTGGGAAAAGTCAACCATATATGAGCCAACTGTGCTTACAAAAGGCAAAGCTTCTCAACAGTACAGCTCTGTCCTGCTTTGCCTAGAGTTTTTCTTTTCTGACTACCATGTACCAACACAGGAGGCCACACAGCACCTCACAGGTGCAGGGAAGATCATGAAACTGGAAGCAAAGAGACCCAAGTTTTGATTCCAGCTCTGTATCTCACAACCCCAAAGTTTCAGCTCTCTTTGCCCATCCATGCTCTTCATCTTGTATTTCTCTGGGTATCAGGCACTGGAACTTATTTGTTTGTTTCCTGAAGATGGAAAATATATAAAGTAATTCTCCCAAACTTCTGCACCCTGACTCTATTAGAAGACAATAACTTGTAGCAAGCAAGTTTTAGCCCTCGAAAGAATTCAACTGGAAATCAATTTTCACAGCTTCTAAAAGGCAGACAGGAGGTCCCTGGGAAAACTTAGACATACCTCTTCTCAAGAGAAAGGAGACTTTGCCTGAGGATAACTTTTCAGCAGAGTCAGAAAAGCAGCACCGCTGTCCCGGACACGTACTGGAGAATCCCTTCTCCAGCCCACTGCAGGACTTTCTTTTGAGCTGTGTTATCCGGAAAAGACTGGTGGAAACAGAGAACCACGGCTGCTGAGCAAAATCTCTCTCCTTTGTGCAACACATAAAGGAGCCAGTCCTCATATCTGAAAAAACACAAACGTTCTCTCAATTTAAAAAAGGAAAAAAAAATGTGGATGTTTTAAGACCATGGGCTGCAAGGTTGGGAAGAACTGGCTTTTCTTTGAAACTAGAAAATCTATTTGGTACCTTTGTTCAACAGACACAAGGAGCAGATCTCATGGTCACAAGTTGTTTTATCTAATTTTTTGCCTCCTGGTTTCCTTTGTTGTGAGTTCCAAGCTGCTTTGTACCCTTCCATCCTTTACAACTATTGAATCTCTTCTATAGATCTGTAAAAATAAACAGGCCGTTTCCAGATTACCAGCCAGTGACACCACATCCTGTGTTACAGCTGATGATAAATAGGAATGAGGCAGGTAGTCCCCCCGGCACATCTGGGAAGCATCCTCTTCTCTCAACAGAAGCACACAGCATCCAATTCCAGCCAGAGCTTGTTTGGCCTTATGGTCTGCTGAGCTGAAATGGTTATGCTGTTTTCCCCTGAACCTAAAGATTATGTTTTACCTCTCACATTTTTCCTTTTTAAAAAATTTTGTTATATAAAAATATAACCCCCTGGGGGAAATTATTGGCTTTAGCCATGAATCCCAGGTGTACCCTAATTAGCTTTAAAACTTACACGTAAAAAAAAGAAAAGCACAAAACTTCAAATTGAAGACAGCTAAAGCAACTAGCAGCCACAGTTTGGGCTAATTAACTCTTCTGGTAACATCTAGTGACTGGAAACTATGGTCTCAAAGATTCTGTGACAATGTAACTACCCAGGATCTTATGTGTTCTTTTAACTTCTTTTACATTAATCAACTTTATAGTGATTAGCAACCTGAACTTATTTTTAGCTCCAGAGCTTATTTACTTTTTTTCCCATCTCTATTTATGAATTCTTCACTTTCACCCAGCTAAACCCTCAAACCTTTGCTTAAAATATAGGAATGTCATGAAACCAGCATCCCTCTCTGCTCCCCAAACATGAACAAAAGTACGCATAGGGGTCAGTGTGGAAAATGACCTTTCTTTTGCGTCCTACATTTATCAGTCTTAGAAGCCAGGGCAGACTGGTGATAGGCAAAGGCAGGAGAAGCACTGTGACTGGGCTGTCTCTGAGAACTCCTAAGCGGTCCTCTCCCACCTTTCTGAAACTCCTCAAGGGAACGGTGTTTGCACTCAGAGTGGTGTCTTGGAAGCTAGTCTGCAGTATAAAGAAAACCATACCTGTAGTTTTATGACAGCTCCAGGAGGGACCAGTTATAGGTGCCTCAGTACTGCACAGCTGTTCATGTTTCTGGGTTAGCCTATGACAATCAGCAAGTGGGCCTGGGAAGTTGCAATAAAAGCATACTCATTCCTACTGGCTTCTCTCTCACCAGCCTGTAAGGGGAGGCATCCTTTCAGAACCTATGTCATCCAGTTTCCAGTATACATGGTCTGAAAAGAATATTCAATAGACTTAGACAAGAAATAAAAATCTTTGTTTAGTAAGGAAAGAGAATATTGGCCCAGAAATTTAAAAAAAAAATTGGCCTATAATCACTTCTCTGCCATTAACTAGTTCAGTGACTTAGGAAAAAACAGTTTCTTCTTAAGAACACTAAGTCAGAGGATCTTCAAGACTACATACACCTATAAAGGTTCTATGAAGGATTGCATTCTTCTACTTGCTCCTTTGAAGAACAACTGCGAACTTCTGGGCAGATAGAAGGTAGAGGAATCCGAATCAAGGATACCCAGATTTATATTACACAGGACATCAAGGGAATTCTCAAAGACACATGTTTATCACTTTTCTTCTGAAATCAAGAGAGCTCTTGCAGGTCAATGCTGGTTACAAGATTTACATGAAATAAAATATCATTTTTCTGATATATTGACCACCAGTCAGAAGGTTAAATTAAGATTCCTTTGCGAAGGTATAAAGCAATTCTAAAAGTTGAACTAAAATAAATAAGTATAATTACCACAATAGAAACACCAAATGAACACTTTTGTCCTTATTTTGTGCCAGACACTCAGCTCAGCTCGGGATTTCTACATGTGTTATCTTGGTTTAGCATTGTAAACGCACTCTGGCCTTTCATTCTGTTCTTGAATTATGCCCTCGGCCAGCTTGCATATGCCCACCTCCTGTCCCTACTGCACAGAGTTCTGTACAAGGCGAGACCTTTATGCACAAGCAGACCCAACCAGTCTGACCATACCCTCAGGGCTCCCACAGTCTTCGTGATAACACCTCACTTTCTGATGGGAGGAAAAGGGCTCCACACTTGTCAAAGAGAAAAGAAGTCTCTGTGTTTTTTCCTGGTGCGCCTCCTTCCAGTATCTGGGATTATTTCAACCACATGAGGAGTGTTTAAATCAATACCTGCAAAAGCTCTTACTTAAGCTATAATAACCATGATCTTCAGCATTCAATATATTCTGAGAAGACCAACCCCCTCCCCCCATGTCAAGTGAAGTGGGTAAATGTTGGGTAGAGATTTTCAGACCCACTCCTTAGCTACTAGTGCTTGCAGTAGAAAAGTCCATAATTACTAAGCCAAATGCAAGAGGACAAACATTCCCAATGATAATGTTTTAATTCCCTTTAAGTCCAACCAGCACAAACTTTATCCCTACCTTGTAGTGTTGCTAACTAATGAGTTGAATTTTGGCAGTTGATTAATCTTAATTTTGTAAAAATTAATTTTTCCTGGGTTTTGAATGGAACTAAAATTAGCATTGTTTTTATTTTGTTTTGTTTTAGATTTTTTTTTTTTTAGTATAACCTTCATTTCAACTTCCTGCTACTGGCTATTTTATTACAACAAACAGCTCTATCCTTGACCAGGGTCTAAAAAGAAGTCAGAAGAATTCTGGGAAATAATGATCCCACCTCTCATCCAGTTTCACACACGTCCCCTGTCCCTTCTGGGACGTGGAGCCGCCATTGACTTCTAAGGAAATTCACTTGAGGCTCAATTAAAACTACGGGGCACAAAGAAGAGGCATGTCCTCACCTTTTCCTCCCCAGTAATATCTGTATAGGAGGACTTTTGAGGGCTTGTGGTCTAAGACTAAACTAGGAGGTTCAACCAGCACTCTCTCATTTGACGACTGCTGGTTCACATCAGCATTCTCTCAGAAGGGCAAATGTCTAAAATTTAAAACTGAAAGGATCTCTCCCACCAAAGGGAGGGCTCACAGCTTCTGATCTCTCCCCGACTCTCTGTCTTCTCAGCCACTGCCATTTAGCAAAAGCAGTTTAGGAAACAGCAGTTTTATTAGTGTAGAAGACAGGAGGTATGAACTACACTCTTTTTGTTTAAGCCAAGAAGGTCATTTCACATCCCCCATTTTCACATTATGCTCTCTCCTTAGCATGTTCTCATTTAAAACAGACTGTCTATTCTATCCTTCCTTCCTTTCTCTGTGATAGCCTATTTTAGAAGGCTTTGAGCGTTTTCTCCTATTTTCCTCAAAACTACCATGGGTAACCTCCAAGACCTTCTCTTCCTTTCTCTACTCTATCCTTTTAGTTTGTTGCCATTACTTCATATTTCTACTGACAAAATACTAACCCAATCTCTAAGTATTTATCTACCTACTTATGACAAACCAATCATATTTTTTCTTTTGAATCATCCTGACATTTATCACTTTCCTTCAAAATTTTAAGTTACTTATGGAAATTATAAAAGCAAAGATTGGATCATTCTTCAGAGAGAAAAAAAAGGCTCTCCAGACAAAAGGTTGGAGTTCTGGTCATGAATAAAGGTCTCATGATCAGACTGCAGACAGCGAAGTGGAAATCTCAGTTCTGCTACATTCCAGCTGAGTGTCCTTGGGCATGTTACATAATCTTCCTGTGCCTCATTTTTCCCACATATAAATTGAAGATCTGATAGTCTTTACTTCACAGGATAGTTGTAAAGATTAAACAAGAGCCTGTGTATAATCAGCCCTTAAAACAGTGCCTGGAGCCCTGGCTGGCGTAGCTCAGTGGATTGAGCATGGGCTTCAAACCAGGCATCACAGGGTTGATTCCCAGTCAGGGCACATGCCTAGGTTGCAGGCCATGTCCCCCAGCAACCGCACATTGATGTTTCTCTCTCTCTCTCCCCCTCTCCCTTCCCTCTCTAAAAATAAATAAATAAAATCTTTTTTAAAAAAACAGTGCCTGGTAAATGGAATCTTAACAAATATTAGCTACAAACCAAAAACATACACAATTGACTAACTGAGGGTTACATCCTCAGGCTTCACTTGCAGTTCAAGGATTATTATCATATTAAACCATTTCATTTTCAGGAATGTTTTATTTTACTGTACAAGGAACATGGAAAAGTACACACACACACACGCATACACACACAAGGTCTCTACAGAAAAAGTCCAGCCATTGTTAATATAAAGAGAATGGTTTTCATGATACCAATATAACTTAGCAGCCAAGGAGAATGGACTGGAATGCGCATGATCAAACAATGAAGACTTCAGTGTACTAGTAAGTGAAGGTGGTAGATGCTGTTGAGTGAGCATGTGCGCTGTGTGGCCGTCATATTCAAAATGACTGAGTAAGTAGAGTAAGAAATCTGCATCAAATTTTAAGTTAAGCTTGAACTTTCCTCTGCAGAAGCCATTTAGATGATTCAGAAGACTTTCGGGGATGATGCAATGAGCGCAGCACAAATAAAAGTGCAACACAAACACTTCAAAGTTGCAGCAAGATCAAGACCACATTAAGTGTGGTTTTTGATTGGGAAGGTGTTGTCCATCACAAGCATGCCCCTACAGTCCAAACAATTAATAAGGAGTACTACCTCAATGGTCTTTATCAGTTGAGAGGTACAATATTGTTAATGAAAGGAACCCATGGGGTAGGGGGGACAGCCCAGGTCCTGTTACCGAAACAAGCCTCCTCCCCGGGGGTCTTTCTGTCACTGTGGGTTCTTTGTCTGCTACCAGGTTAGGAACTGTGGCTCTCAATGCTAGTGTTTGGTGAAAAGAAAAGGAACTATTTATTCAAAAGTTACACAGATTTAGAGTAATGGCAGAATGTCACCGTTAAAAATCCCAAAGTCCCTTAAAACATTCACAAACCCATACAGTCCTTTCTTCCCCCCTTTGCTGAGTCAGGCCAGTCTCAGAACATGCCACTCAGAAGTACAGCCCTCCAGAAGAAAAAGAACAGAAGTCCACAGTTTACATCTCCTGGTTCCTCTCAGTATTCCATGCTCATGGGGGCAGGTCTCCCAAAGTCCCCAGCACCATCAGCTATGTCGCCGTAACCTCCAGTTCTTAATCCTAAACCATGTGGCACCTTCTTATGGCCCAGCACCGAGAGACCTTTCACCCCTTTCCTTCTCTCGTAGTCTCACATTGTCCTCTTGCACAGTCCTGCCTTGTCTCTGTTGTCTCTCTCCTGGTGTTGGCCTGCCTGTAGTGTAAATACCAGAAATGTCCTCCGTAACCCCATTTCCCACTCCTCCCACAATCGGCTGCACCTGCCAGCACTCCCACGGTTTTCTGCCCTTCATAGCTGCCGTGGTAAGTTTAGGGAGGCATGGCCCCTTGGCATTGAGCAAACCATCTCCAAGCTCTCAGGGAGGCACTGTAGCCAGGGGAAGCTGCCTCCCAGTTATATCATGGGTCACAGTTATGCATACCATCTGACTCCAAGCTGGAAGATAAGTCTACTGTTATTGAGATACAAAATAACTGTTTTTGCATATCAGATATGAAGCTGGCCTGTTATTAATAATATGCAAAATAAATCTCAATGGCCCTGCTCCATGTGTCCCATCCCCCAGACAGACTTGTAGAGGTGGGGATATTCTATATTCTTGGAGACCCCGAGTTCTGGACCCTGTCACAAATCCACCCTTTAGGGGGTCCTGGATGCACCCTGTTACAATATGTCCAAAACAACTGCAGCTATTGGCAACTGGTGATTGGCAGTTTTATTACGACAAGAAGCCCACTCATGTATCACATCTCACACAGAGCTTTTTTGCAAAACATCAAATCACACAGGTGACTCAGCCTCCACAGCCCAGATTTGAAGCCGTGTGACTTCTGGCTTTTCTCAAAACTAAAATCACCTTTGAAAGGGAACAGAATTCAGAACTTTGATGAGATCCAGGAAAATCTGATGGTGATTGGTAGAACTGTGTGAGGTCCCAAGGTGCCTAGTTAGAAGGGGACAGAGGCATCATTGTCCTGTGTAGAGTGTTGCTTGTATCTTGTATCTTCTTCAATAAATGTCTCTATTTTTCATATTATGTGCCTGGATTATTTCTGGATTGACCTCATATACTTTTTTGAATTTCTCTTTTACTGATCTGCCACTGGGAAATCAAGCACTAAGTGCTTGCATTTTGTGAGATGCTGTCAGCCAGCACTATGAAAGGTAGGAGGAGGCAGGAATCTGCTTTCTGGCCTCTGAAAGCTAGCTGGAAGAGAAGATACACTCTCAACAAGAAAACACCAGCCACACAAGGGCCATTTCGCAAACCTTTGTTAGTCGGTGACTAAATGAGCGGCACAGTCACTGAGAGTTAAGAGAACTCTGAGCTGGCATGCTCTAACGAATTCATGGAGCAAGAATGAAAGCTGAGCCTTGAAACATGGCCCACTTGAACTAGACAAGAGCAGTGGGCTACACATTATCAGCAGAGAAATTTCAGAAGCAGTGGTCCAAGTCTGGACAGAATAGAGTGTGTTCAGTAGACAGGTTCTGAATTTTACTGGAGCAAAGCAGGGATATTTTATACCGACATCCAGTGAAAGACAGAGCGTCAGCTTATGTTGACTTCACCGAGTGTGGGTTTTCACTTTGAATTTCTTATTATGACCCAGGTATGACAAGGAAGTTTCATCTGGAAAACTATCTCCTAGCAAGTGACAGTGATTCATTAGAACTCTCCGCTGAGGATTCTGAGGCTACTGGCTCTCAGGAAAACAGAGCATGATTGAGTATTAATGTCTGCCATGAGGAAGGAGAAAGAGGTGGCTTACATGCTATGTGTCTGCCATCCCAACAATGTAAACAATGGAGGTCTAAGAGGGCAATTTTATCCAAAGAGTGACACTGTAAAAGAGAAGTTTTAAAAGTTTAATTTGGCAACAGATCATACGGTGGGCTGCTGAAAGAAGAGAGAAGGCAAAAAAAAAAAAAAACACTCTGGAGGTTTTTGCTGAAAAAAAGGACAGTACCAATACAAACATTAAAAAAGGGATACATTTAAGAGATTGTTAGAACAAATCAATATACTTAGCACAACCTCTAAAGAGCCTTTAAACTGAGCTAGGATGTTTTTAATAGACTGTTTTTAGAGCAGTTTGAAGTTCACAGCAATATGGAGCAGAAGGAGAGAGGTTTCCCATACACCCCCTGCCCCCACACGTGCAAAGCCTCCCTCATTTTCAACATCCTCCACCAGAATGGAATATTCCTTACAGCTGATGAGCCAACGTGGACACATCACAATCTCCCAAAGTCCGTAACTGACATTAGGGTTCACTATTGAAGCTGTACATTCTATGGGTTTGGACAAGTGTACAGTGACAGGTATCTACCATTTTAGTTTTATACAGAGCAGTTTCACTGCTCTAAAAATATCTGTGCTCTGCCTATTCCTTCCTCTCTAGCCCCAGGCAACCATTGATCTTTTTACTGTCTCCATAAGTTTTATCTTTTCCAGAATGTCACATAGTTTGAATCATATAATATGTAGCTTTTCAGATTAGCTTCTTCCACTTAGAAATATGAATTTCATTTGCCTCTACTGGAATAAGCTTGCTAGCTTATGTCTTTATAAGGCTGCATAATATTCCATTGTCTGGATGTACCACAGTTTATTTTTCCATTTGTTTAAACTGCAGGGCATCTCATTTGCTTCCAAGTTTTGGCAATTTGAATAAAGCCACTACAAATATCCATGTTCACGTACTCCTGTGGACATAAATGTTTTCTTCTTTTGAGTAAGTTACCAAGAAGTGTAATTGTTAAGTCACATGATAAGAGTATGTTTCATTTGGTAAGAAACCGACAACTTGTTCTCCAAAGTGGCTGTACTATGTTACATTCCCACCAGCAATGAATGAAAGTTCCTGTTGTTCCATATCTTTGCCAGCATCTGGTGTTGCCAGTGTCCTGGATTTTGGTCATTCTAATAGGTGTGTAGTAGTGTCATATTGTTGTTTTGCATTTTCCAGATGACATATGATGTGGTGCAGAGTTAAGGCACTTTGATTCTTGAGAAAGGTACCATATTGGCTAGTGTTACATTAGCAAAGTTTTGTCTATTTCATACTGCTTTCACCAAACATTGTACTTAACAAACAGCAAGGTAAGAGGGCATTTGAAATACAATGTAAGTTCTGAAAATTACAGATAAGGAAAATTTTGGATAAGATCTATTCTTAATGTCAGTGAGTATTTTGGTAAACATGGTAAAAGCTTTACCCTGGTAAAGCAGAGACCACCTGGAGGGATTCTATGACCTAAGGCAGAGATGTTGAATGATAATGAATATAAAACTTGCCTTCTTCATAATTCTGACCAGCATCTTGGCGCCCCTGCCTTAGTTCAAGCACTTTTGTCTCGCTATCTTGTGATAAAGTGACTATGTATATAAGAAATATCATGGCAGTTGTGCTAGCAATAAAGACACAAGGCTGAAGTCAAATCTCATTTCAAGGACAAGTCTCTCAAAAGTCCTCCTGGAGGACAGGGCAGAGGAAAAGGGGAAGACACTGATAATAATCACTGATACTGCCAAACATATTTATGTGTTCATTTACTGAGGGGTCACTAAGTATAGAATTCTGAATTAAAAACCATTTCAAAATTATAAAAATGATGTATACCCTCCAGAAACATACACTCTACTTCAGAGAAAAGTAACATGTTTATTAAAACTAGGGAATACATAGAGGATAACACAGGCCATGCATAGCAAACATCCCTACCTTGTATCTTGCCAAATAACCTTAGATATGCTGGGAGCTGGGCAAAGGAAACTATGATTTGGGAAACTGGAATAACCCTTCACATAAGTGCTGAATCACAGAGACTCCCCAGAGCTGTGGGAACGCTAGGCAATGAGAGTAACGAAGGAGGAGGAGCTGTGAGGCAAAGGGCGGCCCTGACTGGGGCTCACAAATGTGTTGATTATGTGAAACCAAGTGGGCTGAGGGAAAGATGGCTGGGACATTTCCTTAGACAATGGCCCGATTGAAAGGTCACTTCCTGCCACTTGCCATATCCCTGAGGGGCAGTCCCAGGCTGGCTCCCAGGGCACAGTGATGGCTATGTGGAAAGCCAAGCTTCCAAACAAAGGCTCGCCTTTTGGAAGCATAGGCCTAAACCCCTTATAGGAGTTTAGACATGAATTGAAGGTAAGTATTCATGTTTAACTGTCCATTCAAATGTAATGAAATCTGTATAGTTTTCAGTTCACAATCATTGTAAATTGCTGTGAATGTTTTCCTATGCTTTGTTAACGCCATGATTTTTCATGTCATCTGAGAAACAGAAATTCTTCACTCCCAAATGAGCAACATTTTGATCTCAACCCTGACCTTAACATGATAAAAATCTGTGCCGTTGAAAAGAAACATAAAGTGTTTTGTTGTTTTGTTCTGTCTTTTCCCCTGAAAGCCTTCCAAGGGCCGAATCCCATTGCCTGTGTTCACAATGAATATGACATAGAAAGAACATGGTATTTTAGACAGAGCTTTCAGAAAAATCCATATAAGGGAAAAAAGAAACATTTGATGCTGAATTCTTTCCTAATTTAAGACATTTTGAGTCCAGTTTTTATTTAAAAATAAAAAAGGAATAAGAAGGATTCCAGGGCAAATGCTCCTGGGATTTCTTCTGTGAACTGAATGTAGCGATGAGCAGACTTGTCTAAGTCATTGAAGGAACCCCCAGGATAACCTAAATGTCCCCTTCGGGTACCTAGCCCGCAGGGGCCGGCACAAGGGATCTCAGCCCTCCCCCAGGCCTCACCCTTAGCTCCTGAACCCCAACATAACTCAACAGTCTAGCATACGACACATGTTGGCGTGTTGTTTTGAAATGCTCTTGAGTTCCTTAGTGGAAACATTGCATAATCTAATGCAATGCTTATCAAAGCAGATGATCTGCATCAGAATCACCTGGGGTTTTATTAAAGGGCAGATTCCTGAGCCCATGCCTGGAATTGCTGAATGTGGAATGTCTATGGGCGAGACCTGGGCATCTGCATTGTTATAGACAGTAACTGGGTCAGATTCACTGGGTAAAGAACCTTGGACTTTGAACTCTGGTCCTAGTTTCACTATTGAACATCCGTTGCAGACTTTCAGCCAGTCATTTAATCTCTGTGACTCGGTTGTTTCAACCTTAAAATGCTATTATAGTGAAGAAATACATGCAGAAGTCCTCATACCTATGAGATAGAAATATTCACACATGCACTTATGAGTTCCATAGTTAAATGATAAAGTCTTTGAGATCCAGGAATTTTTTTGGTAATTTCCCTGTTGGTAATGTCATTTCATAACTGGATTTAGTAAACAGTTGTTTAATATACTGTACAACAGAAGACTTGGAAGTATTTGCACCTGATACTTAGAGAAAGTCAATCAGTCATCAGAAATCCACATCAATGTAGAATTTACTTTGGGTGAACTTACCATGAACCAGAGTCTTCTCTAAGATTTGAAGGCTAATAAACTATTAGAATTGATTAAACTTAATGAAACTGCTGTGTGTTGTCTAACAATGCTTTATAATTAGACATGTAAGGCCTCTTTCCCAAATTATTTACTGGTTTTCCAGGAGAAAAATAACTCAGGTAGCCTGACAAGTCATGCTGACTACCCAACATGAGTGAGAGTAAGAGTCAGGAGAGCTGTTTTTTAATTAAAAAAAAAAAAAAAAACTTTGTTAAGGACATTATTTTAATGCTTTCTCATAACAATACTTTGACTACTATATTATGCCCCTATTTTACAAATGAGTAAACTGAATCATAGGGAAGTTAAGTGGCTTTCTCCTGCAGCCTGATAGGCGTGTATCTTCAAGAGAGAACGACCTGACAGTGTGGGCTGATCACTGAGAGCTGAGGCCAGGGGGGCGGGTGCTTCACTGAGGTGACTCACTTCTGTCCTGTTCTCTCTCCTTTTTTTTTGGTTGACATATTTTTTTCCATATTTTTTTCTTTAAATATGGTTAAGTCTTTATTCAGGTTCATGTCAATCTTATAAGCTCTCGAGTCATTTTACCTTATAAAGTCAATATTTCCTTGTTTGTTTTATTTGATTAAAGGATGAGTACTTATATAAACAGTTATGTATTTATGATCATGTTTATTAGAAAAAATATATGACCCATATATCAAATCCTAATTTTAAAAATGGCATTACAAAGATGAGGTTAAATAATTTAAAACAAGGAGTTGATATAAAGTTCATTTAGTGAAAAATATGAAATAATAGTTTCAGTTGTGTGTAGATTATCACCAGTTTGTGGAAGGGATAATAAGTGCAGTTGGAGAAAGATTGCTTTAAATTGATTGACCTCTCTCTCTCTCATTTTGAGTGTTTTTATAGTTTGACTTTAAGGAAAAAAAATATTTGTTTCTGTTTTCAAGCTTTTCAGGGGCTGCCTCAAAGTAACCCCTGTTGGGCCAGCAACATACAGGTGTATCATCAGAAATTACACTTCTGACGATGAAACTCCCAATCACACTAAATATACGTATAGTAACAACAGCTCCATTTATTGATTTGCATATGAATTACACACCCTTCTAGCTATTGTACATATACCATTGTTAATTATGAGAACTTCTATGGGGTAGGCATCATTACGTCCAATGTATAGGTATGCAAACTGAGACCTTGAAAATACAGTAATTACCTAACAGCCCCTTAACTTACTAAATATGGGAGCCAAATCTGAAACTCAGATACATCACTCCCTAAAGTGCTTGTTCTTTTTCCAATATACCTTACCTTCCTGTACTAAATTTCCTAAAATATATTACATCAAAGATTTCACAATGTCTTGACAGCAAAGTTTCAGTGAGTATATTGTAGTTTTAGAAAAACTATAACCTATTACTGGGTGTGTTGGTCTTTAAGCGAATTGAATTTATTGTATTTTCCTATGAGTTGCCTTTGAGAGGTCTGCCAAGTCACTACATCTGCTTTTCTCTGAAGCTAGGCCTCTCCTCTTTCCCATGGAAATGAGAAGCTGGCAACTAGATTTATACCAGAGGGCTCATCTTGTCCTGGCCAGCTAGGGACTGACACCTCTCCTCAGTCAGAGTCACTCTGATTGATTTGCTTTTCCTGGAAATCTGGACTGAGGACTACTTTGAGGACCAGAGGACGAGTGAATTTGGAAGCTATGGGACAGTGGGTGGGGGAGAGAAGAGGGAGAAGACTGACACGGAAGTACACCTGGAATCAGGGAACCAGGTCCTGAGTTCAGACAGAGGAGAGAGAGAGAGAGAACTAACCCGGGTTCCAAGTTACAGCTTCTCAGGAGCCCCAGTTATGCATCCCCTGCCCTTGTGCTCTGTAAAGTATCCTTACAATAAATTCTTACATTTTAATTAAGCTAGTCTGACACGGATCTCTGTTATTATAACCAAAACAGAGTTAAGTAATACAGTCACAATATTGGAAAGATATTTCTCCATAAAAACACTTCCTAGTGAGTGGCCCTGAGCCATTCAGATTGTTCTGATCATTCATTCACTGGTAGTGATGATATGACAGGTGATTGGAGTTACTGCTAGAAACCAGTCCATTTGACTGCACTGCAATATACACGATTAACATGCAAAGATAAATGACTCATGTTCTTTGACGGCTTTGATTAAATTGTCCAAATATTTTGTATCATAAAGATATTCAAATGAGAAAATTCTACATTCTTCTCTAAAAAACAGAATCAAGGAAGATGGCCTTTAGTTATCCACTAAACCAATTTGTCTCATTTGGCCCCTTTAGTTGCTCCTTCTATTCATCCTGCCTTAACCATTCTTAGTAGAAACTCTAGAATGATTTTTGGTCAATCAAAAGAAGAGGCACATTTAGCAACCAAAGCATGTATATTACTTAGCATATGTTAATATGATGGTACATATGAGAGGAACAAAATAAAATCATCACAAGAAATTACCACAAAACACAAGCACTCTTTACAATTCAAACTAAGCTTTATAGCTGGTTCAAACAATTTGGTTTTGATTTCGTACATCACCAAAGTGAGACATTAAAGAAGGTTCTACACAGAGCACTTTCTGTTGTTGTTGTTCATCCATGTTTTCCCTTGGGTTTAAGAGAAAAGTAGTGGGGAGAGAAACAATGGGAAACCATAGCATTTTTTCATTGAATTGATTTTTAAAAATGAGTTTGGCAATTAAAATCAGATTTTTTTCAAGCAAGTAAAAATACATCTAAGTAAAGCACTCATATTTAAATGTTTTAGCAGAATGTGGATTAAATTATTGGTTTTAAAACCACCCTTTAAAAACGGCACTGACTCTGGAATGGAAAAATCAGTAGATCCACTAGTAAAATTGAAAGCTAAATTAAAACTTGGTGTAAATTATTTGCAGATTTAATAATCCTAGGAAAATACTGACTATAACATCTTCCTAGATGAAATTAATATTTTCCTAAGTGCTTGCTTTTAATGATTGTTTCTAGTTTATTACAAAAATTCCTTAGGCTATAGCTATTGAAACCTGCAGTTTGATCCTCCAAGTTGATTTTGGGTAATAAACCACATGGGCCTGAGTAACCTGTCTCTTGACTTCAATTCTTTCTCCCTGAAAGTTGTTCTTTTCAATGTGTCTGGCCGAGAGAGGAAAGGCAACTCTAGAGCTGTGGGAGGTGCCCTTGTTTTGTGAGCTGCCATAAAAGTTGGCAGGTGCTAAAAGATTGGAGTGCTACAAGACCACAGCTGAAGTTATAAATACATGTTTTTGGAGAAAAAAATCTCATTAGTAGCATATTAATATTAATGTATGTCATGCTATAGATGAATTTACTTCTACAAAGTGAATACCTGGCTAAAAAATGAGCCAGCAGAGGTTGCTTTTGAAAGGAAGAATTAATGTATAAGGCTTACATTGAATATTTTTGTTTGAAACCTAAAAATTCAGTGTGCATTACTCATTGAATTTATCAGACCTCTAAGAGTAGTTATTAGGCATTGTTAATATATTAGTGTACAACAGGGTAATGGACCAGGCTGGCCCTACACTGAAGAATAAGTAACTTTCCATGAAGTCTATTAAAGGTAATATGTCCTTAAATTCCCACCAAATGGTACTTTAACCCCTGGTTGATGCTAGTGGAAACCTGTAGCCATTAAAATGCAAATAACTTTGAACTTCCACACAAACACTCTGCTTCTTACAGGACCCTTCTCTGTACTTCCTTCTATGGGAAGAAGTATTATTTTTCTTATTCTAAGTTTGAATGTCATTACTTCTCTTTTTTTTTTACTGCTGAGTAGTATTTCATTATGCAAGTGTCCCATAGTTGGTTTATCCATTCATCTACTGATGGACAAATTTTACCCTTTGCAACAGTATGGATGGACCTGGAAACATGATGCTAAGTGAAATAAGCTAGTCAGAGAAAGACACATGATTTCACTCATATGTGTAATCTAATGAACAACGTGAACTAACAAGGAAAATGGGGGCAGACTCTTAGATGGAAAGCAGGATGACAGCTAGTTGGGAGTGTAATGTTAGAAGGTGGAGGGATTGAGCAAAAAAGAAAAAGGACTCATGAACATGGACAGTAGTGTGGTGATTGCTGGGGGAAGGGTGTCTAAGGGGACTAAATAGTAGTGGAAAAATACAATAATAATTAAAAATAATAATAAAGTAAATGTCATAGCTTCTCTGAAGCTTTCCTTCCCATCAGAATTTTGCCCTACCCCCACTGCAACAGAACTGACAAATTAATCACACACTCTTGGTATGCTTGTTACCATCGCATTGTGCTAACACCTGTAACACAGCACTTATCATGTTGTATTACGATTAGCTCTGTGTACCTTGGTCTATCTTCATAATCCTGGAGACATTGAAAGTGGGAACAAGGTGCAATTCATTCAGTGCTTTGTTTATACTAGGTACTCATCAGAAACAGATGAATAAAATCCTCTTAATAGTAGTATACTCACATTCATTCATTCACAACTCTATTCAACAAGTAGTATTACTTAGTGTATATTTTGTGTCTTATTGCAAAATATTTCCTCAGATCCATTCCTGAGAAGTAGAGGGTAGAAACCTAGAGGCCTTTGGAAATCTTTCAAATACATGGCATCATGCAATGGACAGGACCAGAGAATAAGAGACAAGAAAACCACTTCTGCTTAAAAATTTTACCTATGGTTATCTCTGACTCTAAACGTATAGCATGTGTTTGATGAAAACTTGTTGAATGATTGATTGAGTATAGCTGATTTTCAGCTGTTTTCTCTCAACACAGGTGATAAGAAATATTTTCTAAAACTGTCATCTTTGACAAAAAACTTTCTATTAAGTTGTTTTGTCCTAATAACTAAGCCACACAAGACTAATGTCCTTCTTTACTAAAATCTTTAATATATCTTGCATGCATAGCTTATATTTTAAATGTATATCCATTGGTGATGATATTTATATAGTACTCATTTGTACTTTATGCCCCATCCTTTATATGATGATTTTTTTCAAAATAAAAGAAGAATATCTTTCTATTTTAACTAAAAACTAGTATATTTGTGCTTCTATAAATCAGGAAATTCCATTGGTTCTTCACCAGTACAGTGATTGTTTATATTAGCAATGATCACCTAGAGACAGCTAAGTTTGGGGGCTCCTTCTAAGACTTCAGAAGGTGCCCTAAATGACAGAATTATCTTTGGTGCCATACTAGTATCAAGCATGGGTGACCATACTGATCAATTCTTAGCTTTCAGAATTGGAAGAGACTATGAATTATCTATTTCAAGTTCAGTGCAAGAATCCTTTTCCTCCCATTCCTCACAGGTAACATCTATTTAGATACAACCAGAGGCACAGATCATCTTCCTCACTGAGAACCTCTCCCACTTCTAAAGAGTCTAATTCTTAGAATGCACTTCCTTTAACTGAGCCAAAATCAAATTCCCTGAACTTCGAACATTGATCCTGGCTCTCGCCTCTAGTGTTTGAAAGATTTAATCTAATCCCTCTTCAAATATTGAAAGGCAGCCATGGTTCCCTCTAGGTATTTTCCAGTACAGCCTATAAACCTGACTAAATCTGTATCATCCAGCACACAGGTGTCTGTTAACCACAAGTACATCATGAGAGATCACTTCAAAGGCCTTCCTTAAAACCAGTATTTCTTCAACCACCAATTAAATAGGCAAAGCAAATTGATCATAATTGCTCTTAAGAAACCCATGTTGGCTCTTAGTGATCACTGTCTACTTTGGGGTAGAAATAAGTAATCTGCTTAATAATTTATTTGGAACTGTGCTCCTTTGTGTTTTCATAATCTCTATTTCATTCTGTTATCAGTCACAATTCAAATGCAGAGAGAGGGCTCTAAGTATTTAAAATGGGAGAAGGGGTGAATTTATACAGGGAATTGGTTACACAGGAGCAGAAAGGCTCACAGAACAGGGAGGGAGTGGTGAGACAGCTCAGTGATTGGAAAGAACATGACATCTCTAGGCTTTCTAGACCAGAGGAGAAAAGGGTTAGAAGCTGGAGTCGCCTAGAGGAAGGCAGAACTGAGAGAAGAATATACTCAGTGAGTAGGAATTGCAGCACAGAGAAGACACTACTTGGGACATTTCTGGAGATACCACCTTAGACACAGAGAAACGTGGAAAATAACCTTCTTTCCCCACCCTCCAGCCCTTTCCTCTCCCACTGGGGTTTCCCACTGGCTAAACCCACAGAGAGACAGCTGACGCTGAAATCTGGGAAATGCCCACAGGGGAGCTGGAGCAGGGCAAGGAGGGGTGGAGTGCCTTTTGGCGACTCCACATAGTCTTCAAATATCACACACGTAAAAAATATATCAGTCCTTTTGTTGACTACCTTCATTATAGCACTTACTTTATTATGCTTTGCTCTGGAGGTTGCTCCTCACACAAATGTTGTTTCCAAATCTGAACAAGTATGACACCACTGTTGCCATTGTTGTTATTGCTGTTGTCTTTTGCCTCCATGGCACTAATTCCGTGTGTTGCACACAGGACACCAAATTAACACAAATAGGCTGAGTTGGGAAAAACCCATTATTTCCCTTAAATAGCTCCTCTTGTATTATCTCCTCCTTGTTTGATGTACAATTTCTGCTTCATCGTGTTTGCTTTTTGTGTTTTAGTTTACGGTTGGTATTAGTAAGAACGTAACTGGAGTTAAGTAGATCCAAGTCTCTTTCCTGCAGGGTTCATGGACAATGTCCGCACTTCACTGCTTGTTTTTCTAACAACACACACACGACTTTGGCTGTTGTGAGGAACATGAAATGCATCATGAAAATGTTCAATTGACATTTAAATGACACATATTAAATGGTCTTTGATATATTTTTATTTTAAATAATTGTTTCTTTTGATGTTTTTACTAAAATAATATTTATATAGTATCCTGACACAAACATTTTAGCATTTAACTGCCAGGTAGCTTTATAAAATCATCAGTCAGCTGTCTGAGCTTATGAATTTAATCTTTCCCCCAAGAAAATGGCAGGTTTTAACAATAATGAGCAGCATTGAACAGTAATTGCATCATCGTGTTGATTCAGGATGCATATCCAGCTTTTCCTGGCTGTCCAAAGTAAACATTTTAATCAAGGACAGTAGACTGATCCTCAAATGGTGGCATAAATCACTTGTGATCCCATACAGTCAAAACTGGTCATGGAAAGCCATCAAAAACTTGGGATGTAGTTCTTCTGAATTTGTACAAGTTGTAAATGTAAAATACATGCACAAAATTTCAAAGACAGTATGAAGAAAAGAATGCAAAATACTTTATTCATCTTTTATATTGATTACTTGTTAAAATTATAATAGTTTACATATATTGGGTTCAATAAAATGTTATTAAAATTAATAACACTTATTTCTTTTGAAATTGGGCTCCTAAAAAATATAAAGATGCATTATGTGGCTAGCATGTGTGGCTTTTTTTTTATTTCTTTGGGATGGTCCTGGTCTAGAGCAAATGAAGAAGTGTCTGTGGAGACAGGATACAGTGACTAAAGGAGAAGTCATTTCTCCTTTTAATTAGTTTTGTAATGGCGGCAGATTTGATGTCAGACACTTAAAAGAGACAAGACTATTCTCTTCAGCCAAGCAAAACTCCCACTGTGGCTCCTAAGAGTTCTGCCTGAGTGAAACAAATGAGATGAGGCCCATGATGTTTACTGAGTACTAAAACATTTTTCCTTTTCCAAAACTTTCTTAGTGTACTGTTGGCTACCAGACTGCAGAAGAGAGAATAGAGAAAGGATGAAAGAACAATAAAAGGAACAATTTGAAAGTGTTGTTTTGAAACATGTAACTAGTGCTGTCAGCTGCTGGTTCTTTCCATTTTGTACATTTACATTTCCTGACTGTAGTTTAAGAACATTTCACTGCGTGGTCCTATCAATCATCCTTAACCTAGAATTGCACTGTACATTAGTAACAGTTAATTGGCATATTTAAAGTAAATAGCTACTTAGTTTTGTTGTGAAGGTTTTGCATACAAATCTATAACACCACATGCTTTGTTTGTTTCAATAACAAATATCCCTGCCTGCAACATTGCCATTTCTGTCAGTAGATGAATAGAGATACAATTGCATTGAAATAAGCTGCACAGTAGAAGACAGCCCAAATGACTGCAATGTGTAAGCAGGCACTCTTTGCCCATCAAACAAAGCCCATGCAAAGGGAAGAACGCAAAGACACAAAAAGGAGAGTCGATGTGAAGTTTTAGAAGAATGGTCAAGAAAGAAAAAGAAAATGGACATTATAAATTTGCCTATATATTTTGTACATATTAATGAGCTAAAAGGGAGATTATTTAGCAGACACTGTGTCTTGGCCTCTGCCATTTGTTCAATGTCAGGTTCACACTCAGCAAGCAACATACATTCCAGGGCTCAGAAAATGATGTCATCTACTCCCCACCCCCCTCTGAGTGCAATAGCAAGTAGAATTGTACCTCTCCCTTTGGCAGCAGGGCTAAAATGGGTACAGGTTAGGTATTTGATAAAAGACTATAAAAAGACAAGATCTTCTTTCAACAATAAATCTATGATATATACTTTAAAAACAAAGAATCCATGTTATATTTCAGGTGAACTCCAATGTCTCTTATACCTAGAGAGAGGACTCTTTACCTGAGTCTCAACATTTACTTTGCTACCTGCACCAGGGAGTCAAAAGGGATGCTATAGAAGTTATGTGTGTGGGTGTGGGTGTGTGCTGTGAATCAGACAGAGTGCCATCCGGTTCTGTAGCCATAACTCTGTGATAGGATTTCTGTAGAAGCTACAACATAAATGGTTGTCCATAGGAATCAGTATCACAGTTAATAAAAATTCTATAAACTGACAAAAAGTTTAATATAAATTGAACAATATCACTAATAATAGCACAATTAGAAATTAGAAGTGATAATCATGTCTGTCAGCAATAAAAACATTGTTTCAACTCTCCTAAGAGATTAAAGAAGAAAAAAAGGAAAAACTTCAATGGAGATAGCCCGGAGAGCGCTAACCACTAATTTTCTATATTATTTCTTTGACAAAATTTAAATCTGAGGCACAAAGAAACTTTTACTTGGCATATCACTTGGATAGACCATCAGTAAGCAATGATGCTAATTGTTTGTGGGCTACCTAGTTACAGCATTTTTCAGTGCGTGGAATACACACCACACCCTGCCAAGGTAGGAGTGGTGTAATTACGTGTCCTTCACCCACCTGCAGGTATTACATCTGCCTTGTGAAGAAGGAGGAGGAGAAGGAGATGGAGGAGAAGAGTAATGAATGGAAAAAGTTACAAATAGTGGCATCTGAAACATCAGAAAATGTGAAAAGGGGAACTTTTCTTTCTCAGTAAAACTAACAGGAAGAATTGTCCATTTCTTCTAAATTTTTAATCCTGAACATTTCTGTTGAGGTCCACAGTTTTCCATAGCTCTCAGTAAATTTCTAAATAGATATTTGGTCAGCACAACATCAAAACTAAAAATGAAAAGCTCCTAGTATTTCGAGGCTCTCTTTCTGGAGAAGCCGCCCCGTGTCGGTGTTGATAGCAACACCACCCAGGCCGGTCTCAGGCTTGGGGCCACACGTGACTCCTTGTCACACAGCCTGTTCAAATCAAGGGAACATCCTATTCCTTCTTCTGCGTAAACATCCCATGATGCATTCTGCTCCTTCTGCAACTACCATTAAAGCTCCCGAGTTATGGTGAACACATAACTAGACGATGGCCGTAACCTCCTCTTCGTGGGTGAGTCAATTGTCTCTGTTTCAATCTATCTTTCATAAAATGATGAAATCATGGACTCTAAAGTGAGGCTTTTTAAATTGTCTGAATGTGTTCAGTGAATGCGGTTTTTATTTCATCCAATCAATCATGGACTGCCACTTTGGTAAACTAAAAGTGAACTTTTGGAAAAATGATTTCATGCCTATAAGTCAGAGCTATGTCAAATTGCTATAGAAGTTTCTAAATTCTGAGTCTCAATTTCTGCAAATGTTTATCATAGACTTTTATCAGTCTGCTGATCTAAATCAGTCTGCAGACCAATTCTGAGTAGCACCAATGAGCTACTTTCTATCAAATCATATTATTTCCTAGGCTTGCCATTTACATTGTTTCATTTCAAGCAGCAAATATAAACATAAAACTAAATCATCTATTCAGATAAGTTGCATCTAGAAAAAACCTGGAAATAGTTTTCTCTCCCATTAAATATCCTCTGATTAGAAAGCCCTCTAGAATCCTGTGTTAGATAAAGTTGTCAAAGATCTTATTGCAAAGAGTCACTGGTACCTCGATCAAAGCATGAGAAGCCAAGAGGATACTAGAAAACATGTGACAACAGAAGTCTTACAGAGAAGCAGAAATATGACCAAAAAAAAAAATCTCACCCAAGCTTATTAAAGAAAATTTTAAGAATATTCTGCAAAAGGGACCTAAAACTGTATCCAAGTTCTTATCACTATGATGGCCAAATTCAGCACTGAAAGACAATAAAAAAAGTTTAAATAATAAAGTTTTTCTGTGCACTATCCCTTTATAACTAGTGAGTTTTTTAAAAAAATCACCAAACTGTTCACTTCGTGTTATATAAACAAAATATCCACATGAATTTCTGAAATTTGGACCATTTTGACTGATGGGAATATGTTGCAGAGATACAAAGAGATGATATCTCAGTGAGATACTCACCTTCCAGCTGGGCCTGCATAATCCATTTGTCATAGGGACTAAAATGCAGGGTTAATAATACTCTCTCATCATAGGCTCAAAGAGTCATAATAATATCTTTCTTTCCGGGTTCCATTGCTTGAGCCAGAATACTTTTCTTACTGTTTCTTCATATACTTTGCAACACGATCACATCGCATTTTTCTTCAAAACTCTGGCAGATTGTTTGGGCTAGAGATAGATGGAGACAAGAGGCACCATCTGGTGCAAGATCTTTATTCCTTGTTAGCACTACGGGAGTTCTGGTATTTTACATGGTCCAGGCAGTAGCAGTGGTTTTTTAAAATGCATAGATCAAGAAGACGTAAGATGGTCAAATGACCCTTGTCATTGTCCGATCATATCACTGGTTTCATTGGTGTAGAGTTAAGTGGTTTTTGTTTTTTGTTTTTGTTTTTTTTCCAATTCAGACAACCAGGGCCATATGGTTTCATGATTCACAAAGATGGTCCTTGACTATAGATTTGACGATCTCAACACAACTTCCAGGCTTGCCAGAGCTGTGTTAAAGCAGAGAGAGCAAATAGCTCATGATATTTCTCCTCTGATGAGTAAGCTCCAAATCACAGGTTTAAATTTGATCTGGGATGGAAAGAAAAAGAGCCATGCCCTCCCATACCAGCATCCACGCTTTTTTCTTCATCAGAGGTCAGTATCTATTCCTGTATCGCTGGCCCACGGCTGCAGGGACCGAAAACTCAAATAATGCCCAGATTAATTCTGTTGACTCAAACTGACTATATACTTTTGCTTTTTTTCATCTCTTTCTATTCATTGGAACTCCAAGTCCATCCTGATATTTAGCTACTGTTCTAAAAATCTAGTGACTATTTAAAAGAATTTTTTTCACCTTTCACACACAATTACAGTCAGTATTTTCTAATGGAATTAGCTAAGGGTTGGGAGCCAGGAGATTTGCCTGATGATGCTGAGAATCTAACTCACAGCTACTTTGTGTGGATAAGTGAAAAAAGGAACTGGAACAGTGCTTTGGAAACCAACTAAATTAAAAAGGGGGGGGTTATACAAGTGAATCTCGATTGCAATTCAAGAATAAAGTTAAAGGAAGTCCTTAACTCACCTATCAGGTCCTGGTTTCAGAGGACTAGTGGAAGTTACTGCTGCTGAAATGTGTTGCCAAAAATTTGAAGTATATTTCTAGTGATCATATGAATGCCATCTTAATCTCTGAACTGCTCTGTCAGTGTCCTACACAGAAACAGTCCTCTCTCTTCTCTCCTCTTGGCTAGTTCCTTCAATATGTTTGTTAATAATAAATTAAACTCTCCCTTCTTTTTCATGCTTTCTCCACATTCTTTCTTACTCCAAGCCTCACCTTTTTACATAGTTTTCAGGGTCCATGAATTATGACATTTTTCTATTGAGTTCTTTGACAATTCATCTCTGCCATTCACCAGTCCTTCCACTGAAAGTCTCTTTTTTGAATATTATGAAATAATGTAGATATCAGTGAGACTAACTTGAAATGAAAAGAAAAAGGAAGAAATAGCAGAACATGCGTAAGGAAAATAGGGTGGTATGTTCCAGAAAGTAGATGTCAAGATGACAGAAGATGGGGAGATAAACTCAGCATTAACACGGTTAACTTCCTGCATTTGCCACATGGCTGCAATTGTAAACCATACACACAACTCAGGTATAAGAAGCTCAGCAGGTGATTATCCATGGGCACTGTTCCATCAAGAGCTAGGCCACAAATAGTTTTTTATATTTGTCCAAGAGGCAGAGTATTTCACAATGTTTAGGATATTCTTCTCAAAAGCTAATGATCTGTCGGAAGTCTTATTTTTATGTTAATAACAAGCTCCTTCAAAGTTCAAAGGAGAGATACCTGTACACTCCTCACACCTCTCAGCTTCAATTTTGTACCTGGACTCTGCTTCTTTTTGGAACACAAGCCCCCAAAGAAAAAGTGAATGAACATCACTCTGGTCTTGATAAACTAGGAAAAAGCAATCCCCATGGAGAAGCTCATTTCTTCTCAATTCTCTGTCTTGCCTGTGAAACAGAAGGTGGAATCCAGGGAGAGACCAACATCAGTATGCTTTAAATTGTAATAACGTCCAAAATCCTACATTGGGAGATAAATCTGAAGCTAGTAAAAATATAGGACCCAAGTTGCTATCAATAAACAGACCATCTCAAAATCCCCAATGGTTCTGCAGTGAGTTAAAATAAAGGCCAAACATCAAATTGTCATTGAGAGCTTTCCACAAGTTGACAGCCATCTATCTTTTTGACATGTAAATGGTTGTTGTCATTCACTAACCATCAGTTCCCCTTAGAAAAATCTACTCATCGTTACTGAAAAACATTATATGGACCCCAAGTTCTCTTTCCGAGACATCCACCTCCTCGCCTCAGAGTTTATCTAAGCAACATCCTCCCTAATTTAACTGCATCCTAAAGACAGGTCATCTGTTTCCCTCCCAGCTGCTCCAGACCACCAAACCTGTCTCCTCTGATCACTTGAGAGCTGATCCCTCACACGACCTGTTAGGCTCTTATCTGGCCTATCTTTGGTTGCTCATTAACATTTTTTACATAGGTTCCTGTCCTTCATACCAAATTCTACTGTGCCAGGTACTGGAATTAAGTCCCAGCGTGTGAGTTCCTTGGAGGCGATCATTCAGCTCTATGTGTAACCTTTACAGAGCTTAGAAAAGACACTCATATTTGTCAATGGATTATTTTATTGAATCCCTACATTTTTATAAGTGCATAATCAATGTGAAGTGTTCAACGCTAGATTTCTCTAACTGTAGACACTTTTGCCAAGTTGAGGTTGTCTTTGTAAAAGCATATTGTGAGGCATTAATGCAAGCCTGAGATAACACCCTAAAATCTAAGTTGGAAAAACACAGATTGAAAACTTAAAAAATAAAAGGAGAGATAAAATTTTAAAATTCCTTTAAAAATCTGCAGCAATGTGCTATGATTTTGAAAACACCTTTTCAATGTAGCTAATAGTTTGACCATCAAGTATTACACAAGAGTTTTGTTTCTTTTTTTTTTAAAGAAGAGATCTGCAGGATTGTAGAATTTTTTTTAAACAAAGAGAGATCTGTAGGACTAACCCCATCAGGTATTAACAGCAAAAATAAAACATGCAAAGTAGGTTGTGTTGAAAAGATGCTGAGGCAAACCTGGTCTGTCCAGTCATTCTCGCAGCTAAGCTGTAAGAGAAACGTTCTTCTGAACAACCCGGGACAACGGAGCATTCTGAAAGGAAGTCGGGAAAGCAAATTAAGGAAGTTGACAGTGTCTAGAAAAATAAATGCAGTGACAAAGACAAAGTTTTTACCAGCTGCAATGTGATTGATTATCTCTATATAAGACTCAAGTGCAAACCTGTTATGCCAAAGTAACCACCCCCTTCAGCCAAACGATTATACCTTCAGTAACGACCAAGTGTACTGCCTTCACTTAATTAATTGCTGGCCAATTGAACTGACTGAATGTTTAGGCATCAAAAAATGTTGCTCATAACTTAGAATGGCCTTAGAATTCAAAGATTTTATAGCTGCAAAAAGCATTTCTAAGCTTAAATGACATACAAAATGTTGTGTCACAGACAAGCAGCTGCTCCCCAAAGATGTGTGTTCCCCTCCATAGGGCAGAGTTTTTTCTTAAAAATGTTGACCCAGTCAGGGACTCCATTTCCCAATCAACCTTCATTAGGGTGAGGCCACATAACTAGTTGTTGTTTAAAAAAACAAAACAAAACCTGACTGCCATGGGCTAACTGGGGAATGAAGTGGTTAGAAAGCATTTGCACCTTCTCCACAGCTCCCCTTCCCCTCTCTGCCCAGGCTCTCCCTTTGCATGCTTTTGTCATTGCTGTATTCTGTTCCTTGTGGTTGGGAATATTTTCTCATAAGCTAAGTGTACTAGGCTCTTAAAATGAAATACCATAGACTGGGTGGCTTCAACAACAGACATTTACCAATCATGGTTCTGGAGGTTGAAAAGTCCAAGATCAAGCTTCCCACAAATTTGGCTCTTGGTAAGGAACCTCCCCCTGGCTTGCAGAAAGCTAACATTTCACTGTATCCATGGATGGCAGAAAAGAGGAAGTTCTGGTGTCTCTTCTTGTTAGAACACTAATCCAATCATGGGAGCCTCATCGTCATGAACCCCTCTAAACCTAATAATCTTCCAAAGGCTCCAACTCCTAATACCACCACATCTGGGTTTGGGACTTCAACATATATGTATCTGAGGGAACATAAACATTCAGTTCATAGAGCAAGATTCTTTCACTGATATTTATTAACTTCTATTTGCCTACTTAAAACTTAAAGGGAGGCTTAGAATAGAGCTCAATTATCTGGTAAAAACCTAGAGCAATATATATGCATCATAATTCAATATATAATAATAAATTATAACAAAACTACTAATAATGATTGTGATAATAACAATAAAAAGCAAATGGTTGTTTGTTTGTTTATAGAAAAAGTTCATTAAAACAATTTGTTAAAATAAATACCGTGTTCTAAAGACTTTCCTTTTTAGTCTTTTAAAAGGGAAAATAATTATTATTTCAATTAAAACTGAACAAGGCAGCTTAAGAATTCTTTTTATAGTTATCAAAAAGGGAAGACTGTTTAGGTCTATTGCAATTTATTCCCCCTGAGGCATCCATTGGTAAGCCTATAGGGCATTGCAGGAGCCTTATGCTGAAGTTACTACTTCAAACCGCAGTCCATCAAGGAAGCCCCCTGCAGAGCCCCTACTGTTTACTCAGTGTCAAGAACTGCATTGTCTTTCTATCTAATTTAGAATGAACTTATATGAGCTCTTATGCACTGCAGTCTTGTGGAGCCACAAGATTACCCAGAAGCTGAACCAGGAAAAATTTTAAAATTAGGGTTCCATGAGTGCAAAGGAATGAGACAAACACTTGTGTCCATAAGATCTTGGAAATGAAACGCACTTTACCTAATTGTTCTACAATTTCTTTGTTAACTAGCAGAAACATTTACAAGGGAAAACAGAAAGTAACTTTAGCAAATACTCAATTTTTTTAAATATAAATGAACTGCTTTTCCTTGGTTCGGACTGATTTTCTCCTTTATCGCCAACCTACACTGTTATTTGGAGCTTCCAAATTTTAATAGTGCTTCTGACCATTCTTAATTGCACTGTAATGGGTGTTAAGCACAGGAGTGTATGCAAACAGACCCGCCTTTTCTACTCTTTGACTGCTTCTTGCCTCTGGCCTCTGTCAGAGAGGCTTGCTAACTGCATCTCAGGGGAGCAATCACACGGCTTGACTCAGCCTGTGGCTCTGACTATTGGGACTTCCTGAAGTCACAACCACTTTGGTGTCTAGAACTGGGGCACAGTGTGTCTATTCCTCATAAAATTCAGAGATGGCAAGGGAAGTGTGAAATGTGATAGCTGATTAGGGATGCACCTTAAATGGTATCAAGGGAGTCGGTTAGCAATGCAAAATATGAGATAATATAAACATAACATTCACTGCTGGTTGATCACTTATGTGAGCACCACAAACAACAAAATACAATGGAAAAAAAACTGGGGATCAGCAACAAATACAAGATTACTTGAAGGATAATTTTGCATGGAAGTTCAATTTCATGGGAAAAATGCATAATAAAATGACATGGAATGATATGCCAGAAAAATTTGATGTGTCTATTTGTCTTTTTGGAACTTGCTTGGCATTAATCATTTCTAATGGGTATATCTAGTCCTTTTTAGACATACATCCTTCCCTTCTTGCATGTTATTGATTGAGAGAGTTTGAAGTTAGAAGACAATTATTTTGGCTGTATTTGACTTTCTTCTGTGACTACAATAGAAGATTCCATTCTCACACTTAAGAAGCCAAAGTAATTTTAATTAATTTTAATTCAGGGACTTCTTTTTTAATTATTAGTTTTTAAGGAACACAACATCATGCTTAGCAGAGAATCCCTTTCTTCCTCAGTGTTCTGGTGTTGCTACTCTTCTGTCAGCCTAGGCTTTCAGAAATAAAGGGAAAAAATCTTCATAAAAGCCTTGGCCTAATTAACAAGAATGAACTAGATTTTATGATGAACAATTTATAGGCAGTTAATAGAGCTCATACACAGTAGCCAGGAGCTAGATAATTTATCATAAAAGGAATCTCAGTTACACTCCTAATCCCCATTCTCTTAATGTTGCAACCAATTGCATGTACAACTGCCACTTTTATAAGCATTGATTTACTGACAAATGATGGTGCATTTTATAGAGTCATAATGAAGTTTATAAATGCAGTTAATCCTTGCATCTCTGCCCATGTGCTTCAAATTCTTTGCCAAATAATACACTTTTCTACATTGTTATCTCTAGATAAAAATAATTTTTAAGTTCTCCTAAAAATAATTTTAAAAGTTCTCCTAAGGATTCCTCATACTGGCACAAGTATTAAAAAAAAGTAATAGCAAAAAAAAAAGTCATAGAATATTGTTTATTAACTAGCCTAAGTATTTGTTGAAAAAAGAACTGATTTATCCCTAAAAGAACAATTGCAGCTATTGTAGTGAGTTAAAAATGATAAATACTTTTTAAAATTACAAATAAGGTGAAACAACAAATATCCAAATGTAATTTTTTTAAAGGGCAAAAAGTAAAGTAGGTGAGATCGAGGAGATCGCATCATCTCTCAACACCTGGTATCTTACTGTGCTCCTGTTTTAAAGTTACAACAAAGTAAGGCGCACAGTGTGTGGGTGACTGTGTGGGTGATTGTGTGCGCACTGCCATCGCATCAGCTACTTCTCATTGATCCACAGGACTCTAGATGGGTCCTTGAAGTTCTCAATGTAGATAACACTTCCTGCAGGAAGGTGTCTCTGACCACAGACACCCCTTCTACAGGACTTCTTACCGTCCTAATCTCCCTCTACTACAAAAACAAATACAATTGGATTCTAATTGCCTTATTAGCATTCACAACCCTCATTGACCCTGGACTCCAGGATAGTAAGGACCACCACATGCGGACTCCAGAGTCAAAGAAATGCCTGGGACATAATGTATTTGCAAATAAATAATGTTCCTGGTTTTTAAACCTTATTAATCTAAGTGAGCACAAAGCATCTTAGTTGTATGATCCAGCAATAAACTGATCACTAAAAAAAGATGGTGAATTAGTCTGTGCTTTACAAAGTAGGACATTCAAAAGTCATGCCTTTCTGTACTCCTTTCTCATGATCAGCACTACACTTTTAAACATTGTGCTCTATTTAGACCTCCCATACTTTAAAAGGGACATATTACAACAAAAAATGTAATAGAGAAAATAATAAAAATAAGAAATGACTAGAATAGAAATCCAGACAAGTTCAGAGAAATATGATTGCTTGACCTGAAACATGTGCTAAATATTACATTAATCGTGATCCCCAGGGACACAAAGAAAAGTACTGTCTGTTCCTTGAATGGACAGAGCCACGAGCCACCATAAAGTTGTTTAGGTCCCACAAGTAAGAGCTTCCTGACCTAACCGGCTATGAGATGTGAGATTATATGTCTATGGGTCCACTCAAAAGTCCACGTTTCAAGTGACTAGGGATTTAGTTCTGCCTGTCAGACAAACAGTTTTTGTATATCTGATCAAATTACAGCATGTGGTCAATTTCAGTTTATCGCCAGCTATACCCAAACATAAAGTATTCCTTGCTTTCATTCAGGGTTTCTCATCTCCTATCTAAAGGTATGACAATAAGTTCTATTATTTTTATGGCAAGATAATTTTCCAATAAACAGGGAAATTATCCCTTTCCCATTCACCTATCACCACAGAAAAGCTGAGGCTCAAACAGCTGTCCCAAAAGGCTGATCCCCAGCTGCCAAGTCACCCTCAAGAAGACAGCCACCCCTGCACACTCAGTATGGAAAGCAAGAGAACGCAGCTGAAAATCTTTTATTTCCCTGACACCTTTTCCAATGTATTCCCTGTCATGGAAGTGCAGAGACCCACTGCAGGACATGCTCCTAACAATGTCTGCTATGGATGCTGGCTCAGCAGAACCTTGCCAGCCATGACACCTGAGAGATGGAACCAACAACTCTTCTGACTGCACCAAAATAAGTTGAAAATGCTATCTTTTATGGTTCCTATTACCTAACATTAGAAATAACATGGAAGGTTAGTTCAGACCAAACATTCACCTTAGAGATATTTCCTAATTGTCCATATCCCCCCCAAAGTGTCTTTTTTTCCATATGAAATTGATCACTGACATAGGATGAGCTCCTAATAACAAAATAAAAATATTCTCTGCCTGAAGCATTATGAGAAAGTTTTCTCTTTTCCATTTCATTGTCTCAGAGCATTTACTCAATTGACATGACATCTGGGGCAGGTCAAAAGAAGGTGCCTCTATTAATTTATAATTGCAATAGTCATTAACTTATTGATGACATGCTCTTGTTGCTTTAACTATTTTTTAGCAGTTTTAGTTTATGTTTTCAAAATGTTTTCAAACTATAAAATCTCTTGGGAGTCAAGGATAGAAGGCTGGACACATTTTGTCTGCAAATAATGGTTTCCCATTTAGGGGGTCTCCTGTTGCCTAACTACTTTCAAGAGCTTAAGATCATCCTCCTGTTAAACTCTCTTTTAACTTTTTAAAATATTTTTAATTTATTTTTAGACAGAGGGGAAGAGAAGGAGAAAAAGAGGGAGAGAAACAGTGATGTGTAGTTGACTCTTGTTCACCCCTTACTGAGGACCTGGTCTGCAACCCAGTCAGACCAACCCTGACTGGATATTGAACCAGGGGCCTTTTGGTTTGCAAGCTTGTGCTCAATCCATTAAGCTACACCAGCCAGGGCCTCTTCTAATTTTTATAATAAATACAATTTTGAAAGTGTATATCATTCTCCCAAGACAGAACTGGGTATATAGCAGAAGCCCCAAATTTATTAGCTCCTTCCTTTTTCCAGTTTGGGAAAGAATCTACTATCAGTTATTTACAAATCCATGAGAACATCAATCAATAATTTTCTTCTACCTGCAATATCCTCTCTTCACTAGTTATAAAATGAAAGCCTTGTCTACCTAACAAAGAAGGGGTGTGTGTGTGTGTGTGTGTGTGAATGAGGAGTAGGAAAGGGAGAAGTAAAATGAAAAAAATACGTATACTTTCTAGAATGCACAAAGGAAGCAGTTACCTCAGTCCACCTACACAAAAAAACAAATTAGCCTCTTCTTCTTCCCCCTCCTCCACCTTCCTGGGAAAAATCAGCCTCCCCTTCTTTATCTTCCAGGAGTTTACAAGATCCTGGTGACCCTATCTCAACTCTGGCAGCTAAGTCCTTTACTGACAAGACCAGGCTTTTCCTCGCAGACAATAGGAAGTAGATAACTGCTAAAAATGTTTAATTCCAAACATGGGAAAGAATTAGCTAAACCGCTTTGGTAATGATTTACCTCAGTAACAAATACCATGAGAAAAGACATTCTTTAGCACAATGGTGTATACATGACAACTAGTTGGGTTCATTTATTTAAAGCAGTTTGAATAACTTATGATTATAGTCTACATTTTTTGATATTGTTTCCATCTTATTGTGAATTTTAGGTCTAAAACAATGATTGTGTTTCAAATATTTGAGAACATACCAGACAAACATCCTCCACCCTATTACCAAAAATATCACAAATACTAACTAACTTGGGGAATCTGCATCCCATATTTCTTCCCCACTGAGCTTATAAAAATGTCTGCATATATGCCTTCACATGCAAGTTTTCTTGCTGAACTTAAGTTACTCACGGTGCCATAGTCACTCTCTTATTTGTGCAGGCAGAAAGTCAGAGCAAGGACTAAATTGCACATCCAGTTCAGGGCATCTTTGAATGGCACACCCTCGCTACAGAATGTGGGCCACTCATCTAGACATCCTAGTATTTTGACATAAGCCCTGTCAGATAGAAGATTCCATGCTACCAGATACACTTCTTTTGAAAATGTCATCCAGGGTAGAAATTGATTTTCTGCCTCAAGTGCAACTGCTGCTCTAAGAAACCTCCTATCTTATTAAAAGTGTCCCTGTTCTATCTCCATTGAGACATAAGCCACATGATGGAATTGACATATTTGTAAGAATGCAAAATTCTCACTGATCCATTCATTCATTTAACAATTGTACACAAATCACTGTTCTAGATGCTGCGAATATAGCAGTAAACAAGAGAGCAAAGGTTTCTGCTCTTATGGAACTACTTTTCATAATTTTAGATAGAGTATTGTTATCATGGAACAGGATAATTTGCTAGAGAAAGACTGTTTTGGATTGAACAGTCAAAGAAAACCTCCCCAAAGCCGTGATATTGTGCAAAGTATACGTAATTGCCAATATTAAATAACCCGGTAGATGGGACAGAGGATTTGGTGACAGAAGACTCGTGTTTCTAATTTCTTAAATGTCTTTACACAGTTATGGAAAGACTTCTACCTTTAACATACACTCGGTAGCTTATTGGGAACATTTCTCATTCTTCCTAAAGGGGTTGGTCCTGGTTCAACTTGATGAATTTTTCTACATTGATATTTATATCATGACTAAAAACCTCTACACCTACACTTTTAAATATGGAGACTCCAAATCAATGGTTCTCAATCTTGGATGCACCATAACTTAGGACCCTAACTCTGCTGGCATTGCTTTAAATGCTGAAGTAAGTTATATGAGATGAACTGGTGGGAAGGACTTAGAGATGTAATCCAAAAGCAGCTAAGAAAAGAGGTTGGGTGGAGAGTCTTTCAGGATTGATGGATCTGCCTTACAGAACACCACCTGCTAGAAATGAAAAATTGTAAAGCAATTTCACATTTTCATAGCAGATTTATCCCAGGTGATTTATCCCTGTCTTGGGACAGGAAAAAAAAAATTGTGCTGATATCACCAAACAAGATTCAGATTGGAGGTGATGTATATGTTTGTGGTGTTACCACACTTGTTACCACAATTTTTTTCAAGTTATACAACAGAAATCACATTCTCTTGAGGTAAAAGTACTACCCTACTTTCTTCAAAAGATTTTAAATTTCATACCTCCACCCACACATTAAATTAGTAGCCCAAACCAGGTGGAAGTTAGTGTTTCTGGTTAGAATGACTGACTGAACAGTCTTTTCTCATATTGTCCCTAACTCTTGCTTTTACCTTCAGCTTATTAGTTCTTTGCTTGATTTCTGACCTTAAAGTATATTTAAACTGTTCTAAGTCTTACCCTGAGCTACATAATTTCCATACCACAACCATGTAGAGTGTCTCAAAACAGTTTTTTGATGCCATTAACAAGAACAAAGAGTGAATTCAAAGATGAGTCAAAAGCATTTTAATAAACAAATGCATTCACAAGCTAGCACCTTTTCTCATGGTGCTTTCTATCACCACCAAATGCTCATTTCTTCTTTCTGCTCACCCCAATTTTACCCAAATTTCAAGGCTTAACTCTACCCTCATCCCCTTTTTTCCTCTACCAACCCACTAGAATACATAATATATGTATCATTGACTTCCCTCTAATTATTTTTGTGTATGATTTAACTGAAGTATAAGTCCCTAGAAGATAAAAGGTGTATCTTATAATCATCTTCCTCAATAATTCCTCTGTGATTAGACTAGAATCAGGTACACAATGGGGACTTGGAAGGTGAGCAATAAATGGAACTGTTTTTGGAGGAGTCTTCTTGCCTAGTGTTATAGAATTATAGTTTGACTTGAACCATGTATTTAGAAAGATGCAGTAGAATAGACGAAGTAAGCATGTTCCTGGCTAGAACCTGGTTGTTTTGGAGGTAGGAAGAAAGATCTCAGAATCTGGAGGCAGAACTAAATGTGAAGGTTAGTTGAGTCACTCTTCTGTAGGTTAGACTTGCAAAATTGCAATAGAAACAGATATAATGTGTATAAAGCAGCTATACAGTGACTAGTATATAGTAGGTGCTTGGTAAATAATAGCTGTTATTATAATGGCCCAATATTGTTTGAAAAAAGGCCTTATAATATATTTTTATCTGGGCACTCAGGATGAGTATGATATAAACAGTTGTAAGCAAAATAAAAATCTATGAGAAAGATTAAATGTGTCACACGGAAGATTTAAATCCAAGTGAAATTTCAGTTTGTGTAGAAAGAGAGCTTTTCTTTGGCTTTTTTCTTTTTATCCCAGAAATGCACCCTTTTTATTTCCTTTTGGTTGATTTTATAACATGTTAAAGTTTTCACGTTTTAGAAAACACAATAATGTGGTACAAAAGAAAGAGCCCACAGTTTGAAATCAGTACGTATGTGTAAAAATCTCATGGGAAGAAATTGAACAAATATCTCAATCTCTGCACCTTGTTTTGATCAGTTATAAAATGAGCATACTTACTCCACAAGTACGAAAATGTACAAAACATCCTGATACCTTGGAGTTGAGATCAGCCAAACAGTTCAGCAATCAAGTAAAAATGTAATTTGATACTAAATTGGTATTTATTATTTACTATAAGCAAAGAACCATGGAAGATATAAAAGAAATCAGGACCAGAGAATCCAATCCATGAAAGCTAGTTGCCAATGAGACTGCAATTCACTTAAAAGGGTCACAAGCCTACATTAACTTAGTGCCAACTGTGAAAACATGGAGCACTCTGGATTGCATGATGAAATACAGGGCTTGATCATTATAAACTTCCCAGGGTTATCACTCAGTGGCCACCTCAACAGAGTTCTAACCCATCTCCAGAAACCTCGTCTTCCAGTTCTTGCTCAGAAATTGCTCCTGCCAGTTGAAACTCTTGCTGTCCCCAAACACAGGCTACCCATGTCTGGGGTGCACAGGTCTGTTGGCTCTTGCTTCTTTCCACTTCTGATCACTTGTGCTGCCCAAGGCGATTCCCCTTCTTAAAAGCCCTTCTATTCACTATCACACATTCCAATTTCATTTTTCCAGTGAAACTTCCCTAAGTCTTCATATAAACTGTTTGTTTTCTACTTTTTAACCCCTCATTTCATTTTATTGGTGCCTCTCTGTGGCAGTTTATACAGTCTACTAATCCATTAGCTTTTCCCGCATGGATTATGAGACAGAAAACTTAGCCTTCTTCACCTTGTATCATCCTCAACAACTTGCTCATATTAAGTATTTACTAACTTTTAAAAAACTAAATTCACTAATAGAATCTGGTTTACATGCTTATAAATCATGCAATCTCAATATTGATTTAGACAAAACAACTCTAATCCTACTGTTCATTTATTTCTTCAGTTATCTGTGCCTGCATTGTGTAAGCCTACGGGATACGTGCAAGTAAACAGCTTATTGCAAAAGCAGGTTACAGGGTTTCAATAAAAGAACGATACAGAATGTGTAGGGGGAGGTAAAAATAAATAGTCATTCCTTGACACCCTCCAACATACAGTCATACCTCAGCACTCATTGGCTTCAGAACGCGGCAAATCTTGTACTCATTGCATCTTGATGAGAAAAAAATGTTTCAGTACAAAGTGGTGCTTGGGACTCATCGTACTTGCTAGAACTTGCATGAGTCACAAAGCCACCCCACAAAAGAAAGCGTTTCATTGTTCGGTACTCATCAGTTTCGGTCCTCATCATGAGTTCCGGAATACAAGCTATTCTTATCTCATTTATATCTTTTTATTCTCATTTTTTTTGCTGATTCAGAACAATTGTGTCTTAGAAATGGTACTGTTGCTCCAGCAGCAATAAATTTAAGGGTGGAACATAATTTTTTTTGTATATTCTTTCTCTATTTCTCCTTTTGGATTATAGATTATGAAAAAGGAGATTTTGTACAGCAGTTGGTGCCAAAATATATTTCTTACTAATGTGTAATATTTGCTACATTAATAATTTTATGGCTTTAATTATTAATAAGAACTTAATTGTGTCCCATGTCCCTTTTTCTTTCAGCTCAATAAAAACTATATATTTCCTTAATTAGGCTTCATTTGAAGACTAGAAGACAATGCCAGAGTGGTTCCTTGTTAATTCACCTATCCAAAGCCAGGAGAGAGATGGAATTAGTGTCTTCACTGTGGTTCAGTGAGAATACGTGTCTAACTGTTCTGAAAGTGTGACTTTCCTTTGCACAGTTAACCTCATCCAGAGGCCAGGGATACACAGCCAACGGGAACTGAGTACTTTGATGGGGGATATTTTTCTCCGCTTCCTGGCTCTGAGGAGAAATTTCATTGATTTTAGTAGATATGGAAAGGGAAAATTGGGGTCACCTACATGGTTATCATACTGTCTTTCCTTTTTTATTGTCTGCTTTATTAGAAATGCAATCTTAGTCTCTCCTGCTTGATTTCAACATTTTGTGAAGGTCCTCCACTTACAGTCACTGGAAATTCTACAACCACTTTATTCTGCGTCGAAATCAACCTACATTACAGTTATAAGCAAGGTTAGAAGGAAGCAAGGCTAGAAGGAAGGAAACGAACATTTGCTAAGCATCTGGTCTAGATTATCATAGGTGTTTCCAATCAATTATTTCTTTAATCTTCAGGGATCACAATCACAAATGCCAACAAGATCAGAAATGGAGAAAGTAGATTGGGCTTGAGAAACAAGGATCTCTCCCAGCTCAATCTTTCATTTTCCAAGTTTGATAGAAAAACGAGTACAGAAAATGTTTAAGGATAACATTTGTAACATTCTGTACGAATAGCAGGGCAAATACAATGATGAATTGCAATTGATGCTGGATCTCAGTGTCAGGGAGGCCACTGGGAGTGATGGAACTGGGGCATTATGCAAGGCACACATCTCATCGGAAGCAAGATTCTCGGCTCTAGGCCAGTGTTGCCATCTTCTTAACACTTCTAACTATTTAAGTGAAGTTTAAAAGTTTCACTCTCATCTCTAACCATTTTGTACCGTTATGTAAAAGATTATCACAAACTTATTAGTCTAAAACACTATACCTTTATTATTTAACAGTTTTCTTGCTCAGGAGTTTGAACACAAACTGGGTCCTGTGTTCAGGGCGTCGCCATGCTAAAGTTGAGGTGTTGACAGAGACGAACTACAATCACATCTGAAGCTGAAGGGTCTACTTCCAAATTTCTCATTCATGGTAAAATTCATTTTCTTGCTATTGCAATAAGATGACTAGTAATCATTGTCTTACCAGCTGTTTGCTGGGGTCTATGCTTAACTTCTAGAGGCAGCCCTCACACTCTTGCCCTGCACCCTTCTTCATAGACCATCTTACTACATAGAAGCATATTTCTTCCAGGCTAGCAGGTGGAATTGCTTAAGTAGGTCAGATTCACCCAGGATTGCCTCTATCTTGATTAAATCAAAGTGAAATTATTAATGACCCAAAATACATCTGCAAAATTCCCTCTTCCCTATAATGTATTATCTTCACAAATCTTGTTCCTACTCAAAGAGAGGGGATTATACAGTAGGGGGAGGGAATCTTGGGGCTATCTTGGAATTGTATCTACCACAGCACCTTTTCTCAGGCTTCCCACAGAAGGCTAGCACTCGTTTAAAAAAATGAGCTGCTGAATAGCCATGACTACTGTAACTTCCTTTAATTTTCTACAACTGTCTTGACCTCTTAGCATTATCTTATCATAGTATGTGATTGGTCCAATGCCATCTACATTCAATGCCTGTCACAATTTTTAAAACTTCAGTGTTGGAGACTTTTACTTGCTATTTAATAAGTATAATGAATAGTTGTCACAGATGAAATTTGCACAAAAGCTGACTATGATATCAATAATAGGTATAGTTTTTATAACTGTAATGTAGGTTGATTCTTGAAATCCTAAATTTATCATTAGTATACTCTATTCAGAGGGAATTACTCTCTTGATACATAGAGAAAATTCAAACTTCAAAGCATTTTAGAAAACGACAGACATCTGAAAGTCTCATTTTTATTCCAATGAAAATACCTTTTACTAAGAAGTTAAAATTTTCCACAAAATGCAAAGGTACTTAAAAGATAAGTATAATAAAAAAGCTATTATTCTCAGTAAGAGAAGTCACAACCATGTTGATTTAGGGAAATCTTTAGGCATCTACTCTGGAAATTGTAAGGTAAACTCAGCTCTCACGATGAAAGGAAAATGTTTTGAGTTTTCTGGGGTTTCTTTTTAGCTTGTTTGCTTCCTGCTTATAAAAATCTTTTGTATCATTTTTAAGGGCAAACTACAAGAAATATTTATGTTTGGAGAAGAAATCCATCTATAGGAATTCAGATTTAATTTTAAAAAATAGGTAAACAATCCTACAAACAAAATCAATCATTTCCCCAGGTGCTTTTTGAAAATAAAAACAAATCAGCTCTGCTTGTCTCATTTGTTGCTTGAACACTAAAGAGCAATGCACTGGGATTTTAAACAGCAGTTGTATTTGTTTTGGACTTTACAAATCATGTATAATAATTCATGATTTAGAAAAAGACTATTAAGCTATCTAGCTCTTCTCCTTTAAGAGTGGCAGTTGAAACAAACAATCAGCTCACTTCATGCATGGGAGAGAATTCTCCAAACTCTTCTTAAACAAATCCTCAATTGGATAAATGACAACTTCGTTTAAAAGAGAAGTATTTTGTACTTTGATGATTCTTACTGATGAATCTCTCAGTCTCAATTTTAAAATGTGTTGTGTCATCTAAATAGTGGTAAGTGAATTGACTTACACATTTTATAGTACAAAGATTAACTAGATCAATTGAACCAAATGCCAATATTTCATCCCATCTTATTTTCAGCACAGCATATTGATAAATACTTATATAAATTGTTCACATATGTATATATGTACACGAAGCTTGAGATGACTTTTATGTTACCCTGATATAATATTAAAATGGGAGCTTACTATGATAAGTAATTATTTCTGGGCACTTGTTGATTGTGGCAAGGGTAATTTTTGAAAAACCTGTGATAAGTTTGTTGTGGGTATTTGATAAAACTAATAACTTCAAAAAACTATAGAGAAGATGAAGTTATAGCAAAAAAAGCTCATTTTAAAAGCACTTCCTTCTTTTATTATATCAAAAATAAGAGCAAAGCAGAATTTAGCTCCTGATTTATCACTTCAACCTTGTTAAGTGACTAGACAAATTTCTATATGGTATTATTTGAGAAGCACTGATCAACTTTGGCTGGCCATGCCTTGATCCTGGTGACTGAGAGTTCAAGATTTTTGTTTAAAAGTATTGGCAATCATCATTTAAAAGCAGAAGTTATCTGTCAGGGGTAATGAATAAAGTCATTATCACATAAGATTAGTTCTGAAAGATAAATGGTGCCCTTCTAATGAGTCCTTATCAGAAGAAGAACCAAAGAAGTTGTATTTGAAGTGGATAGGGAAAAGAAAACCCATCTACTAAAATTCCCCGCCAAAATCATCATCCAGTGAATATCTGTTGAGTTGGATCACCTCGAAGAGAGAGCACCAGAATTTCCCTCTGGGACTGTCAGAGAGAAATGCTTTGTAGCTGGATCTCCAGGGAGAATTTGAGGCTCAGGGGAAGGAAAATGAAGAGCAGAAGCTGAAAAAAAAAAGTAAGGAGAGTGTCCACATCTGTAGCTAGATATCTAACATAATGTAGGGGTGATGTTAAGTAACTACTACCCAGAGATTTGCCTCTCTTCCTACAGTAAAAAAATTAACCTCTTCCTATTTAACTGGTTAATTCATTTTAGAAACTCATAAATAGGTTAAATGACATCTGAAATTCAAACAAAAATTTTATGGAAGTTTTTCATATATCTAGGTAGCTTGTAAGCATAATTTTCACACCATTTAAGTAAAACAGATTAACAAAACTTCCCCAGTTTATATCTTGAGTCTACAGGACAATTTAGCTCTGATAGAAAATTGTGCTGTTAGTTTGCAACATAAACAACCACTACTAAGTAAAATATTAGGCTAATTTTTCACTTTTCAGATTTATAGTATCACTTCCAAATTGGCCAGAGCTTGAATTCAAATCTACAGTAAGGTCCTTATAATAGAATGTACCTAATTTTGCTATGTGGTCAATTTATTCAAGATTATGTAGATTCCAGAGTTTAATTTTATACTTATCATCATTGTTTAATTTTCCCCAATTGGTGTACCAACAGGTTTCTGCCAGTGAATTGGCAAAATTGTGATTTTTTAAAAAATTTATGTTGTTCCCTTTAATAATTTTTCTACCTCATTCTGTTTCTGAGAGCCCTGTTTTTACATCTTGTGGAAAAGAGGCTTGTTCACACAATGAACAAAACCTAAGGGTTTGTAATATTGGACCCTGAGAATTATTTCAATATTTCTACCAGCAGTTTTCAGGGATTAGGACTATGCAACTGTATTTAATCAGAAGAACTTACTACAAAAGCTCTGGATATGAATGCTAAGATGTTGCTTATGATGCAGTGCTGTCTATTGGTATCTAGACTATAAAGGGTTCAAATGAAAGACCCATGAGAAAGAGCTTCCCAGAAAAGTCGAGGACTTCTGGGTAATATTTCTAACATGTCTATTCCCTGCTTGAGTGACTGATCATGTTTCCTTGATTCGAGGTTCCCATTTTTTACAATTATAGTTTCCAAAACCAAGAGGCAACTTTCAATCACAGTATACTTTTAATGAAGTAACATTTTTTGTAAACTTGTTATTTAATCAATGGAGATTTTTAAATGATTGGTGGTTCTTTAGACTTGAGAAAATAAGGAATCCCAACAAATAAATACAGAGCTAACTATAAAAAAGTAAAACCTATGAGATGATTGATATTTGCCCTAATGTTAAAAAACCTTAGAAAGTGAGAAAAAACAGAAAAAGAAAAATTCTGTACCATGGTTGTAATTGTAGCTACTACACACTACATCTATGTTGAAAAGCTTGTGGGATGCTTCTCCAGACTAAATTTAATGTCCTTGTGGGGGTGAGCATTGTTATTTATAAGAAGTATTGTGTGTATGCATGGTTTCCACATAATTCAAAGCACACTAGAGACCTTAAGACCACATCTACAATATGAAATTTTTTTCATAAAAGATAAATGATTACATGTGGTTAAGAGTGGTGATAGCAAAAGGAAGTTTTTCCATTGAAAAAGTTGTAATTTGACTGTTTTGACACATTAAGGGGGAACTTCCAACCTAAACCTTTTTCTTAACTCGTAGGTCAATCAAGTGATTCTAAGTGGGGCTGTAACTGAGCTTTTTGGCAACAGAAGGAGACTCAAAGATTATCTAGAATATCTGGCTCTTTTTACAGACAAGAAAAGTGAGGTCCAAAGAAAAGAGTCATTTGCTTAGTTAATTTGTGATAAACCATGGGGAGAACCAGTACTTTCATTTTTCAACAAAATGCTTTTTTTAGTGGAGGAGAAGAAACTATCTTCCCTCCATAAACATGATAGAAAACTGTGGTTCCATGCAATTTTGCCAGTACCTAAAAATTGAACCTAAGTCTCAGAGGAGTTTAAGAAAGCCAGACTCAATTCTACCACAATATTTCAAATTATTCTTTGTACTCCTCCAACCACCATGCACAGATATGTAGTCCGTATGGTTTTGTAGCAGAGCTGGCCATAGTTGCATTAAAATACAATGTTTTAAGCAGTCATAGAAGTCTTTAATAAGTTAGAATCATGTGCCATTTAGAGACTTGAAAGAGTCTCACACAATACATGCCATTTCATTCTCTAACTTCATAGAAGAGGAGATAATGTCTGGGAAAGTAAAAAGGCCTATCACATGCTGGCCAATACAGGGTTAAGACTGGAGCACCAATTTTCTAACTCCCTCTCCACTGTCTTTCCATGACACGGGTAGCTTATAGGTAATACTTGACCATAGGCCTGGCTAATTTTCTATCTTGGCCCCACTCAATGGTCACAACCTCCCTATGGGCTCTCTCCTCCTGCTCAATCAAAATATGCTCTTAGGAAAGGTCTTACAAGCAATCTTATTTATTCTTTTTTTTTTTTTTAGGCACTAGCAGTGCTTCTCAAAACTTTATTATAAGAATTTTTTTATTTTATTTTAATCATTGTTCAAGTACAGTTTTCTCCCCTTTACTCCCAGTCCAGCCCACCCACCCCCCTCCCTCCCAACTTCCCTCCCATTACCACCCTCCCCCTAGTTTTTGTCCATGTGTCTTTTAACTTTGTTCCTGTAAACCCTTCCCCTTTTCCCCTGAAACTCCCTCTTCTCTCTCCTCTGGTCACTTTCTGCCTGTCCTCTATTATAGTGTCTTTGACTATATTTTGCTTGTTTCACTATTTTGTTGTTTAGGTTCCTGTTAAAGGTGA